>OY730196.1:102804034-103129188 GCA_963422505.1 Pseudognaphalium luteoalbum
TATTCTTCTTATTATTAACTACATATTGAAAATCAAATTATGAACTTTCATATCACAAACGTTTAAGAATAAAAAATGCATAAAAATAAAATGTGTTTTGATAGTAAAATAAAGATTGTCATAATTGATGTATATACCCAAATTTTATATATTTTTTTAACTATCAATATATGTTAGTATGTGGATGGGTGATGGACTCATCGGATAGAGTTCTTCAAAAACATCATATACAATTGAAATCATGAGTCATTTGAACGAAACGACTATAAATTGGACCAAATTACCCACATCTCTAGCTACACCAACAACTTAAATACAATTAAGAAAACTAACCGCAACCGATTAACAATAACATATCGGGTTTTTATAGTGAATATGTAAGTGCATAGAGTTCATGTTTTCTTTTTAGTTGGAAATTTCAGAGCTCGAATGGCATATCTAAACTAAATTATGTCAATGAGACACAAAAATAGAAAAAATACAGTCTAATAGACTTTCGTTTTAAGTTTTTGTTGCTACATCGTCACTCATTGTTGCCTATTCAAGAATCTGCTTAAGTTGTTCGTCCTTTCTACAACAACAAAATATTATACTAAGCGTAATTCAAATTGTTGGTGGCATGACACGCAATAGTCTAATTTAGCAAATTGTTGGCGTCTATAGTATTCATTGAATCTACGTTGATGTCAATTTGTAATCTCTTAGAAACAATTTACGATTTAAATGTTAAAATGCAAACTAATTACGCTTGTGACAATCAAAAATCGGTTTTGAAAAAACAAAATATACCAAGTCTTTATTATATAAGATTATCCGCCTTTAACCCACTTGAAAATTCTCAATTGATTCCTCTAGAAGATTCGCTCTATCGTTGAACCAAATATCAACCAATACCCGAGCCCAGTCGAACACGTTCTATCCGACATCTTCTCCAACTAATAACTCCAAGTGTAGGATCTCTAACATGCCTCATCATTTAAAGAGCATGGAATACTCGACCAAAATCATAGTTTCATGTTTCAACCCGCGAGCAATAACAAAACTCCCTCTGACACTCATCACTGTCGATTACCAGAAAGGATGTGGTGAGCACCGTAACAAACTCCACATCTTTGAATAACCCAGTCCGTATCAATGAAGTTTCTGAGACATCACGTCCCTACGCTTGCAACATCAAACCCTAAGTTTAATAATGTTATCTATTTTTTGCACGGGATCGCAAAGAATGATAAACCCGAATCAAAACCCGGATCCCAAAAAATCTCTCCGCAACAAATCACCATTCGAAAAACCCGATCACCGACTCCATCACCGCCATCGCAAAATAATCATTGTCATAACGCAACTGGCCTCCCTCCATATTGTCACGTCAGAGCCTACTAGAAAAAACCCTAACATGTTTAATCTACACAAACAACTTGCCGAGCACATAAACTTTGCTTTCCGAGTTCTTTAGGATCCAAATAAACAAATTAGATGATCTCGATAACATGTTGCGATTAAATCCTAACCGTGTCATTCCAATCGTTTCCTCGATGACTATCTTCAACCGAATCTAGATCCACTATGACTATTTGGCCACAATAGCCCTACCTCTCCATCTTTTAATAAAACTATAACCATCAACAAACCATATTGATCGTGCTTCCATCCGCCATTATTCCCGATCGCTCAACCTAGAGCTCTAATACAAGTTGTTAGGAATTTAGGACATAAACAACGCACACAATTAAACACAATTGTACCCACAACAATAAACGAATAACCAAATCGCTGACAAAGCAATTAACATGCAAACAAGATAATAAAAGCGATACAAGAATGTAAACGACACAGGAATTTTACGTGGTTATGTTTAATCTCCAACTTAAAGAAACCGAGAGTATTTTCTTTAAAAATTTGATTCTCAAAGGTTTACAAGAGTAGAGGTTACGATATATAGGAAATTCAAACTTTCAAAACAAGACATTGAGGTTTTTTGGCCGACAATCATCATCCCCCAGGATACATATTTATCCCCTGGGATAAAATCCCTGATAGCAAAAAACGTATATATCCCCCCGTGATCCAAGGCATCCCGCAGGATGTCTTTAACAATAATATATATATATATATATATATATATATATATATATATATATATATATATATATATTTTTCTCTTTTCTCGTTTAATCTTGACACTCAACATAACATAATTTTGAAGACAACTTCTCTTAATAGATCATATTCACGGATGTTTTATTTTAACAACCAGGTGTAAATTGAGGAGTAGATTGCACTGGTTACCAAATTATTGTATGTCAAGGAAAGATAACCACAAACTTATTATTATTATTATTATTTGATTTTAACAACCAGGTCTAAATTGAGGAGTAGACTTTAGTGAGTGGAGTTTCTATTTGATTTGTTGAAAGGTATTGTGATCCCACTTTCATTACACTGTATGTTTTTTTATTGGTGGACAATAATTTTAAGATGGATGGATTATTATTATTATTATTATTATTAGTAGTAGTAGTAGTACTATTATTATTACTATTACTATTACTATTATTATTATTATTATTATTAGTAGTAGTAGTAGTAGTACTATTATTATTATTATTACTATTATTATTATTATTATTATTGGGGATTTTTTTTCCCGCTCCAACTTCGGATTCTTGGAAATACTTCCCGGTTCTATGATTTAAGATTAGGATTTTCATTCTTAGCAAGATTCGAGTATCATCCATGCTGTAATGATCGTGGTGGGATTCTTACTCTTAGATCTATTATTCAGAGAACTAGAAATCATGAAATTCGAAACTTCCTGTTACCAAATAAAACCTCAAAATGCCTAATAATAAACAGTTTTTGTGTATATTTAAGGAACTTAAAAGGAGAAACAATTCATACTCTGAGTACTTAAATTTGGGTATTGTAAGACTTTTTCTTTTATTTGTCTTTTCGCTCACGCATTCTTCTAATCTGGTTCTAGCCCTTTTATTCCTACTAACTCTTCCAAAATCGTACATCAACATTCAAACTCATTTATTTCTTCTCCAAAATCATACTGTCAAACTTCTTTTTATCAAGTATATTACACTTAGATATATAAGGTGACATATGATTTTGGAAGACAAATAAATGAGTTTGAAGTCATAGACATATTATATATGTTTAGAGCATGCCCAATGTAAAAAACTTTACAAAGCTTTTTTTCTTAAATACATCATCAACTTTTAAAAAAGCTTCGAAAAAGAATTTTATCTCCAATGAAAAAAGCTTTTGCAAAGCTTTTTTTTTTAAAACCTACACACAAAATTTGGTGAAAAAGCTTTTGCTCAAAAGCTTGAGATATGTCAAGCTTTACAAAATAAAAGTTTTTACCTCAATGATAAAAAAAACTTTTTGAAAGCTTTTTTACGTAAAAAAACTTTTGAAAAAGCTATCATTGAAGATGCTCTTAGAAGCAATGTAATTGTATGATCATACATATTGAATTATTTATAGTCTGTATCACTATCTCGAAGATGTAACTATTTGTTCAAATATTAATTTATAACACATATTAGTTCTAGACTCGTGTATATATATAGAATATTTAAGAGGAAATATTTCATCATCACTTATACTCCCTTCGTCCCAATTTTATTGTCCCCAGACAAAAAATACGCAGTTTAAGAAAAACATCACTATATCTCTTACTTTTTGGTAATAAGACAATTTTACCCCTTACTTTTTACCTACCTTTTTGTCTTACATATATAAATTAAGGGTAAAAATGAACTTTATCTCATTATTCTTTTCTATTTATGGAAGTGGACAATTAAATTGGGACATCCCAAAAAGGAATAGTGGACAATAGATATGGGACGGAGGGAGTATATAAAAAGAACAACATTAGTTTAGGTGATGACACATAAGCACTCAAAATGATGCCAAGTGTCCTTATTTTTTTAAATATTTGTAATCTCTAATTATTAATTAATCCTTTAGTATTTTTTAATTAATCATAATATATATTCAACAAACATATTAACATTATCAAGACACATTAACATACTTATACACAATTATTTTTATATTAACACATAAAAAATTTAATAACATGACACTGTATAATTTTTTAAAGTTTTATACTTAACTTTCTTTGATAAAATTAAATCATTTCACTTATATATAAAAAGAACAGCATTAGTTTAGATGATAACACATAAGCACTCAATCTGATGCCAAATGTCCTTATTTTTTAAAAAAATTTTAATCTCTAATTATTAGTTAATCCCTTAATATTTCTTAATTAATCATAATATATATTCAACAAATATATTAAGATTATCAAGACACATTAGCATATATATACATAATTATTTTCATATTAACACATAAAAAAATTAATAACATAAATGTATAATCTTTCAAAGTTTTATACTTAACTTTCTTACATAAAACTAAAAAATCTAATTCACACCTATATACATGAACATATACATACTATAAAAATTAATATATTAACAACTCTTGAACTCTAAGTGTATCTTTTTAGGGACGGAGCTATTTTTAATCTCTAATTATTAATTAATCCCTTAGTATTTCTTAATTAATCATAATATATATACAACAAATATATTAACATTATCAAGACAAATTAACATACTTATACATAATTATTTTTATATTAACACATAAAAAAATTAATAACATGAACGTATAATTTTTCAAGTTTTATACTTAACTTTCTTACATAAAATTAAAAAACCTCATTCACACCTATATACATGAACATATACATACTATAAGAATTAATATATTAACAACTTTTGAACTCTAAGTGTATTTTTTAGGGGCGGAGCTAAAATGGGGGCAGCTGCCCCACCAAAATTTTGAAATTACGTAAAAAAATGTTTAGGTATTAATGACAAATTAAAATTTTGCCTCCTCAAAAATATAAAGAAGCACAAAATAATTTTATTTTTGCTCCCTCCACGTAGACTTCCTAGCTCCGCCCATTTGTATATTCTTTGCAAATTTAAATAAAATCAAAAGTTCAGACAATTGTAAACTCATTCTATATATTTTAACAATCAAGTTAATTAACTTTTCTAAATATTTATAGTATCTAATTAAGAGAGGAATGATATTAATATTCATGTTCTAATAAATTTAAGAATAATTAATATTTCAACATTACTACAACCTGGTTTGTAAAAAGTACGGGAAAAGATTAAATAAAATTTACTACAATTGTCAAATGAGGTAAGATGTAGGATAATAAAATCATCCAAGTCTTTCCTAGAGAAATAAGTATGTCAATTGTTGTTGTCTATGATAAAATAAGTTTGAACCTATCGTAGAATCGCTCGATTTCTATTTGATACTATTTAAATTGATTGAACCGAACAATCATTTCTATAAACGTCAATTTTTAAGATGATCAAAAATATGAATTTCATATTGGTAAACGTCGTGGGCCGTGTTTAACACGGCCACAAGCTTTACTAGTATTCTAATACAATCATATCATTGTGTAGCATTCTTAAAATGATAACACTTGTTTTATTATTGTGCGCTATTAGGTTATCATGACTATAGTAATATAAGTATGTCAACTTGGTAAATGAATTTCTACACTTTCAAGAAAAATATATTTATAATTAACCACAACTACTATCTATTAATATTAATATTTCTATTATACATTTAATTAATCTGAGTTTGTTATGCATTTAGTGAATTTAAAAGGGGGAAACAATAAAGGAGGAATATTCATTCACGTAGTATCAATTACTACATATAGTTGACATTTCTAGTTTTGCATTATTATTAAAAAATAATAGTAATCTTAGATCTTAGATTGCCAAATAAGTTTATTATGAACACATTAAGTTGTGTTGGATTGTTTGGTACGTTTACGCCAAGAAAAGCCCATACAAATGTCCCAATGAGTTGTACCCAACTCTACCACCTTATATATAAATAATTAAACACCGTACTCAAAACCATGGAATTCACTTGTAAAAGCCTTACCCTTCGTGCTTCATAATTGGTTCATACAGTTTACATAAGTGACGATGTCACCAACAAGCGTAGGCTTGGAACCATACATAATATACTTCACTAATAGAGACATCGACACGATGGTTTTTCAGTCCTTACCGGAACAACGTGGCCTCAATGAACTTAAACCCGGCCCGGTACTACATTTTCCTGACGTACATTTTCGTAGAAATATATATTTTTGAAAGTGATCGTGTTGTTTGTAAGTTCTGTTGGTTACAAATTGAATATGAGATTTTCGATCAATGACCCTTGCTGTTTTCGATGAAAGTATTACTAACATGTAGCAATTTGTTTCAAATGAATAGATGTTATTAGATTGTTGCCAAGGATGCTTTTTTTATTTTTCGAAGGAAAATGCAACTTTCCCGAATAATAACGGTTGGAAAGTCATGTCTAAATGGGATAGTCAATTTGTGTTAGTTTAGCTAGCAATGTTCCTTTTGCATTGTATAGTTCCTCTACAATTCTATATTATGAGAGCAACAGATTATCCAGGCCACGTTGTTCGGGTGGGCACTGATTAACCATGGTCTCGATGTCTCTGTTAGTGACAAATATTCTGTATGGTTCCAAGCCGTTGCTCGCTGGTGAGATTTTCGCTTTTCAAAGACTGTATGAACCATTTATAAAGAATGAAATATAAAACCATGAAACCACATGAAGGAAAATGCTTTTTCTTGTGAATTCCATGGTTCAAATTTGGTGTTTTTTGGTTTCTGCGCGCACTAAAAATTTATCATCTTGAAACGCTTTTATATATACGATATGTTATATGTAAATCATTGATATGAAGTATTTAATTACAATTAACTATGTGGCCATGATGAGACTTCCCGGAGTGTAAGTAGCTAGGCATGAAGATGGGTTAGATTACAGTGGAAAGCACACGCAGACAACAGGAAGATTTTTGGCAATGGATTAAGCTGACACCTCTCTTTGATGAAGGAGCGAAAATTAGAAGTTTTAAATAGATAGAAACAATATTATAACTCGCGATTTCACGGGATTGTATACAAAATGTTTAGTTAATGGTTTACTTTATGTAATAAAATATACTAAATATTCTTCAATAAACTTAATCTGGTGTTCATATATATATATATATATATATATATATATTCACGAGTATGTACATTTAATTTTGTAAACCTCAGTATTGTATGTGATCCTTCGTATTATATATATATATATATATATTAAAGTTATACTCCACTACGTACTTGTTTTATGTATGTTAGCTGTGATGTTGTTAGATGGCAATTTATGAATTACGTTGAGATAGATGGGCATGCAACGTGTATAAACTACTCCTTATTAATATAGTATGATTCATTTTACATTTGAAAGCTTCTAATATACGATGAGAAGGTATTAAGAGTTATACAGTGTCTAGTAAATGTACATTAATGAGTTTTATCTTTGTTAATGTTATGATGAGTACTACTTCATGATTCTTCAATTCAAGTTGACTAACCTTCACAAAAGATGTGTATGGTATTAAATTATTAAGTGTTATACTATTAGACAGTCATTACCCATCATGACATTAGCAATTTATAGCACCTGTTGGCTAGAAATGCATGACTTTGGAAATGCTAGAATAAATTTATGTTAGATAATCTTAATGGGTTAAGTTGGGTCATGAATATGGATTAATTACGTATGCATGAAGACTGATTTTTGTGCATGAGAAGACTTAGTCCACTTCATAGTTGTTACACATGTAGGGCCACTAAGGCATGTTTACCATGTTTTCCTTTTATTATTCCTAAATTCTAGCAAGACTTATTCCTAGCTAGTATATGCACGTTTGATTTGCATGTTTACCAGTAGTTACTTCTCATTTTAGTTTATATATTGTAACTTCTGCATTGAGAATACAATAGAAAGAAAATTGCTCCAAAAAATATTCTCTCTATTTTCATATTGTGAGTTTGAGTGTGAGTTTTTGAAGCTTTGATTTCCAACAATTTAGACCCTTGTTGAGGGGGCTAGCAATATTCCTTTAAATTGTGGTATATGTTCTTATTGCTAGTTCCTGATCCACCTGCATCATTTATGTAAGACTCGAGTTACGAGTGTATAGATTATGAAATGAAATTTAACAAGAGATCGAGGGAAGTGCACATGTATCACCAAACAAACAGTATTCTATTTCAAGCTTGGAATGGTACTTCAATATTCCTTAAGCGGGTTGGTTTTAGAAATAAAGATATATTAAAATTGTTGGTACTGATAATGAGACTACATTTTTGCTTGGGAAAAAGATCCAACCAGTTTACTAGTTTCATGGGTTGGTCAGATCATATGCAGGTATGACTGTACTATCACCGAGCAAAATGAGAAATTTGAAGTTTAAGGATACACAAAAAGGCTAGGATATACTGTAGTAAAAACGGTGGACAAAAGGAAGGGTGTGTTGAGCACTTCAGCTACTTGTATAAGAAGTCAGCAATTTCAAGAATTACACACAGCAATAGAATGTCAATACAAAGTTTCCGCCTAGACCTCAGCTTTCTTCCAAAAAGGAAATCGAACAGAGAACATGTGTTAGATAATCATGGAAACCGAAATACAAAACAAATGTATGGTTTCAGCTTATTCACCAGATAAACAGTGTGTTAACGCCTGATATTGGCATTCCATAGGTCTGAAGTCAACCTATGTACAGTAAAACCTCTATAAATTAATAATGTTGGGACCTCGATATTTTATTAATTTAACGAGGTATTATTATATCGATAAATTAATAAATTATTAATTTAAAGAGTTGACTTATATTTCACAACTTTTTGTTGCAATACGAGAATACAATGTCTCAACTCTTAAGTACAATGATGAGATTTAAAGACGAACTCAATATAAATTTGAAGTTCACAAAAAAATAAGTGACTATAGATTTAATTTTTTTCTCGACAATCATAGAATTTTGAAAAAAAATTCAGTAATGATTAATTTATAGTTTTGTTGGGACCAATTTTTTTTACATTGTGATTTTAAAAATATATATTATTTTATTATTTTATCGATTGGGGTCCAATTTTATACTAGTTCCAAGTTGGGATCGAACAAATTATTAATTTTATCGAGGTTATTAATTTATCGAGTATTAAATTATAGAGGTTTTATTGTACATGTAATATCAATATACTTTGAGTGACCATATAACTAAGTAACTAAAGTTCTCTTAATTACATAAATGATAAAAATATCCAACCTCGTCATACATTACATTTATCAACGGAACCTGCCTTTCTACTTCCTGCACCCATTTTAAGATCTAACTGTATAACCGTGTCAACGCAAAAAGTATAAGTACTGTACAAGATAGAATACCTTGTTCATATCTTGTGCCCTGTATTTCAATTTATCTAGACCTTCTTATATCATATCTGTGCCTTGATCCTATGAAAATTAATAAAAACAAACAGTATGAACGGGTCGACAACTTGGGTAATGATCTTTGAATAAGTTGTCATACAAGTATTAAAAGTGTTGGCTTAGATGGAACCCAGTCAAATGGGACAAAAGTCCACCTAGTGTGTAACGTTAATGCATTAAACCAATTTTGTAAATTATCAGTGTATTATTGATTTTTTTTAGAGAAAGCTCAAAACATACACAAAAAGTGCTGTTTTGAGCCACGATAAAGTGATATTCGTTGGCATACAATCATGCGGACAAGGTACACATTACTTTTATGTCTTCAGTCATCCCATCAAAATGTAGGGCAACTATTTTTAGATCACAGTCTCGGTACTTCATGGTTGAGCTTTTTATGCTGCCAAATTAACATAATAACTTGATGAACAAATAAAGTGGTGACAAAATCAGTAAAAGGGTCTTAACAGAACTTTGTATGCACCCCAACTTACTTTTTTTTTGCATCTGACTGTAATTTGTCATCTTCCTTTCCAGCGCTTCCTTTTCTGCAACCATTTTGAATTGATAGTATGACACCTGTATCTTATAAGGAGCAAACCGGTAGAGTTTGTAAAAAATAGCTTACAGGGAAAACGGGTCAAAACTGGCACAGCCAAATTTAAATATATTATTAAGATTTCAAAGTTTTTGAACAAAAGGGTTTCTGGATCAATCCAAACCAAATTGTATATAAATTTATGCATTTTGACCCGTTATAAAACATCATCAACTGCTAATTTTAAAATTATCAGCAAAATTCTACATGAACTCCCTGCATCATCATGACCATAAATACTTTATGGCTTCATGTCATGTTGTCCATAGAGGCGCCTTGCTCAAGAGTCAGAACAGCTTTTGTCAAAATGCATAATTTTGTACGTGTAGGTCAGTTTGGCTTATGTCAAAAAGAGTGTCCAAAACAGTTTACAATTAAAAAGTTAATTGCCGTGTCAATTACGATTAAATGTTGAATTACCATAATAACACCCTTTCTTTATAAAACGATTAAGGAGGTGTTAGGCATTAAAAACGCAATTTGGCGACTTCCAGTCATTTGGATCCATTACTTTCAAATTTATATATTACCTTTGACCCGTTAAAATGAAAACATGACCCATTTGTAACTAAATGAGTAAAAAATGTTCCAATACATATCTACCCATACAAGGATCATCTCATGTTTACCTGTACTCATCCTCAAGATCAGGGACCTCGGAGATGTTTGAGGTCACGAGATGGCGCAAGAAGAATCTCCTGATCCATATCAATAGCTAACCACCATTTCTTTAAACCTGTGCTTCACACACTTCTTTAAATAATTAAATTGATGGTCAACTTAAGTCATGTGTATTTTCACTATTTTGTATCACTTCTAATGCATGTTTCTTGAGAAATATAAGTGCATTATATATTGACTCTATAAATAGTAAAGGCAACTAATTTTGTTTTAAGTGATCCTTTAATAGGTACACTGATCACCCCTTTGATTAACAATAGATAAAAAGAGAAATAAATAAATAGTCAATCGACACTCACTAAACATGAGTCGTCTTTGAATAAATATTGAATTACCTGAATCTTGGAGATTGAATGAACTACTGGATCTTTATATTCAGTTTCATCAGGACCAACAAAAGTTGCAACATGACCAGATCATATCCCCTTTATGGTTCTGCATATATAAAAAGTCAGGTAAATAGAACAGTTCATACAGAGCAAATAACGATGTAAGAAGAGGCATCTCATCTCATTTACTTGAGTGGATCATTTTATGTTATCTCATCTCATTTACTTGAGTGGATCATTTTATGTTATCAATCTAAGAGGCTTCGGATAAACAAAATAGCTAAAATTAAAATGAATCGAATGCAATTATGTGTTAACTTCACTAAGATTGAACTTCAACTATACCAAGTGAGCCATAAGATCCTTTGCAGCACCTGCATCGACATACTTCGGACATAAAAAAATAGGTTGATATGAATGTCAATTAATTTTTCCACCTCATGATTATTACTCCGTAGTAACAAAGTATTTACAACAGGAGCATACATTGGCAAGCATATACCCAAATACACTATATTGCCATGTATGCTTAACTATCTATTTACATTGTAACCCGAATATACCCCAAAACAAAGACCATCATACAATAACAAATACAATAGTTCTTGCTACATATCGCACAGACCACTTGCACCACATATCTCTCTCTCTTTGATCCACTGTATACATACCCCCTCCAATTAGGAACCATCTCCCAAACTTACTGCTATATACACTACCCATTTGGCATCACCATGCTATTACCCAAAGACAGGGGTCGTTCACCCATCGAGCCCAATCTAAATACCTTACCCTCATTTTTTAAATCAAATTTACAGCATCAAACTTGGGGTTAAATGAATACAACTAAAAGTAGTCATCAAATCAGTGGAATTGATATCAAATATGAATCAAAACCGAATAAAAATCTGAAATCAATAGCGAATTGAAATCAAATATCAGAATGCTTGCAGTTAATTTCTTGATATCTTTTTGCTATATATCAACTATGATACTATTGCTTAAATTAATATTGTTAGCATATAGCATGTGATGTAAAAGGATGCATTAGAAGTACCGATTGCATTTACATTTTCTCTCTTTATACTGTTGATCCACATCAATTCGTAAATTTATTCGTGTACAAGTTTTGTGGTTGTAGCACTTCCTTCTCATATTAGAAAGCCAAATTCAATGAACGGACTAACTTTGACAAATGTTTTATTTTAACTACCACAACTTTTGAAGTCAGAAATAATCACCTCAAGTTACTTTGACAGGATATTATTTTGTTGAAACCACCCACAAATGCAGTGATCAGTAGCTTCTCTTTTGTTAGTCGTTTTCAACAAACTACCTATCTGATAGCACATATGTATATGCGTTTGCAATCATGCTCCTATATAACAACGAAAAAGAGACAAAACAAAACCAACCGACTTTATACACACAAGCCGTGTGTTTCTTTTGGCTTTTTAATTTACAGCATCGAGGATATTATTCCATTATAAGTATCAAAGACACTCGCACTCTCCATATACACACTTCAGGATTCGTAACACTTTGAACTTTTTACCACTTTACCAGCCACTCTTGTTCGCTTTGCAACACGAAACTACTAATGAACACGAATGTTGATCCCAACATCTGTCATCTGTTCAGAGCTTGCCAATTCTTTTGTCGGAATTTTATCAACAGCTTCATGGAATCGATGCCACAAGAAAGAAAGTCTTGCTATTGCAGCCTGGCTAACAAATTGTGCCCTACAAACCGAGCTAAGTTCCACCAAGATATTGTTATGTACCAAACCCAAGTCAAAACTCTCTTTGTAACCCTCAAGGTCTGAATGTGCCACCAAGACAACAGCGGCATCATCAAATGGTTCAAACTCTGGTTTTATTCTGTATTTTGGGCGTTGATCCACTCTGTCGTAATAGTATTCTTGAACAGCCCGCCATTGCGAAGAGGCTAGACGCACCCTTGGTCGAATGGATTTCACATACTCGTATGCAGCATCTGGTGTCATCTGCTTGTGCTTTACCTGTTTTTACCGAGAATTAGAGATGACATAATAGTTGGGTCATCAGGTAGGTTGGGTGGCGTTTAGGTAACAGGCCAAAATGAAGTTTATTTACATACTACTACGTAACGAAAAGAGTCAGGTAAGGCTGGACAACTTTGTCCATGAACTTCCAATTTTGTTTGAGAAATGATAAACTCGCACAATTTTTACAAAATTATATCCACAAACTTGGGTGGACCAATGAAACAAGGAGTAAATGAGATAAAATATTAGAATTGTTGTGATTGGTACACATCACTTGCCACATCATTTTGTACAACTTTCTTTGTCAAAATTTGGTGTGTAGCATTTCTCATTTTGTTATACATAGTGTGTCATACTCCGTATATGATTAGTGAGCATACACATTAATTAAAAGAATGATTTAAGAGTTATCGTGTATTAGAATTTTTTTTAAATGCACTCTGAGAAACTTTTGACTTATCTTGACTTCGTTTTTTACCACTCTAAGTATAAAAGATAACTCGAAGCGAGACGAGTGAAAACTGCCATGTAATATATTATCGCTCAAATAAATGAAAATTGGATTGTTGGCACTAGCAGCTTGAAGTGGACATGCATACCAAGTAACACAGAACAATGGTTGTACTGCGCCCACGCCCAGCTTTACAATGAACATAAGTTGTTTTACCAGCACATGCATTATCTGCATAATCAAAAATTACCAAATAAGCACCATAATTTGCTCAGAGTGCCCAAACTAGTTATTAGAAAGAATTCAGCATGTATTTACCATGAATAAACTCCACAGCTTTGCAGATATCATCATATGATGGAGCAAATAGATAATCTCTTGTTGGAATCACCAGATGATCAATTCCGTGATCCTATGAGTAATAAACAGATCAACCATAAAATCAAAAAAACTGACAAAACACTTGAGAATTATAATAAACAAAACAACTCAATAACCACCTCACCAAAATAAGAATTTCAATCATACAAAGTAGAGTTAATTGTTTTGTATGGTCATTTTGAATAAGGGACAAAACAAAGCAGGTTCTTATGTTTATGTGAGTGTTAAGCTGTCAATCTGTCATAATCTAACTACATATCTGTGGCCTTGCAACTTTGGGATAGTTCATGAAAACAATTTTGCGAGGAATAAAATATGAAATGGGAACAGAAGTTCTTAATTTAAGTTAAACGAACAACTTTAAACTTAGATAATCAGTTCTGTAGAAGCTGTTATAAAACTGATTATATGACCAAATAATCATAATCAAATCAAAAAATCTCTTTATTCAACTTCATAAAACCTACACAATACGTTACTTGAGATTTTATTTTTCAAATAAATAAAAGAAAAGGCAAAAAAAATTCCAGTTTCTGATTGGTCCACAGTCTGATTTGAGACCACAACTACTTCTGTGACCACTTTCCTTTAGACCCAATTAACAGCTCCAGTGGACAGCGAGAGAATTAATAATGAAAACCATGAATCAACATATAAGCACAACACTTACATGATACAATGATGTTGGAACCAAAGTCTCATATGACTCATTAAGAGTAACAACACCAGAGACACCTAGGTCCTTCAAGCGGAAAACATCGGTAGGAAAAGGTACAGCACCTAACAATACAAACTGACAATAAAACTATCATTAGAAATTGCTGCAAATGCAGTAACAACCCCCCGAAAATAAACTGAACCAGCATATCTACAACTTAGTAGCATTAATTTGGTTTAATTAACATTATCAGTGTGTCAAAAATTGATCAGTCTTTCATATTATACGGTGTAGTTGGTGCTTACGGAAGAAAAAGGTTTAAAAAAATAAGTATGAAGGCTTATGGCGTTTTTTAAGAGTGAAACAAGTGGTAGTTAATGCGAAATCTTGAATAATGAATGCAAACAAAGATACATCAATTACTACTCATTCTTAAAAAATATAGCGTGTATGGTTCGCATGAAACAAATAACCATGCACAATGTTTCAAGAAGCCAATCACTCTATTCTTGGAACAAATACAATTCAAGTGCACCTAAACATACATGTATATACAGAACCGACAAAGCTGGAACCAAAGACAAACAATTAATGCATTAGTTACAGTTACACCATTCAAACAAGTCATGTTTTTATTGAGTTAGAGCGGAGCTCGAGCTTAAAAATCAAGCTCAAATTATATAACGAGCCGAGATCAACTGATTTAGGTTTAGCTCAAGCCACAATCGGTTACAGCAATAAGCAACATGCATACATATATAAGACATCACTAATCTATGTCATGGCATACAACATTAGGAGCAAATTCATCCCAAATAATATCTATCTACAACTACAACTAAAATTGGATTATATCGATACCTGATCAACACGATCCCACCACCTGAATTCGGTCTGAAACCTGTGCCTGACAACATTATAGAAAAGTGTTGGGTAAAACAAAGCACGAGCACCTGCTCCCACCAATACCCTTTTCGTATTCGATACCATCACCGCATCAACGCCGGTAAATTGGCCGGAAAACTCCACATCACCATCGCCCTCTTTAAACTCCTCAATATACATCTCTATCAAAATACAAAGATTCACCTTGATTGCGAAAATCAAACCCTAAATCGTCGATATCAAACTCTATATTGCGATTAACGAAAAGCCCACCAAATTAAACGAATACCCAATATGTAATTTCATGAATTACAAATATAACTCGCACTTGACCTAAGAATGAACATGCTGTTGAATTTGAAGAAGTATTTATGGCTATTGATCAAGGAAAAAAGAGGAGAAAAAAGGAAAGGGGGAAATTGATATGGGAACTTTGAAAGAAACGAAACCCTAGATTCAAAATTAAAGATTTGTTATTTGAACGGCAAGCAAAGGTGAAACAATGGATTAAATTTGTAAGCGTTACAAAAAAGGAAGGAGCTTTAATTCTTGGATTTTTTTATATTTCTTTTAATTATATGATCTCAACTAACTTTTGAGCAATCAAATCAAGTGGGTAAGAGTGAAATTTTGGGAAAATGGAAAATAATGTAGTGGGAGATATTGAGATAATGAGATGATTTATTTGCAAATCCCAATTTAATAGAAACTCGACCTATATGATTTCTCAATTCTTGATTTGTAAAAGCTTATCCTAAAATTGTTTTATCATAAACTTAGTTTGATCTTATTACCAAAGCTTTTAGGCTTTCATTAATGAAAAATATGTTTATTAATATACGTTAAACATTCCTTATTTACGGCTCATCTCATAAACTGAAACATATGTTTCAACTTTCATTTTAAATATCATGTATTAAATGAGATTTTACATTATTTTAGGAATTTTGACCGTAATTATGATTTTGATATTATCGAAAGTCCTCAAACTTTCATTAGCATTTCCCTGTCCTTATAAATATGGGTGGGTGAGGTTTAGAAGATAAAGTAATATTTGAGGAGAAACAGGAGAAGAATTTTTAAAGTTTCATTTTTACCCTCTCTTCCTTTTTAATATTGTACACTACTCCCTCCTATTTTCTTCCTTCCCACCTCTCCCCTCCACCACTCACCACTAGCTGTTGCCACCCGCCGCCACCACCCGCCACTGCTGTCGGAAAAAAAAAATCCCATAAATTTTTTTACATATTATCATTTTGTACTGCATTTTATTAGAGTTATACTGCATTTTATTATTTTTATTGCATTTTATATATATATGTTTAGTAGATATTTTTCATTTTTTACTGCATTTTTGTATTTTTCACATTATTCTTTTGATGATTTTACTGCATTTTATTTATACACCTCGATCTAATACATATTGTTTGTTTTCTACTGCATTTTAAGTTATACATAATATATTTTTTACTGCATTTTATTTATACACCTCGATCTAATACATATTGTTTGTTTTCTACTGCATTTTAAGTTATACATAATATATTTTTTACTGCATTTTATTTATACACCTCGATCTAATACATATTGTTTGTTTTCTACTGCATTTTAAGTTATACATAATATATATTTTACTGCATTTTATTATTATTATTGCATTTTGCATGTATTTCATATATTACATATTGTTTATTTTTTAATTGCATTTTATATTATACATATGATCCATTTTTACTGCATTTTGTATGAAAGTATAATACGTACTACTGTTTTTACTGCATTTTGCATATATTTATTTAGTACACATGGTTCACTTTTTACAGCTTTTTATATTATACATAATCTAATTGTACTGCATTTTGTTATTTTTACTACATTTTATATTATACATAATCTATTTGTACTGCATTTTTCATATATTTCATTTATTATTTTGTTTGTTATTCACTGCATTTTGTATTATACATATTATCAATTTGTACTGCATTTTGTATTATACATATTATCGATTTGTACTGCATTTTGTAGTATACTACATATTGTTGTTTTTACTGCATTTTGTATATACTTCATTTAGGACATATTGTTCATTTTGTACTGCATTCTATATTATATATATTATCCATTTGTACGGTATTTTGTTGACATTAGGTATAGAAGATGCGGTAAAATATATAAAAGTTTTAGTTAATTAACAATAATGAACAAAATGCAGTTAAAAAATGTATAGTTTTATTCAAAATGTTGTAAAAAACGTATAGTTTTATTAGAAATGCAGTAGGAATAGGAATATGATATATAATAAAAAATTTAAGAAAAAAAATTATTTTTTTAAAAAAAAATTGAACAAAAAAATTCTGGCGGCCAGAATCCAACGGCGGCTAGCGGTGGCCGGCGGTGGCTAGTGGCAGCCAGGAGGTGGCAGCAGGTGGTGAGGTGGTGGTAGGTGGGGTTGGGGGAAGAAGAATGTAGGAGGGCGAAGAAAATAAAGTGGATGGGTTAAAATGTAAAAATCTAAATAGTGGAAGGGGTGTGGGTTGAAATTTAATGTTATATTTTTTTTTTAACTAATACCCTTAATTTTGAAAGTAATTACAAAATTGTCATCCCTTTTAACCATTGATCCAACCCAAAAGATCATTCAAAGACCACAAATAAATTTTCTCCACTTTCTCCTCAAATGACTCATTCCCCTATGATCCCCGATCTATAAATATACACAAGTTATGTTTATGATTGGTCATGTAACTTATTTGTTTGTGTAAATAGAAGGTAAATATATGTCTCGTTTTAATTATATTGAGGTGCTTAAACAATTATAAACACCCCGTTACTTAGTTTGGGCAATACACATGAAACTGTATTTTATTTTCACATATGTTTTATTTGTGTTTCATGTTAGATTATAATTTTTTAGAGTTTGATCCTTAAAAAGCTATTACAACATCACATCTCATTAAATAATCCGGGGTTAAACAATATATCGATATTATGTGTACAAGTTATATCGAGGAAGAAGAGGAAGAAAAGCTTGTTTTTAAAATGTTGAACACTTTTTGTCAAGTATATAAGAAAGAAGGTTTGTTATTGAAAAAAGTTACATTAGATCCGAGTAATGTAAATGGTGAGTATCAAACTTTGGTCGTGGTATAAGAGATTAAAAGATACGACGATAGTATTATACTCATGTGTTTTAAGAATATATATATGTATAAATAAAATAAAAATAAAAAATAAAATGGAGCTCATATATGGCATGTTTAAGCATTTCATCAATTGATTTGGTTTGGCGATGAAAAAGATATTGTGCTAATATAGAGAGGTTGGTTAATAAGTCTATTGTCGACCTTCTCAAGTCAAATGACTTAGTGTACTTCTTTTCATTTAATACTAGATAGATTTAGGTCACACTCGATAAAGTCAAACATAAAATGAGGACTTGTTCTATATTTATACGAAGTTAGATAAAATAAGGGGGAAAAAATGTTGGGCGCTTTTAGAGATGAATTGGTTATCTAATATCTACTAATGATAATTAAGCAACTTGCTCAACAGTCTCAACTCTCAACTTGGCGTTTAGAGTACAAATGAATGAGAAGGGTAAAGCGTCGGCGTTTGAGCTATGGAACGTTAGTATCAATGCATTCACCACTTCCACTAGCGTTCAGTGCCGGTAAGTGGAACAAATGGTTGCGCTCAAGTATTATTTTTATATATTTCCATTTCCTTTAATTTGATTGGTTCAAAACGATATTTGTATGTCCATTTAAACTTCAAAGTTGAACATTGAATCACTCCCATCAAAATCGTATTTATATTGAACACCGAGCTCAACGACAACGACTCCTTCCAACTCCTTAGAGCAGTTCAGCTGAAGCATTATTAACTATCTAAACTCGATTACATTACTTCTTATCGTATTTTACAATCATGAACTACATATATGCTATAGTTATCCCTACATGCTTTTTGAAGTTTGTGACTCTAGTTACTTGCTAGAAATTATACTTTCATACTTGATTTAAAGTACAATAACTTGAATATATTATCAACCAAACAAAGAAAAATTTCTATATCATTATCACGGAAGTCCTCGTAAGTAAATCCTTTTAGGTTCCTGCAATTTCCTGGATCCAAAATATTTCACATCTCTATGATGTTCGGGTGAGTGTTATATTAAATTTGTCTAAAAATTATAGATGTAGTGTTTAACTCGTTCATACAATTAGTAACACATATTCTATTTAATAATAATCTTTCATTTCTTTCACTAAATAATTGTCATATATTTTAAAGTTTAATTACATCAATGTAGCCTAGGGCTAGAGGGATTAATCGGATGGATCTACTGACGAGTGACGAATCCATAAACGGGCTTGCTATTTGAATATTTGTTCGGATCGGGCCCAAATCAAGATGGGCTACTCCTGTCAAGTTGCTGTATAGTCAATTAGTCATCTATAAGTCATTTTTAATCAATATGAGAAAGTGAGAAACCATCGTGGTGCATAATTGGAGGACTAAATCCATGAAGCTATTGTAGACTTGCTAGTTATTATTCTAATATTATTTAAAATAGTTGAAGGTTCGCGGTAACACGGGATTCGTCATGAAACTTTACAATATTAATGTCATTAAGTGGTTTAAAGAGTAAGATAAGAAATTAGTTTTATATCAAAATTGGAGTTGTTTTCTTATTACAACGTAGTACGAATACAGTTGACAATGGGTAAGAGGAACACCAGCACTACAAAATATTATTTTAATCTTTTTCTGTTTTTTTAGAAAAGTAACTCTATTATGAGGCCTGATGCACGAATATATATATATATATATATATATATATATATATATATATATATATATACTAGGTGGTTTATTTACCCGTGCTAAGCACGGTCCATGGTGATTCACATTTATTATTAAGTATAGATAAGTGTTGTTAGGAAAAGAAAATATGAAAAATATCATGAAAGAGTTATCATGCCACACGAATGGAAACAACCTAAAATAAAGAATCAAATAAGATGTGGTATTTATTGGTGTCAACACGGTAATCTTACAATCTTACATTACATGGAACGAGTTGAAAAATTTAACATTTGGTGTGCCTTGACTATGAGAAAATCCCAAATAAGCTAACATGTGAGGCTCAAAATATAGAATATAACATTCACATTCACATGGTCGGTTAAAAAGAAAAGAAAAAGTAAAAAGCAAAACATATCAATTTACAATTACAACTAACATAAATATGAATGGTAAATGTTATACCCGTTTGATTGCATATCATATTCCTCTAACACCGACCTTACATCGTGTTATTAGTATTTTTTTTACAAACTTCCTAACAATAATCTAGTATGCATATTTCCCCCCGATCATAATTGATATAGGTCTAACATTTATTGTCCATTATCTCATGAGATGAAGTTACAACTACGTAGGGGTGTTAATTGGATAATTTATTCGGGTTTCGGATTATTCAGGTTTTCAAATTTATAACCTCAAACCCGATTCAAATAAGGTCGGGTTATTTGGGTTCGGGTTATTCGAATTCGGGTTGAGTTCGGGTTATTCATTTAAACTCGAATAAGATGATATTCCAAATTTTCGTATTTTGAACAAAACTTGAACTTTACAAAATGACACTAATAGTTTATATAAATCATCATGAGTAACTTATATATGTATATTATATGTGGATAAACCATAAATAACTTATATATATAGTTATATTTGTATATTAAATAATTTATTAGACTATTCGGGTTACCCGAATTGTAAAATATTTATCCGAAACCCGACTCATAAGATGCGGGTTATTTGAATTCGGGTGGCCGAATAAGCTTCGAATTTGGGTTATTCGGGTTCGGGTTATCTATTTGGGTTCGGGTATTTGTGACAACCCTACAACTACGAAGAGTTCTTTCTTTATAATAACTAAAAAATTTCCAATTTAATTATTTCTTTCAATTAATCCATTTACACATCAAGTTTGAAAAACCAAGACTTTTTAAAAAATAAATCAAATCCCTTACTTTTTTTTACAAAGTGATACAGTACGTTTGAATAACAAAATAGGGAACAAAATATATTGTCCTCTCATGTCTTACTACCGGTTACCATACTTCATATCATTGTTACCCTCAATAAATTGAAAACTTGTGGTCTTTACCGACTACTATGTAGTCATTGCCTTTTTCTACTTTTCTACTTCGTACCTTAGTTGTTTACCAACCGCTGGCACCCCATGCCCCTCTAAGTTGGGGCTAGTGACCAAAAACATCACATGACTAAACACCTCGTAGATAAAACAAGCAAGATTATCATTTTATTATTAGTTATTATTATATCAATATATAACAAACAACCACATATGTATCTAGATATTTCCACTCCAGATCACATGTAGTAAGTTTCAAAATATGTATTATGTTCCTCAAATACAGATATATACAACAAATAAGCGAGTTGGTCAACATATATATCAGCTAAACACCTAAAAGTAACCTAGTATATGTTTTATTGACTAATAGAAAATGGCAGCAACCTGGAATCACTTTTTATCTAGTTATTTAGAGACCAAATGATTTCAAGGTGGTAATATACATGTAAAGTTAAATACAATTACTACAACCAAAGAACAAACAGTGAAACTTTTTTCAATAAACTTAAGATCAGTAATTCTTTTGGAGTTAGTATATAGGTTCTTATGTGAGATACACACAAGCGAACAATGATGGCACCTCATTACATTTCATTAGGGGTTATCTGCACATTCTTAATGTCACGTTGAAGTGCTATATGAACTTCTAGAAGCCTAGAAATGTATCGGGTTTTTTTCATATTGGTTCCAGCTCTACACACACAGATAGACGAAGCAACATGAAACAACTTGTATGTAGTTAACATCTAAACTGCCTATGAGAAATTCAAATATTTTGATGACAGTATAAGACTTGATTTGCTTTTCATATTTAGTATAACTGACAAATGAATTTTTCAAGAGAACTTATTTAACCAATAGTCTACATACCGAAACTTGAAACATAAAAAAATAATTAAAACAATCACTATAATTAACAAGATCATCGTGGAAAAAACTTAAAAGCAAATTACCAGAAAACTAAGTACTCAAAGTTGATTGCACATACCTTAAGTTATGAAATGCAAGCCCTGGGTTTGTTGCACTTCCATGAGAGCACAATTACAGTAGCAATCTCAAGACCCCCAAAAAAATTCAAGAATTAGTAGGAAATACATGAAACTTCGATGAGGGAAAATAAAGATGTTTACCTGTGAATCTGAAAGTCTCTTTAAACCCTTAAACGAAAATTTTAAAATTACCATCATCACAAGAATAAAATATAATTCGTCAAGAAAAAGGATGAAAGTAACCACAGAAAATCATTAAACAATAAGCAATGACAACATAGAAGCAAAATCGAGAAGGGTAAAAAAGAAATTGAAGAATGTAATAAATAAATTGCTTATATAATGAAATTGATTCTTGGATCTTGAAAGTCCTTTCTTCATTACCTCAGGAGCAAATCATAAGCATCAATGTCAACACACACACACACACACACAAAAATGAAATTAATAAAGCAAGAAATAAATTACTTACAAAAGTTTTCCATTATTTTGCCTGAGTTGTGGGTGTCTCGTGCAAATGAAAGTAAAAAGTTGAGAGCGAGGGAAGAAAGTGAATAGGGAGGAGGTGCAGGTATAGAAGGTATGAAAAACGTTGAGGGAACATTGTCACACTGTTTGTTGCTGACATGTAATTTTTAGGTTGGCCTACAGTACTAAATGACTTTTTCTTATATAATTGATGTGTGTGTGTATGTGTGTATATATATATATATATATATATGTGTGTGTGTGTGTGTGTGTGTGAGATCCTATGAGAATGGTGTGAACACATCCTATCCCTCCATCAGATCTGATACAAATTAACCATTTCGACAGTGACATTTTCATAAATATGTGGCGGGTTCACAAAAGGGTAGCTATTGTGTATTTTTTTTTTCTCAAAACTTTTACACAATGAAACTTTATTTTTTATTTGGTTAATACTAGATTTTGAATGATGAATGTTTGTTTAATTATTGATTCACATTGGTTATTCTAAAATATGAATATTAAAAATATTGATTCGTGATTTGAATATTTAATGTTAACATCAAATTTTAGAGTTTAGGGGTTAGATTTTGAAGTTAATTGAGCTATAGTAAATGATACATGTTAAAAGTAAAGATTCGCAATACCAATATGTTATGTGAACATAATAAAAAGCAAAGTTTATCAGTGTTAACAAGAAAAACAAATGTTTCACACCTTCAAAATTTATGTGAACAAAATAAAAATTGTTCACAACAGCAACTCTTATGTGAATCCGCCAACATCAGACTTCTACACATTTACAATAGTGTCACCGTCAAAATGGCTAATTTTGATCATATTTGATGGAAGGCAAAGATTTGTTATCACCATTCTCACATAATCTCTTTGTTCTCACCATAACTCAATCACTAAACCCACGTTCCTTCACGTTTTTAAAAATTAAATATCTCTCAAACGGTAGGTCGAAAAATCATATAAATCACACAATATAAATTAGGGTTTTTTTCTGTTCGATTAAAGATGTGACAAGGTATACTTTTGACGAAAATTTTTATTTTAATTATTTGTGGGTTTTGAAAATGAGTGTACCAACTAATAACACACGTGTTACTAATTTTGTACAATTTGGAAAACAAAACAAAAAAGTTGTCGAAAGTATACCTTGTGATATGGAAATCGAATCCAAAAAATACCGATTTTTATGGTGCACTTTATAATTTTTTGAATTACCATTTGTAAAATTTTTGTTTTTAAAAAACATGAAAAAAATGAGTGTTATGACACTTAACGCTTTTGTATTGGTTCATTCATTCTCACCAAATTCTCCATTACTCATATATATATAAATATTTATATATATATATATATATATATATATATATATAAAGTTTCAATGTGAATAATTTAAAAATAAGAACGGCTAAGAACACACATCATAAATGTACAACTAGCAAACAAATTCATTAAATTCACACTCATGGATCTTAAATGCAATGTTTTGGAAACCGGTTGAGCCGGTCCGATTTGATTGGGAAAAATAGAAATTCTGACCGGTTGAAAACCGGTTTTGGGCTAGGTTTGACCAGTCAACGAACCGGACATTTCAACTAGGAACCGGACCGGTTTTCAACCGCTTTTTAATTTTTTAATTTATCCAGTTTTCAACGGGTTTTGGGCCGGATTGAGCCGGTAGTCCAACCGCATAGACCAGAACCGGGACCCCTCGGTCCGATTCAAGTTCTGGTTTTAACAACATTGCTTAAATGTATGTAGAAAAATAGATGCAAACTTTTGAAAATGTGCATAAATCGAAAAAATAATTGATGTACACTTATAGAGATGATCATTTACCAATCGTTTTTTTTTTCAATTTTTGTGCATTAATATAAGTGTACATTTATTTTCATCGCATATTTGAGATGTACGAATGTTAATATACCTATTTTATCAAGAGTTATTGTGCATTTAAAGTGTTCTTAATTATTCTTATTTTGAAAGCGTTCTCATTTGATCCAAACCATATATATATATATATATATATATATATATATATATATATATATATTACCTCAATTGAGACCTCAACCCCGAACCTTTTAATTGACGAATTCATCTTATAATACTAAGCTAAAGGCCCTTAAATTTTTTTGCATTTATAGTCACAAAGTGCATGTTATGTAGTAAGTATAATTAAGATTAGATGATCACTTTATATACGCCAAAACCCTTGTGTGGCTTCTTCAATTTCTCAATAAAGAGAAATATGACCAAGAGGGTTCGAATATATATATATATATATATATATATATATAGAATTTCTTTTTTTATACTTCTTATTATTAGATAGTGTCCATAAATCTCATAATAGGTCCCCAAAGATTCATAGTGAATTTTGATGAAGTTTCTCTTGGAGCAATAACGCGTTGATCTAGTCACCACCGCAACCACAAAGAATTACCTAAATTGATTCGTTTTTGCCGATAAGCTCCAATTGCATCATAGACATTACAAAAAAAGGGTTCTTTTATTTTTTGTATACTTATTATCTTCATTTTGATAATTTATGCGATTACATGAATTATACCTATCTACACAAATAGCCAGACGATTTCCACTCATTAATTAAGACATAGAGCACTAAGCATATCTTGAGTTGGTGTAGAAATGGGATCTCATATAGAAAAGATTTATATGAGAAAACATAAGTAAACGTGAATTATCCTTTATTATGAAAAAAATTTCTAAATGATTATATGGTGGGCCCTAATATAATTATGATTATGTATAAGATGCATTTAATTTACATTCATGATATATCATAGTATAAAAGAGTAAAGAGTCCAATATGTCTAGGAATGATTAGTTGCTTTCTAACTCATTATTGTTTATGATATGTGGGGATATGATGCACCCCACATAAATATAAGTTGGCCACATACATTCTATTAAATGTCGGGAATAAAATGTGTACATCACATAGGAACATGTGCATGCATGAATCTATTTTCTTATACATTATATTTATTATTATTATATTTAGTATATATATTGCCCATCTAACGTATGAAGTTTGGTGAAGAAATAAACACCGTCTTTCTAGTCCAACGTGGTGAAAGTAAGTTCTAAAAATAAAAAAATCTACTAATGAGAGTACCTTAGAATTTTGACAATACGTGAAGTATGCGCATCACACATAAGAATATAAAATCGAAGTGTTGAGTTCAAATCACACGGAGTCATCGGTTTATTAAGTTATTATACATAGGCTAGCTCGAATGTATACATGGGTTAAGATTGAAAGTAGTGCAAAATAACCGACTGGGTTTTCACAGTTTAACTGCCATG
Source organism: Pseudognaphalium luteoalbum (assembly GCA_963422505.1). Lineage (NCBI taxonomy): Eukaryota > Viridiplantae > Streptophyta > Magnoliopsida > Asterales > Asteraceae > Pseudognaphalium > Pseudognaphalium luteoalbum. The sequence goes on from OY730196.1 coordinate 102,830,447, forward strand.
ATTGTTGACTAGATAGTTCAAAATTGGATTTTGCGTGGATACTTTGCATATTCCTGATTTTATAAAAAAGTGCTAACATTCAATTACACACATCTTGTATGTCATGATGAGCAAGTTATTATAGATATCTTGAGCTAACCAAGAATGATGATATTGGTCTTAAAATTTGAAGTAATGATGAGAAGAAATGGGTAGGTGCATAATAAAGAACACAAAGTATTAAAATACTCCTCCTCTACTAGCAAATATGTACACACCAATCATGCCATCCTCAAATTGTGTGGTCCCACATCCAAATAGTTAGCATGGGGGAAAACACAATACAGGCATCATGACTCATGACTAAGCTTAGATTCTAAAAGCAACCCATCAAAATCCAACTAAATTAATAAAAACAAAACAATAGCACCAAGACAAATAGAAAACCAATTCCCACATTGTCCCCCTTCCATTCCTACATCAAATCTCGCTTTACTCCAACAAAATCATTCCCTATTCCATATTTGACGTCCCCCTACATTTACCATTCTACCTAAAGGGCATAATGGTAATTTTACCATCTAGGGTTGATGACATCAAGTGGGCGATGGGGAATGATGGAGGCTCTTGGTAGGAAGGGGTTGTTTGGCTTTTGGTGGTTAGCGCCATGGAGTGCTTTGGGAAGACCCGTCGAACCAATGGCGGAAGATGTAGCGGCTGCAGAGGACGATGAAGAGGACGAGGATGACACTGCGACACGCTCACATTGAGGGCACATTGTCAACGTTGTCGGAGGGTTCATGTTCATGTAAAACTGTGGGGAAAGTTTGAGAGCTCTAAGCTCGTTGACCTCCTTTTGTAACCGTCTGTTTTCGTCTGTCAACGTATCACAACAACGCTTTAGGTACTCACAATCCACCTCCGTTTGCTTCAATTTCGTCCTGCGCATTATAAATAGTTCATTCAATGCACGTTGACCTAAACAAACAATTAATCAAAATCCATGCGCATTAGACATGACGTACAAAATCGTCATCCGACTAGATCTTGCATACCATCTAATAAAGACCACACATTGTATTAATCACATGAATCCAAAAGGATATAAACAAAGTATCCACAACAATGGTAGTGAGCAAAGAAGGGAATTTTAACATAACACAATTCCTAAATAGAGATTAGACCATTTTACCCTTTCTAGGGCGAATGTACAGTTTCAAAATGTCCATTATACAAGTTTGGTTGAAAAAACTTAGATCTACATGTGTAAACACCATCTTGAAAAGATAAATTCTTTGGTACTAAATGAGTTGACTTTATGTCAAATGTAGTTGGTCTATGACTAATTAAAGCTACCATAATCAATGACATTTCATACGGAGTATTCCTTTACTGGCTACAAATGGGAAATAGCACAGTCCTACCAGAAATGTTTACCTAAATGTACAACTCATGATGCATGCATGTACCACAAATCCCCCATGTTGTGAAAGTACCAATGTACTTATAGTCAATCCCTATCCACTTGTACCTCATGCATTAATATCAGTACCCTAAATTCAGATTTCAATTTACCAACGTAGCAACATCTAAATTAATTAATCCTTTTAAGGTACAACTCTTAATGCATGAGCTGTACTGCCTCCAATGCTACAGTATTAATGGAAAAGGCAAACTTAGTGGTACTATGTGGATTAATTGCAGTACCCCATTTAACGACAACTAAACTACCCATGCATTGTAACCTTGTACTTTGATTATGTAAATTCCAAAGTTACCCTCGAAGAAACAGTAAATTCCTCACCTTGCCCTTCTGTTTTGAAACCAAACTTCCACCTGCCTTGGCCTCAGATCCAGCTGTTTCGCTAATGCCAGTTTTTGCTTCTAATAAATCAAATTAAACAAAAATTAAATACGGAGTATAAAGTACAGGTACCATAAAACTGTTAAAAATAAAAGTATTTATTTATTTATTAGTAGTAAATTACAGTGATCTTTATTCAAAACAACTTCAAACTTGGGTAATTTACAAAATATGCCACTCACCGGATTCAAAGTATTGTGCTCTTTGAACGTTTCTTCCAGCACCGCCGCTTGATCCTTTGACAACCGGAGCTTTTTTCTCGCCGCCGCGGCATCTCCGCCGTCATCCTCGTCCTCACCGCTGATTCCGTGCGAGCTCGATTCTCGCTCCGCCTCATTCTCCTCCCGCTCAGCTCTTTTCCCGCTCACACTCGACACCGTGCTATTCGGCGACGATACCAGCGCATCGTCGTCGACCGCCACCGCCGCAGACGTCGACGGTGGCCGGTTCACGTCGATTACACGCGCGAAAGGTCTCGTTTCCGCATTCAGATCTACATTCACAATTTCGATCAGCCATAGGAGAAAATCAAAAATAGATACACACGTGCGCGTGTCTACCTGTATGTATATGTATATGTATATGTATATGTGCGTGCACATTGTTGTCTACTTGTGTGTGAATCACATGCATTGAGTTGTACAAACTGCAATTAAACTTGTACATACCTTGAGCATGATGATTCATCATAAACGGTAGCTTCTGATGACGTTGAAGAAACGATAAGGGTGGAGAAGGCAAGAGATTCAACGGAAAACGTGCTGCCGGCGGTGCCGGAGGTGGCGGTGGCTGGTAGTTCTCCGGGCATTTTAAACTCAAGCTCAAACCTAAACCATCATCATTTCCAGCCATGTTTCTCTCTCTCTCTCTGGAAACTGCTTTGTTTAGTTTCTCACTCTACAAATAAATGAATAAATGTGGCAGAGGGACAAATAAGAGTGATTCTAAATGAAGTTTTGGTTTCTTCACTGCCTGCCTCTTTTATTATTTGCCTTTGATGATTCAGAACTTAATTCACTGGGCAGATAATAACACCAAACAAACACCTATATGTCTATATCTCTATATCTATATATATATGGTTATATATGTGCATTTAATAATAACAGGGAAATGATAATTAAATTATGTATGTATAGGAAGGAGGAGAGAGAGAGTGGTGATATGTGCAATCATGAAATGTGTCAGGGATGGCTCAATTGGCACAATGATGATGATGGGATTGAGCTTTGGCTTTTGTATCAGCTTTTGCATGGAAGAGAGAGAATGTATACGTATATTAATTGTATGTATTTATTTTTGTATATATACATACTTTATAGAATAGAATATGAATTGGTAAAACTTAAAGGTGGTGAATGCTATGTACAATGAGAAAGTTGCTGGGGTTAGGAGAGATGTGGAATAATAAAATGTGTTTAGTGGAGTGGAAGTTGTAAGTTTTTCTGGAATTGGGAATCTTGGTTCTGGAAAAAGGGTGGGATTTTTTTAACTGTGGTTGAGTTAGGTTGACTGAAGGTTTGTTTAAGGCTTTCCTTTTAGCTAGTGTAGTCATTGTCCCCTTTCCTACTAAATAAAAAAGATAAAATAAATATTTTTTACATAAAAAGACAAATTCCTCACATCTAAATATGGAATTGTTTGTTTTTTAATAATCTTGCTACTAGTCTTTATTTATTTATCTTTTGTTTTTATGAATTTTATATGTATTACTCACTCCTAACTAAATTTATAGTTAACCTTTCCATTTTGAGATGTCTCAAATTTATTATCAACTTGTACTTTTCAACCAATCAAAACATTGCAATGTGGTGAGAGAATAAATCTTGTTGGTTGTAGAGTACAACCAGTACATTGTTAAACTACGTATTTTTTGTTTGTGAGCAATAAATTTAGGAGTATAATTTTTGTAAGTACAATTAATTCAACTGAATATTTTTAAAGAAGAATAGGCATATATATTTAATTTAAAAATCTGTTAGTGGAAAAATATAGAATCATATTAATTGTTGATTAATGGGTAATTATTATTATTATTTTAATATTAACTTAAAAGGTTAAAGTTAAAAAATGTCATCGATCCGTTGTGAACTATAAAACACATGTATACATTCTTCATTTTTGAAACAAAAATAAAAGGCAGCCTCTTTCTATACGATTTTTTTAATAAACATATCATTTAGTGATTTAAAAAGTACAGAAAAGTACATAATGAAAAGAAAATGTGATTGAAAAAATACAGAAAAAATAAAGTAATCATTATGTTTAGAATAAAATATAAAATAAATTAGTATGTATAATAGATCCCAAATAAAATGACTACACTATATAAGTATGTCTTGTAATATGATAGGTTACATTTTTATAAAGTATACATTCTTCATTTTGAAAAGAAAATGGTTTTCGTAGACAAATTCCTAAAAGTAAAAAGCATATACTTGCTCATTTACATAATGTTCAAATCCTTATATGAAAAAAAACATTTACTTTTCAAAAGTAATTTAATCAATACTAACTCATCTCAAATTTATGGTGCAAGTATCTTTTTTTACATATTTTAAAATAATTGTATACTTCCAGTTTTAATCAATTAGGATAGTAGTACAACTTTTGTATTTATAAATTTTTTCATGTAAATTTGTACTTTCTATGCCCTAGTCAAAATGTTTCATTTTAACTCTGCACATAGTTTTAAAACTTTAAATTAACTATATTTTTCACCAATCAAATACATATTCACTCATTAAAGTTTTTTCTGATTATTTAAAATATAAAAATAGGCACTTATTTGAAACAAGTATTAATAGAAATGATGACAATTGGTATGGGGTGGAGGAATTTAGTTAAATTTGACAGTGAAGTATATAATTTGTTAATATGACAGATTAATTTATTAATAACGTTGTAACAAAAATAGATGGTTAAAAGTGGTTTCTTTTCGTAAACATGGTTTTCGTGAATTCTTTTTAGCAACAAGTCGTAGCATATCTCGTCGTGGAAAAAAGCGGCTTTTGAGTCGTTGACCGAAGACCGAAAGAGTGTGAAGAAGAGAGTATGCTTTTCCTCGTGAAAGGCAAACTACCTCACGCGCTCTAAGCCCACACACGCGCTCCACCTCATCATCATAACGATCATCATGTTCTTTGTTTCCAAGCCCATGGGCCCCTCGTTGCTGCACGTGTAACTCTTTTTGTCATTCAAACCCATCATAAAGTATTTTTTTAGTTATTAAAGACTACTAATCCAACGTAAAGAATATGATAATTTTATTATAATAAAATATAATTACATTATTTATAACATAGTAATATTAATTAATTATAATTATTTTATAGGTTCCATGTTAGAGATCTTCTTTTAATATATTAAATCTCTGCCAATCTGGGGTTAAATTATTGTTCTAGAAAGCATTATTTAAAAAAAAACAGTGTATATTAGGAATACCTTCATTTACTTAAAACTCTCATACTTCTCTGTAAAACTTTCAAATAAAACTAAATAAATTAAAAACGTATTCAAATTTGAGTCTTCCAAAAAAACTTTTCTTAGAAAGGTAAAAAAACTATTTTCCCTTTTATAACTAAAAGTTTGAAAACTACTTTTGAAAGTTTTCTAGGTTTTCATTTATACTCTCTCTTTAAAAAAGAAAAACCCTCACATTTAAACGCATTGTCTAAGTTTTCAATGCTTTTATACAAAAATAAAACACTCTCCATTTTCTAAAAATCTGAAAAGTAAAAATGAGGAAATTTTTCGATAGCTAAACGCGCTCTAAGCAACTATTACAGGGCAAATGAAAACTATTATAATTGCAAGAGCGGTCTATTCAAGTTACATTCTCCTTCGGACTTGAATTTCTTTTTTTAGGTTTTTCCCAATAAGAGTCCATTCATCTTGTCATCATTCGTGTGATATTTCTTCTCTCCATTAATGATCGAGATCAATTGCCACTTTCGTTGGTTTTTTCTTCATAGTTGGTATAATTCATCTTTCCACTTAAAGAGTTGTGGCTACTTTTCTTGTTTAATATATGAAAAAGATAGGCTACGATTTCACAATTTGAAATCTGCGAATCATCAGTTTATGGATCCAGTCTTCTTATCACTATGTTGCTGGAAAGTCATACAACCAATTTGAGAATTTGATTACAAAAAAAAAATAGTTTTTTGGTTTTTTTGTTTTTTTGCAAAGCAAAGATGGAACTCTCAACGAGAAGCAATAAGATATACAAAGAGAGCAAAAAGCCTCCAAGACAGAGGATAAAACACCCGAAGAAAACTAACAAAAATGAAGACCCAAATAGCCTTCAAAGAGAAACAATTAACCAAAAATACAATTTCAGTCTAAAAGAGCAACCCGTTGGACTTGAACAAAAATTTCCTCCTTTTTAATGGATAGCGGCTCCCCTTTAGAAGCACGCACAACTTTATTACGCAATTTCCAAATTAATCAGATAAGAGTGTACTTAACACCCACAAAGGCCTTGGTTGAGTTGCCACTGAGAGGCCCACAATCCAACTCCTAATTAACCTAATGTATACACCCTTGATTTCTGAACCATTTTTTTATTTTTTATAATAAACTATACATACGACAAATCGAAAGCGCATGTCAAAGATACATTGACAATTTACATTACAAATTATATGTACAAAGTTATACTATTTCAAAACTATAATATATCCAACTGGGTGTTACATAATTTCAAAATACCACGTAGACTCTTCCAAATATAAATATCTGAGTATACGTCTAGTCAAACATTCCATCCAAACAGAGCTTCTTGTCTAGTCCGTTATATCAAAACCTGCAAGAAGTGAGGTGGTGAGGTTAGCATAAAGCTAAGTGAGTGAATGAATAACCAACAACCCAACTTAGCATAACAACTCTGTTTACAGCAAAGCATAGTAAAAACATATCAACACTGTTTACAGCAAAAACATCGTAAACACATAATTTCCATGTTTACAGCCCAATGCATCATAAACACAGAAATATCAACCCAAGGAGGATCGGTGGTTATTGGGTAAACTCCCAGCCAAGAACACTTAAAATCAACTACAAGCCAAGACAGTGATTAACCGATAGCTGGTTGCTATCTTCACTGGCCACAGGTTCCTATTAACTATGTGTATAAGGAACCCATGAACCAGCCAAACAATAGCAACAGAGCCCAACCGAAACGCTGACCTCCAAATCACATAGTGCCCAATGGCTATATGTCACATAATCACATAATCCATAATCGTCATGGCATCATGTCAGACTAAACATTCTAACCACAGTAAAATATCATAGCAGACTAAACAGTCTATAAATGATAACAATACATTTACCCGTTGTAATCAAACTTGTTACAACTAAATTACACTGAGGATTACAGGTCCACTCACCGTTACCTCAGCCGCAAGCTCAGAGGTCTAATATTACTAAGCATTCTCCATATCTGAGAATACAATTAAATAATAAGTTAGTAATAACTCGTCCCATAACATATAACTCATTTCATAATCATATAATATATTTCAATATAAAGAATCAAAATAATAACAATATATGGTTAAACCACATCACCCTTATACTCTAGTTATGTTTTAGCTAATCAGCATAGCAAACAATAACCGATATCTAAGTATTATTCGTACCACCTTGCAATAATAGTTTTCACTAGTTAATTGATACCAATGTATAATCTTTTAGTTAGTGACTCACTTCATAATTATGCAACTTATTACCAAGATATAGCATCGAACTAATATCAACAACCAAGTTATGCATATTTACCACAATAGTTTACAAGAGATCATCTTTACAAACTAGTTTACAAAACTTAATAACTTCATTATCTAGTTTTCAACTAGCGTCATAATATGTTATCATGTCTTATTTATATTCTAGTCTTAGTAGCATATGACTAGCATACAAAATTTAAGCAATAAATCAAAAACCGGACTGATAGGTTCTTAAAATCGCGTCGTGATGAGGTACGGATCGTGTCGCGAATACATAACAATCGCTCCACAATTGTATGTATATCGCATGGTGATTTGTTTATAATCGCGTAGCGATTTAAGGGGGGTCGCGCTGCGACCATTAGTCGTCCAGAAACCTGCAACTCGACTTTTAACATACCAATCCGAACTTTATTTAACAATCGACTTAGTAACAGGTTTCTAATCATAGCCAGTAGCTAGATAACTTCGTTTTACATCAATAAATGTCTAATTTCATATCAAATTCATTATCCCCATGTCAATTCATCATAATCACATAATTAAGTTAAAAAAAGGAAATTAACCTACTTTGAATTAAGGAAAGAAAAGGAGATGATGATGATGATGATTTCTAAGCTTCCATTTGGAAATTCAATTTAATTATAATGGTTTTCTTGTTTTTGGTTTGAATCATGAAAGCTACATGGTTAATTCTTTGTTTATGTGTTTTTGTTTGCATATAGTGAGGGAGAGGAAAGGATTTAAGGGAAAAATAGGCCGGCTTAGTTTTCACTGACTCGATACCCATTTGAAAACTATTCCCCTTTTAAACTTATTATCTGAAACCTAAAAACCATTCACGATTCCAACAATTATATTTTACCGTCAACTGTATAAAGTTAAAACAAACACTAATTTATTAGTCACAATAAGTCATTTGACTTTTTGATTAATTATTCACAATAAATTTAATAAAATAAACAATTCAATTTTCTAACACATTAAATAATAATTTAAAGCTAGGAAATTATCATAATGTCCCTAGACCTGTAAGGTGGGTGTTACATAATGCAAGAAATGAAGTTGTTTTATAACGCCCTTAAATTCGTAAGTTTTAAAATATAAAATATACGTTTCATTTTCTAAGTTGTAAAATATATGTATATTAAATGTGGAATGTGTTTAAATACAAATGTATATAAGAAATAGTTAGTAGGACTAACTATGTCAAACATTTTTGGTTAGAAGGGTATAATTTGTTAAGTGAGTGTAGATGAGTGGTAAAATATGAAAATAGATATATAAACTCGGCTTCTTCATACTTCTACTGCATTCCAAATTAAGAAAATATAGTGTGTATGTGTGTGGCGACGTGGAGAAAGGAACAAGAGAAAGAAGAAGTTTAAAATGAACTAGGGTTTGTGCAAAGTGAGGCTTCTAATCTTCAATTCTCCCTTTGTAAGGTATGATTAACATGTTAACATAAAATTTATTAACATGTTAATTTGTTCAAATTGATGTTTACATAAAATTTATATAATTGGTATAAACCCTAACTTTTAGGTTTTTATGAAAGGATAAGTAATTGATGTAAGAAAAGCTTCATACATATTATTGAGTTGCTTTTTAAATTTATTTTAGTAAAATTATATGTGATTAATCATATACATGTAAATGTTAGTAAGTTGATAAGTTATGAAGAATTGATCGATGAAAATAGTGAAATTTGTAAACTACTATCTCAAACATTTACTTGTATGTGGAAGTAGTAAAGTAGAAATGTATGAAGCATGTTGAGTGAAAAGTGGTGTTATTGAATTAACTCCTATATTATAATTTAAGATTTAAGTTATGTGGCTAAGTATTCTATTGTGTAAGTAATAGGCGTTTATGTGCATATGTGCGTAAGTGGTAAAAGAATTGAAAGTGTTGAAGTTGTTTCAAGTATTCATCATAATCAGAGCAAAGGTAAGTATATGGATAAATTGTGGAAGTAAGTGACGGTCATGACTTTAGCTTGATGCTAGTCAAGTAAGGATCATGACATCACTTGTGTTAAGATGTTAATTACTTGTAATTAACATGTGGAAGCGTTAAGGATCCTTAATATGTGGAAGTTGTTAAGTTAATTATTCCATTACTTACTAAGCAATGTGCTTATTGTGTTAAGTTAAATTTTTGTAGGTGATTCAAGTGGAAAAATAGAAGAGTTGGGAAAAAAGCCCATGGAAAGCTAGTAGTGGCTTGTTGCTAATCGGTAATAATTTCTAATCCTTTGAATCATGCTCGTATACTAAGATGCACCCCATTTCGTAAAAGTTTGAAAAGTATGTTTTGACACGTTAAGGCTCACTCGTGAGTTATAAGTGTGGTTTTGATATATGTAAATGTTGAAATCATGTGGTGAGAAGTAAGAATATGTAAAGTTTGTAAAGTATACGAGTATGTTGAAAGTCAAAGATTTGGGAAAGTATAAGTTTATAGTATATTAATTTAAATGTTTGACTTTGACTTTATTGATTCAAATGGATAAGAATTGATGAAAGTAAAGTGGTTAAATTAGTTATAAACTCAAACGGGTTATTTGGTACTCAAATATATCACAAAGGGGGTTAAGAACCCAAAATGAGTAGAGTTATGACAAGTGTAAATGCTGAATTAGAGTCAAAATACATTGTTAAAATGTTGGCAAACTTTGATGGTCAGATTGTGGTGGATTGTGAATTTGATGTATTGAGAAAATGGTTAAAAATGGCCACTTTTTGGTTAAACACTCAATTCTTTAGAAAATGCGAATTTCGGAAAAGTGTAGATTAGGCAATGTTCATATTGTGGTAAGAAACGTGTCTGCAAATTTTGGTACTCGAATGTTTAATGTGTCAAAAGTTATGCACGAACGAAGTTGGCCTAAATAATGTGTTTGGTCTGATAGTTGCATAAAGGGGGCTATACGCGATCCCACATATAAGTAGGATCGCATACAACGGAGTAAAATGATCAAAGTCCAGTTTCCCTTGTAAATACGAGATCCCACATGTTTTTCAGGATCGCATATCAAAGAACAAATTGGTCACAGTCAGATTTCTTCACAAGTATGCGATCCCAGGCCCTTTCTAGGATCGCGTACATTAGTGCAATTTGGTTACAGTTTGTTTTCTTTAATAATACGTGATTCCTTTCCTCACTTAGGATCGCATATGCCTGTTTAAATTGTGTTGAGCTTTTTGAGTTAAGTTTCTAATATAATATGTTATATTATTATAAATATTATGTTATATTATATAATGAGACATTGTTAGGTATAAAAAAATGGTTCAAAATTTCAGGGTCTTTCATGTTTCAAGTACTTCTCTTAAACAATCACAAGGTAAGTCAGTCATATTTGTGGATTCAAGTCATGACTAATTACCATTAGCTTGATGTTAAGCCAATTAATGGTTAATTGTTATTAGCTTGATAGTTTTCAAGTAATGATCATGGTCATTAGCTTGGTATATGTGTTAATTCTTATAAATTAACATGTTTAGATTGTTGAGGATCCTTAACTTATTGATGATGTTTTGTAATGTTGTTTTCATTACTTACTAAGTAATTATACTTAGCGTTATATTTAAAATGTTGTAGGTGAACAAAGTAAAGCAAGAGAAGACTTGGGAAAGAGACCCATGAGGAACTAGTGGTGGGCTTTTTGCTTATCCGTTAACAAGTTTAATCCCTTTTGAATCATGCTCTAGATATGAAACCACCAATTTTGTTATTTATATTAAGTATGGTTAGACATTAAATGTTTTAAAAGATGTGAATTGAAAGTCAAAGTGGGTCCAAGAATGATTATGTATTTGTTAGTTGATTTGGAAGTTTGGATCACTTTGATTGTTCATAGTCAATGAAAAAGTGGTGTGTTTTATTTTGAGTGAAATTGATAGTAGTACATGGTTAGTTAGTTAAGTTTGTCAATTGTGCATTAAGCATGTGATAGAATTGGGTTAATGTGGTTAATACCCTTAGCGGGTCGTTATGATATCTAAATGGGTCGCCAAATAGTTAGATGTCAAAATGAGTTAAGGTTATAACATGTCGTATGTCATTGTTGAACTATAGTCTAAATGTATGGTATATCGTATTGGTAAAAAGGTGGAAGTCAGAGTACACTTTGTTGAGAATATGACTAGTTTTTAAAATGGTCTTAAACAACCAAATTTTGGTTAGACGTCCAGAATCTTTGCGAACGTGAAAATTAGAAAAGTGTAAAAAGGGAAACCTTCGTATTGTTATATGAAAGGCGTCTGCATATTTTGGTGGTAAAAAATTTAACGAGTCAAAAGTTATGCGTGATCGAATTTGGCTAAAATTTGGAGTTTGGTCAAGTCTGGGCACACAACATCCCTACCCGATCCCAGTGTTTCAATAGGATCGTGTATTATAACACAAATTGTTCACCATCGAGTTTCCCTTATTATTACACGATCCTAGCCTCTTCATAGGATCGCGTATCACAGTGTAAATTGGTTGCAGTCGAGTTTTAAGCACAAGTACGTGATCCCACTCTTTTGACATGATCGCGTATCTTAGTGCAAACTAGTCATAGTGGGTTTTCTGGTATAAGTACGCAATCTCACTTCCATCTTAGGATCGCGTATGCATGCTTACTTTGAGTTGAATTGTTTTTGAGTCCAACTTTCATTATATATTATTACAACAAATTTAGTGAGTTAATTTACGTTTATGGGACATTAGTACGTGTATATAAAAAAATGTCAACATTGTCGGGGTGTTTTAATACACAATTTAAAGAGTAAAATCATTATCGTTTGATATTTCTATTAGCAAAATATTTTAAATATAGTGAACACTGAAATATATATATCTATTTTTGTGTTATTAATTACATTTTTAATAACTATTAATTAATAAACAGTTAATTTGTTAACCGATTAACAGAATCGAAAAAATGGTTAACCAATTTTCGGTTAACCAAATTTTTTGATTTCAGTTTAGGTTCTAAAATATTTCAAACCGAGTCTTCGGTTAACCGTCCATGAACACCCTTACTAACTAAGTAATTAGGATAATTATAGTACAATTTTGTTTTACAACGAGATCAAACGCCTAACAAGTTACAATACAACTGAAATTGATGCTATATATGATATCATGATCATAATTGTTACTAATGACTAAATAGCATAGTGGTAAAGGTAGCTCATGACTTCTTAGAGTTCATGGGTTCGAATCATACCTTGTGTATTATTTATCACTAGTAGTATACTCGCACCATGCAACGGAAGTTTTATACTCAAAATGATGTCAAGTTAGTGTCGACAATGGTAATGTATGAGATTGGAGTTGTATTGAAAAGATTAAAAACTTAAAAAAAAATACTTTATCTATAATGCAATATAGTGAATCAAACTTGATCTATAATGATTATATAAAGAAGAAAAGCTCCAAGCATTTTGTTTACAAACCAATGTGGGATCAACTTCTTTCATTTGATTTTGAATAGTATACATTGAGTTGTCTTACATTGATAAGTAAAATAAATTATTCAAGTTTATTTATTCTATTTAAATGGGTTGTTGAAATTTAAGATTAAGAAGTGAAGTAGAGATGTTTTATATGTAGTTAGAGATAAAGATACCTAACACTAAAGAAATATATGACCCACAATGTTAAGGTTTAATTGGTGCAAGTTTAGATTCCAACGTTATGGTATATGTGATGAAGGTGATTTATTTACATGATTTAACATTAGAAATTGTTGTAAAAAAAGGATTAAAAGGGGTGTCACGTGGGAAAGTGGAAGGAGGTGTCACGTGCAGGAGTAATGAGCATGTGGGATGCACGTGGGCAAGTAAGAGTATCCGTGCGCGTCACCATGTCCCTTTAATTCAAGACACGCTCGTCTGTACAATCATTGGATACTCTTTACTCTCTCTTTCCTTTTATTCTATTCTATTCAAGATTTTCTTCCCACACGCGTCTTATCACTTCCTCACACACATTTTTTGCTTATTAAAAACGATATATTTTATAAAAAATTACCTAAATGGCTAAATTGTCTCATTTCATCTCACTATATTCTGATTTATGATCTTGATTTGTTGGTTTGCTCTAATTTTTTTAAAGGCAGAGAGAATTTCATTAAGATACAGCTATTAGCAAGATGCTACATAGCCTCAAGAGTACATTACACCATATAGACTACATAATTAAAACTAAACACCAGTTATCCGGATCTTAACTGCGAGGGAGCTAAAATCTATGAAAAAAACCTGAGAAGTCCAGGAAAAAATCCCCGAATCTAGGGGCCGAACCACCGGTTTTCACCCTAGATCGTTTTTGATAACTCTCCAAACAAATCTAGATTTGTAAAAACCCCATAAGAATACAAAGTAACAGATGCTATATAATCATTCATAACACTTGATGACACACTACACGCGCATACTGAAGCCTGAGATCTCCCGTTCTTCATAACTATTGCCCAACATGCTTCTGTCTTGATCCAGAAAGGCCGAGATTGCTTATCAGTCCAAGTTAAATTCAAGCCATCTTTTTCACGTTTTGTCTTTTCTTCTTGATCTATTCTTTATCCAGAAAAAGGAGAGGCATTGTACCTCATCTTTTAAACGCAGCCATGAAGATTGAACATCGTTAAAACATACATCATTCCTAGCTTTCCATATACACCAGCAAGCGGAGAATATGATCGCTTGAATTAGTAATCTCTTCCAACTGTTTTCTTTCTCCATACTGATAAGAAGATCACGAATGGGGAAAGCGAAAATGGGAGAAGTTTTGCACCAAGAGCTTATAAAACTCCATAACAAGTTAGCATATTCACATGATATTAAAAGATGGGTGATTGTTTCATCGAATTGATTACATAATGGACAAAGGGTAAAATTAACCTGAATATTTCTTCGAGCCAAAGCCACCTTTATAGGCAAACGATCCATTTCCGCCCTCCACAATAATACATTTACCTTACCTGGAACCCACTTATTCCATTTAAAGTGAAAGTTATTATTACGAGAGGATGACCTGTTAATGATATTTCTGACAGATGCCACCTAAAAAGACCCTGTTGGATCGCCCTTCCAAACCCATGAACCATTTACTTTAGCCATAATCTGTGATACTTCTATGTTATAAATCGACAACTCCTTCTGCACTTTATTTATGTTAACCCACGTACTCGAGGGAATTTTCCTAACCGGAATCAGTGAAGAATCAGATTTGTTCAAATGTATCGCTTTAATCGCTTGACTCCACACTGCATTTGTTTCTTGATGAAAACGCCACCACCACTTTATCAAAAGACTAATGTTAAGCTGTTTTAGAGACCCGATACCAAGACCACCTTCATCCTTTGGTGCAATTACTCTTGACCAACCCACCCAATTTATTTTTGCATTATTTTCTGACCCTCCCCATAAGAATTTTCTTCGTATTTTTTCAAGACTTTCTATAACTTGAGATGGAGCTTTGAATACCGAAAAGTAGTAAACCGGAAGACTGTCAAGGATGACTTTTATAAGGACAAGTCTCCCCGCCATAGAAAGGGTCTTTGCTTTTCAAGATGACAACCGGTTTTTAATAGTCTCAATTATTTCTGTCTAGCTTTTACATCTATTCATATTCGCTCCCATTTTCAACCCAAGGTATTCAAAAGGCAATTTCCCTACCCTACAGCCAACTTGATCAACCACTGTTTTGACCAATACATTATCAACATTGATTCCAAAGATGTTACTTTTGGACGTGTTGATTTCCAAACCCGACACCAATTTTACTCTAATTAACTTGTCAAACAATTCGCTCCAATATATATATAGAAAACACATTAATTGGCTCAAATTTTCAACAATTCACTTCGTTTATTACAAATACATGCGCTTAGATGCCAAATAATTTGCTTCGATCACTACAAGATATGCATAAATTCACTCAAATACCCAATAAATACCATGTTAATTTGGTGAGCATATAAAGTTTGCTTTCACTTATCTATCTTATATATTAAAAGAAAAATCTTGAGAGAATAAGAACCATTAGATGGAGATCAACAATTAAGATCTAACCCTTAATTTATTTCATGACACCATTAATCCATTATTATATGACCAAAAGACTAATTTACCCTTCTATATTTACAATATACACCCTTTAATATTTACGATATAAATCCTCTATTTTTTCTTTAGTCGTAGACAATCCTTCAAATATTTTATAATTTCTTATTTCATCTATAATTCAAACTCCTCATACAATCTTATTTATTTATTTATTTCTGGAAAAAACAAACCCAATAAGTTATTTCGATTTTAAAAAATTCATAACTCCATTCCATCACACACTGGTTTAAATTCTTATACGACCTACTATTTTGAATTCTTTTATCAATTTCTAATTTAAAACTCTTGGATCATAGATGTCAACGGGTCGCGTTCCGACGGATATTAGTGTATTTATACCCATACTACCACTTTTTTCCTTAATTTTTTTATCAGCTTCTAATTTACAATACTTAGATTATAGATGTCAACGGGTCGGTTTCCAACAAGTTAGTTTATCTGTACATATACCAGTTTAGATTATTCGTAATGATACCCAACCCGATACCCGTTGGGTAACCAATTAGTATTATTCATCGGTTTTTTATATTTAATCGCGGGTTTCGGTTATCCTCATGTATATAACTTTGGTGAAACAAAAAAAAGTTAGTTATTGAAAATACGACGTAAATTTGAAACACAGAAAAAAACGATACCGAATTACAAGATTTGAAATCTTAAATCTAACAATTTTACTTTTTAATTAACTAATTCAAAATTTTGGTACATGATATAGTATTATTATTAAAGAACAATACAAATACAAAAAAGGAAGTGTTATCATGCACAATATTATCAATATTTATCAATTAATTTACTCTTCTGGCACTAATTTCTCTATATCTCGATTTACATTCGTAAAATAATTTACCATTTAATCTTTTAAGGTTGTGTTAACGTCATTCGGGTTAGTAGAGCCTGCATTTGAGTTGTTATATTTTTTCATTATTCGTCAAAGTTTAAAAGATAAAGTAATGTATTATAGGTTGTTGGAATAAATTACAGAGAGTAACTTAGATGGATGAAAATCACTAATGCACTACAAAGAGCGTTATTTTTTATGTACAAAATAATAACAAAGTGATATTATACATAATATTATCCCTATTAATTATTTTATTTATTTGGATTCATCAATCCAAAATCTATCACAATTCAAATCCTTAATACATTTTTCATTTAAAATTAAAACAATACAAACCGATATACCGTACATCAACACCAAAACATTTATTAAATCCACATAACACATCTACATAAGACATATCATAAAGTTAACCCGCAAATTTTGCGGATCTTTAACTAGTATTTGAAAACCAACAAATAGTTTTCGTATTGACATGATATTGATTGAAGAAAGGATAATAATGGACATTTGCTAAATGTAGCATGTCAAGAGCCACGAAAAATTACATTTTAAATGTTATGAATAGATAGTACTCGTAATTGATAACTGATAACCTCAGTATGTAACAGTGTAATCTTTTCATATTGGCGGTTTTGCCAATATTTGGTGTTATATATTCGATCAACGTTTTAAACTATATATTAAATATATAGATAGAGTATCGTTAAATATTATGGAAATGTTTGTACCCACTTTCATTTGGCTTAGTTCATTTGTGTAGTCTTCAATTCAACGTTTGTATATATCACGGTACAATAATAAATAGATGTAATGTAATGTAATAAAGTAAGTTGGCTTTATTTTGATGGGCATGTTAGAGATTTCTGATATTCTTTTGATTAAGTTTTAAGTAAAAATGATTTGATGTTTAATAAGAGGTTATAGATACGCATGAATCAGCTAAAATGACAAAGAATTTGCTCGAATGCCCAACAAGTCACTCCGGAGCGAATTGTTGGACATTTGATCAAATATATGTGTATTTTTTAAATGAAGCGAATTGTTGGGCATTTATTTGAAGCGAACTAACAAAGTTTTAGTTATACTAAATTTCTTCAAGAGTGTCAACCTTGATGAAAATGGATAGTTTTGTAGATGCTGTCATAATTTAAATAATGAGGGTCAAATACTCAAATATATGTAATTTTCTCTATATTTTATTACTAACATGTTTATAGAGGTACTGTAAATGTGTCTAAAATATTTTGAAATTTATGTTTAATCCATACGCTACATAACATATAACAGATCCCTATTTTCATTTTTTCACCAATTATTTTACTGTAATCACCGATCGATATAAATTTAAACATACTTTTTAGACACATGAATCATTTTTTAGTCTAATATACCATAAAACTAACTTTGTTACTCTCAGAGTCTCAATTCTCATTGTGTCAATAAAAAAAGTGTGAACTTCAAATATATACGGAGTATACACAATTTAGAAAAAATTATGTAAGATTTCATTTTTACTTTTATCTTTTTATTTGTATAGTATATAGTAATACAAATTGTGCGTTTAACTAGAGATGATCCAAAAAAAACTGTACCACTTAATTAGGGACCGACGAAGTATATTTAAGTAAAAATGCTAAGCTAAAATCTATATTCTAAAGTACGTTGATTATTTGGAATTGAAGGAGTACACAAAGTGGATGCATGTTCCATTGTTCCTGCATGCCAGGTTAACCATTCACCGTCAGTGTTAAAGAGTTCTGTTAGGATCGACCTTAACGACACGTTAGATCATGTTTTTCATTTAATTCTCTCTTGAATCTGATCGGTCTAAACACATTAAAAAGTGGATCTTTTATTAGCTTTTTACGTTGTTTTGAGTTTGGCCATTACACTTCCTGTTACTCACTAGTGGTCTAACATTATACTGTTAGGGTGTTGATTTGTACCCCATCAAAATTTAACCATATATCATTAAAATTGCTTTACGGTGTTATACAGTACAACACAATAATGCATAAAAATGATGTATGGTTAATATTTGATAGTGTACAAATCACCACCCATACTTTTAAACTTACAGTTTAGGTTTTTTTTATCACTTTAATTATCATTGTTGCTAATTTGTTAAAGGTTATCTTGTACGACATTTTAATGGTCATTTTAAGAAATCCATATGTGACCAACTTCTCACGCTGCCTATTGTGATAATCTACTTTACCTTGCTACGTTTTACACGCACAATTTAATTATAATAACTAGTCCGTAGTTTTGTAAACCTTACCATCATGCAACATTACCTTCAAATAAATAAAACAAAGTAGCTGAAATGGTAGATTTGTAGTAAAAAACGTAAGTTTCATAATGATTAAAAATCCGTTTGCTACATTTTCAGAATGAGTAAAATTTTTTATAAACTTTAGACCAGTTGATTTAACATGTACTTCAACTCCAAGTTAAAAGATACGGAGTAGCATAACTTTTGCAATAATAATTCAACAAACGGTATGCAAAAGGTGATGATAAATCCATCATTTATCTTGATAAATTCATCATTTATCTTAACAATCCACCACAATAATTATACGCTACAGTTTATTAAAATACGATTATAGTAAATTTATCAAAATAAATGGTGGATAAATCAATTCGCTATCCAAATATGAGTAACAAATATTCTTGAAGTGGGTACGGGGACTGGGGAGTGTTTGTGGGGCACGTGAGGTTTGAGTTGGGGCATTGAAACTAGGAGAATGTTCACGTGCAACCAGCAAACAAGGGTTTCGTCCGTGCTAAGCACGTGCATGTAGAGATCTCAATAATTCGTGTAATCATTTGGTTCCAACATCGGATACTTCCTTCATCCTCTCCAATATCTTTATTTGTTTTGTCAAATTACAGTTCTACCCCTCTACTATCCAACTCTCTCCATCTAGCTAGGTACTTCCAAATAAAATCTCCACTCAAGCATCATGTAATCAGCACGACGGAGCTTGGAAAATTATACGGAAGTAACAAAATGAAATTTATTTTGTGCTTTTTATCATTTTAAAGGGCAAAAACTTAAATGTATCATTAATACCTTTTTTTTAATGTAATATAAAAATTTAATGAGCGCAGATGCCTCCATTGCTCCATTTTAGTTCCGCCCCTTCATGTAACGATATTACACAACTAAATGTTTTATTTCTTTTACTCATGTATAACGCCCCTTCATGTCACGATATTACACAACTAAATGTTTTATTTTTTTTGCTCATATATAACGAATATATTGTTCATGTTCTAGCTCTAGATATTTGTTTTTTAATTGGTCATATTTCTTTGAAGTATAGTAATATATCTATTTGATCAAGTACGATTTTCCACGAGTTAGTTAACAAGTAACGTAGCGATAACTGAAAGATTAACTTGAATGATCACGCTCTTTTCTTCGTGTATTACTATGTTAATCGATCCCGATTGGATTTTCTTTTGGGATACTACTTCCCAGTGAATTAGTGATCCGATCATCGCTTTAAATCAGTATACCATTCATAAGTATTATTAATGATGACGCATGGACACGTAAAGTCCACGTCCAACATCGAATGATGAACAACAATCTTACCCTCTTTCGAACACACAAAGTAATAAAGTCTTTTCTATTCTTTTGGTAACTTTTATATCCACTCAATCTTTCATGATGTCAAAGTGCAAAAACATGGCATGTTATTAGGATTGGAAGTCACTCTCTCTTCTTTCTATCCAAAACCTTTTACTCTTTTTGCTACAAATGATGTCAAAAGTAAAATACTAAAATGCAAAAGAGAGTAAGAGACATAATGTCAAAGCCCATAAGCTTTGTGATGTCCTCTTTAGTGATGTTCTTATGTGGTGTCTATTTGACTCCATACCTTAACAAACACTTATTTCAATGGCCCACTTAGACCCATATCAAATATCATCATATAGAAACATCTCAAAACAATTATTCTATACACCAAAAAAAAAAAATATTCTAATTGTAAGGAGAAGAATTAAAGAAGGTTGGTATGATTGATTAGTCAATCTTGTCTGGAAAAATTGGTATATCTTATTATCTATCTTATTTAATTGATATATGTAGTCTTTTTTATTTCATTATCTATGCCAGTTCAGAAAATAGGATAAAAGTATAAAACAATATAAAGTTACGTTTTTTTTTTTTGTAAACTTCATTGTTTGTGTTTCACGGTTTATATTTGATAACTTACCTGATGGTTGAACTAGGGGTGTTTGGGTTAGCTTTTCAAAATGGGATTTTTAACTTTTTTGTTGTTTGGACTTTTAACTTTTTATAACATAGAAAACTAGTTTTTTTTAAACCAAGAGAGTGACGCTTTTCTGCTTTTCAACTTAAAAGTTTAGAAGCTAAAAAGCTAAAAAGCTAAAAGCTCAATTTAAAAAGTCAAGCCAAACTCCCCTAAAACTAACGTATTACTTATAGATTAAATTCTGAAAGGAAGGTCTCAAATGAAGGGCAGATCAAATTTCCTCAACATTAGAACAATTTTATAGGGTATAAAGTGCATTATTATTAAAATGCAGTCAAATTTTTATATGTAATATGTAAATGCAGTGTTGTGCTATTAAAATGTAATTCAATAGGTGTTGCAAAAATGCAGTAAGACTGATCGTAAATTAGTCTTAAAATGCAATAAATTTTACTAGCCACTTCTTCCCCTAATTTTGAGACGGGTAACGTATGTTCATTTTGTGTATAAACAATACATCTATTTTATAAGTCATAGACACTTAGAAATAGTTTACCTTGTCTTTGTTTGCTAGTAAAGAGTTTCAACTTTTATCACGTGATCATTCGACTACCACTATCGAGGTAATCTATTAACTTTGAGGTTGTGAGTTCAAATTCTCATGTTGGACTATTGCTAATATTTGTAGGAAAATGTATATATTCTTGATAATGGTGCGTGAGTACATGTATGTCCAACAATAATAATAAACTTTGAACTTTTTTGTAATGGGATTTTGCAGTGAAAAAATCGTTGATAATTTTAGCAGTGACTATATAATCCGTGGGAAATGATTGATAGACCCAATAGACAAACCTAAAGTAGCTCAAAGATGTGATAGTGATATGTGTCAAGTTGAATTATCAAGATTAGAAAAGAAAAACCATATTAACCTATTAATGCATTAGGCATACGTTTGAGTTCATCTAAGTAGTCTTATGTAGCATTACTCACAATTTATATGTATAATCCATGCCTCTGTGGTGGTATTCACTGGTGACCTGGTGTAGTACCCCAGAAACTAAGGGTGCGGTTAATTTGTGGAATATTTTCGATGGAATTAAAACCCGTTTAGGGAAATGAATTTCAAGGAATGTGAATTCATTTAGGTGAAACATTTTGTGACTTCCAATTCAATTAATTAATGGGTAGTGATCCGTACACTACTGTTTTTAGCCATACACTATCAAATATGTTACAAGGTGTTGTACTGTACAACACGTTTAATGGTGTATGGCTAAAAACAAGTGGTGTACGAATCACTCCCGTTAATTAATACTTCAACCAAATAACTTATGTCATTGAATTTAGATTTCATTTCTATCAAATTCCATATAATTTTGCAAACCAACCGCAAACACTATGTACCTGCTAACTGTTCCTACTTCCAACCACTTTTATATTCTTTGATTAACTTTTTTTTTTTTTGCTATATTAGAGGATTTGGTATGATTTAAGCTGTTATTACTGGACTGTACTATTGAGCCCACCTCTTCCAGTTTTGGGCTAGCAAACTCATGGATATTTTTTGTACCTGAAATCATGAATAGTACTATAGGAGTGTTAAATGA
This sequence comes from Pseudognaphalium luteoalbum, assembly GCA_963422505.1. Taxonomy (NCBI): domain Eukaryota; kingdom Viridiplantae; phylum Streptophyta; class Magnoliopsida; order Asterales; family Asteraceae; genus Pseudognaphalium; species Pseudognaphalium luteoalbum. The sequence continues at coordinate 102,852,834 of OY730196.1, forward strand.
GTCTAGTAACTAATAAGTCAGCCGAGTTCGACTTTAATAATAAATGACCTCAAGCTGAGCTTGGTAATCTTCGAACTTGAGTCGAGCTTGGACAAAAGTTACTTCTCAGATTAATTTCATGAGCCGATCTTAGTGATATATAATTTGACTTGGCTCATTCTAAATCTTATTTAAATTTTGAGTCAAATGAACTAAAATTGAGATTAACATTGACATGAGCCTTGTTTAAAAACGAGGATTTTGTATATATATTTTTATATAATTATAGAATGGGGTTCAAATGAGTGCACTAAGTCATCAACTTTGATGAGAATGGAAGAACCAACCAAAATGCGCTATGTGTCACAAAAAATTCATTTTTCTTCACGTTTTTAAAAATCAAATATCTTACAAACGGTAAGTTAAAAAGTTATAAAAATTACACCATAAAAATCAACATTTTTTCTTTTCAATTTGCCATCTCACAAGGTATACATTCAACGACTCTTATTTTTTCGAGTTTTACAAATTGTACAAAATTAGAAACACATGTGTTACAAGCTAGTTCACATGTGTTACTAGCCGGTATCACATGTGTTACTAGTCGGTATTACATGTGTTACCAGCCGGAACACATGTGTTACCCGCCTGCAACGCATGTGTTACCCACCGACAACGCATGTGTTACCCGCTGGCTACACATGTGTTAATTATTTTTAAAACCCACCGGAAAAAAATATCGAAAGTATACCTTGTCACATCTCTAATAGAAGAGAATAAAACGCTAATTTTTATGGTGCAATTTTTATGATTTTTTGATTTTCCGTTTGAGAGATATTTACGTTTAAAAAACGTGGGGAAATTGATTTTTGTGACACATGACACAATCTATTTGGTCCCTTCATTCTCACTCTACTCAAAGTTGTTGTACTCATTTTCACTTAAAGTTGTTCTACTCATATGGAGCTTACTCTATAATTATAATTTATAATATAATATATATTTTGAGGTTATAATTTATGGGTGGGTTCAAATGAGAATAGGAATTTGTGTGATAATGAGGGAATCAATGATATCGTGTCATGTGTTCAAAGAGAATACTCCACATGTACAAAACTCATTTACCCTCAATATCAATTATCTCAAAAATGACAAAACGAAAAATTATAAAAATTGCACCATTAAATTCAATGTTTTCTCCTTTTCGATTTTCCGTCCCTCAAGGCATACTTTCGACGAGTTTTTTTTCCAACTTTTTTGGTGGGTTTCACATTGACTAACACATGTGTTAAAGCGTTACGTTTAGGGTTTAAGGTTTGGGGTTTATGGGTGGGTTGTATTATTAGCTTTTTGTGTATAAGCTATGGTAATATAATTGTTTTTGTAAGGTTGGGGGTTTGGGGTTTCGACCTGAAACCCCAAACTCTCAACTATAAACCCTAACCCTAAACCCTAAACACTTTTCATAACTCTTAATCATAAATCATACTAAACCCTAAACCCTGCCAAACCCTAACCCCAAATCCTAAACCCTAAACCTTATCCCTAAACCCTAACCACAAATCAAATGTACAACCAATCACTTACACATGTGTTACTAATTTGTAAAACCCACCAAAAAATGAAAAAAAAAATTGTCAAAAGTTTGACGGCAAATCGAAGAGAAGAAAACGCTGAATTTTATGGTGCAATTTTCATGATTTTTTGACTTACCGTTTGTGAAATATTTAAGTTTCAAAAATGTGAGGAAAATGGATATTTGATAAAAATAAGTGGTTGAGATTAATTAGAAGCGAGGTTATGGGTTTTAGACAATATTTAGCAGCATATACTACTCTATAAAAACAGATCTTCGATTCCTTGCATGCAAAACGATTCACCATCAGCGATCCAAAAAAAAAAAAAACGTTATAAAAAAGTTCATTCGTATAATCTAGAATCGATATCATGAAGAATCAATATCATCAGGAAGGTATGTAGTACGTTAGACTTCAAAATCAAAGCATCAATCCTTAAAAGACTTGATATCAAGACAGTGTTTCAATGCAAATTAGTCTCGAAACAATGGAAGTCACTAATCGATAGCCCTAAGTTCATTAACGAATATCGCAAGCAGCAGCAACCACCCTCGAATCTAGCTACCAACACGTATTAGATCGATCTGCTGGATACTTCCTTGTTTACTCCCATTATTCCTGGGTTCCCTAATGATGATGCTAAAGATTTAGATGATGATCATTGTTAGTAAAGTGATCACTTGAATTTGAGGGTTTGTTTGGTAGATTGGATGAATATTGGTTTTGGTAGATGATTCGGTTTACAATTTGTAGGGTTGTTAGATTATGATTACTATTTTGAGTTTGTTTAGTATTTTGATTCTATTAGTTTGTTCAATAATAGAGATTATTAGCTTTATGAACTTTGTACTTTTGAATTTATTTGCAGTTGAATAAAAGCTTCTGTTTTCAAATCTATATGTCTTTGTTTTTGCTCGATATCCTAACAGTTATAATGACATACATGCCTATGGAATACATCTATTAGAAAGACGGTTACTATATATTCATGCTGTTGGTTTTGGGAGTTTGTCTAGTAAGTAATGATCCTAAATATGTCAAGGTTACATTCGGGGATTTTAGAAATATGTATGGGATACCTCGTTGTCAAGTTGAGATTTTTACGTTAGGTGGTACGTAGTTGGAAGAAGATTTCGCTGCTACCAAACGTGACACCCCTCAAATTCGAACACAATTACGAACGTTAAACACTTGCATTATTAGGCTAATTCCCTACTTGAGTGAATTCACAACTACTTTTAGAGATAAGTCTAGTAAAACCCAACTAATTAATACATGAAGTATTACAACATTCGTAGTTATTTTTAAATACGTGCGAAAACATCGGACGGGATCCGATACAGAAATATACTTGAACATCGGTGAACAAAAACTATTTAATAATATGAGATTATTAAATGTATTTTAAATATTATGTTGATAATATTTACAAAGTATTTGTATTCTGTAACAATTATTTTAAGAAGTAAAACAAAACATTTTAAACGATCGGCTAAATATATGCGGAAATTAATATTACATGAATCAGAACAAAAATTTACCATTTTTGCACTCCCTCCTCTTGGAATCAGCCATCACCCCCACCCCACCTCCTCATTTCCCTTTCATTTTCATTTTACCAAAACAACCACACACACTCAAAACTCTCTCAACCCCTCCACATACAATTTTCGGATTTCATCTAAACCGACACCAAAATCACATTTTCGGAATCATCTCAAGCTAAGGAACAAGAAAAACAACACCATCATCATCTTCATCAAAGGATCCAACCCAAGAACACCATTTTCATCATCTTCATCTTCTTCATTCGATTTTTGTGGTAAGAAACGTTATAACTCTTTTAAAATACATGAAAAGTTTATATTTACATGCTAGAACGTTTACCTAACAAGATTATGTCCAAAAACCAACTTAAAATGCGTTTTTAAAGTTAAAATACGATCAGCTCGTTCTGCAAGCTGAGATCTGTTTTTCCTGCGAACCGAACGAGCAGCGAACCGAGCCGAGCCGAGCCGAGCTGCGAACCGAGCTCGCGATGCGAACCGAACCGAGCTGCGAGCCGAACCGAGCTGCGAACTGAATCGAGCTGCGAACCGAACCGAGATGCGAATTGAACCCTTGCGAGCCGAACTTGCGAGTCGAACGAGCGAGCCGAACTGACCTGGCATGTGAACTGAGGTGCTGCCCTGCGAACTGAGTTTTACCCAGCGATTTGACATTTCGCGTAACGACAACTACACTTTTTACAACGATGATTGACATACAAAAGTATATACTTTTGCTAAGCATAAAACGAAACGAATATAATAATGTTTTCAGAAATTATTATTACAAACCGTTATCAACGAGTCGTATACATTTCTAAAACTACAAACTCAAACGACAAACAAAGACTTTGGACATAATCTAGTTGCGTGGACACTAGCATGGATGGTCGACATAGACATCAACATACTTATTAAATCTCATACGTATAGGGCGTTAGGAGATTTCGGATTAGACTCGGACTTTAGGCTTTGCTAGCACTCAAACATACTTAACTCAATAGGTGAGTTCACAGCCCCTACTTTTACTGTTTTAACTGCTTTTGCACAGGGGTGGAAAACATAGTCAACACTTTTGCTACGTGAGCAAACTTTTATATAACTGTTGTGATATACATTGTGCTAAATATTTGTGACTGCGATCAAACGATTATAACTATTATTTATGAAATGGGATTTCATATGAAAACTAAATTGGAATACACTGGAGAATGACCAGCCACGCACGTTTTTATAAATTGACCTTTATGAAAAAACATTTTCATAAACATCTGAAAAGTCCCTACTTCTTGGGCACAAACACACAGAAAGTCCCTACGTCTTGGGCACCCGCACAGAAAGTCCGTACGTCTTGGGCACACGCACAGCAAGTCCCTACTTCTTGGGCACACTTATACAAGTCCCTACGTCTTGGGCAAACAGAAAGTCCCTACTTCTTGGGCAAGGTGCCATCCTACGTCTTGGATGAAGGCTCTACTTCTTGAGCAGATGGGTCCTACGTCTTGGATGCCGGTCGTTCTTCTTGGACACAACTTATACAAGTCCCTACGTCTTGGGCACATACATAGAAGTCCCTACTTCTTGGGCAGATACTGATGAGTCCTACTTATTGGACAAACGATTTAGTCCCTACTTCTTGGGCACACTTGGAAAGTTGGGCAAACATTTTAAACACTACTTCTTGGATAAACAATTTAAATCCCTACTTCTTGGGTAAACTAATAGGATACTGCTTTCCTACGAAACTTAAACTGTATTTTGGGTAACATCCCACTTAAATTGTAAACTGCATTCTTTAGATAACATTCCACAAAACCTTACTTGATCGTGATGACGATAACTATTTGGTGAAACATTTCGAACTACCAACTATTATTGTAAACATAAAATCTGTGAATTCACTCAACCTCCTTGTTGACTCTTACTATGTTTTTCAGGTAATTAGTTGCACGTAAGAACCTCCAGCATACATGGAACATAGGCGACCCACGAAGGAATAGGATGCCAACTTTTGACAACTGGATTTCTTTTATATAACTAAACTGTTTAGTCATATTTACGAAATCTACTTTTGTAACTTAATTACTTTTCAACTTATACGATTCGATGAATCATAAACTTTGTAACTATTACATTTGGCATCTTAATATATTATGTTCTGTTGTAATCATAAGCTCTGATACGTATAAATGTACCGTGAATTGTGGCATTCCCCATACTTAACTAAATGCTTCCGCTAAACAAAATCAACGAATTTGGGGGTGTTACACCAAACTACCTTGTAAATTAACTGAAATTGATGTTTCATATTCTCAAGTAGTTATAGATGGGATTAACTATTGGCTTGCTATTGATACGACTGGTAAGGATACCACTACTACTCCTAAGGATGTCCGGGAGATTAAGACTTATAATTTGATTATTTCGTTTGATATAAAAAGTGTATTGAAGAATTTAAAGTGGCAGACCTCCCAATTAATCTAGTACACTAACATCGTTTGTCCTTCGATAAGATAAGGGAGTATCTTGTTGCGTGCAATTACAGAGGGAGACAAGTAGATGTATGGTAGATGGATCATGGCGTTAAAAACTCATGTACTAAGTTGCGCACTATTAACTCACCAAATGCAGCACCAATATTGCTAGTATTTGGATTCACATAAAGTGATGCACCCATAACTAAATTGTGAACTACTAGATCGTCAACTCTTGCTGTTTATGAACCACACTTAGAAGGAGCTTATGACATGGATTCTGTATGCATTCTTCGTGAATACTTACATAGAAACACTTCTTTTGCTTGATCGTTGTACTAGTTAACTTTTTGAGAATATAATTGAGGATGAAAAATATGGTCACATTACAACCTAATGTGGATCAATGATCAGACAAACTGTCAAAGTAGGCTAGTAAGTTCGTATTATTGAGATTCAAGTGTATTTTGGGTATGCTATGGATTGCTTATGTTTATTAAAAAGTGTTTCCTTCTTCAACGTTTGCAATGATCATGCTGTATAAATCCAACGAATGTGAACCTAATGTGGATCAATGATCAGACAGACTATCAAAGTAGGCTAGTAAGTTCGTATTATTGAGATTCAAGTGTATTTTGGGTATGCTACGGATTGCTTATGTTTATTAAAAAGTGTTTCCTTCTTCAAAGTTTGCAATGATCATGCTGTTCAAATCCAACGAACTGCGACAACGTTGATCATGTTGGGGCATTGATAAAAACTGTGCCATTGTCCGATGTTGTGTTTCGTGAAATGATTTGGCCTTCATTCTATTAAGACCATTCGGTATAGGCAGCATGGGGGCGTTTTGGAGCTCCAGAACGCCGAGAACGCCCGGTGTGCGGCGTTCTGGCTGGGGCGTTCTCGGGCGTCGTGTAGCCGAGAACGAAGAGAGAACGGGCGTACAAGTGGGGCCCATACCAGTTTTTTTTTCTTTGCTTTGTGATTGGTGTTGGTACATTTAGTGTGTCAGTCAGTTGGTCTATCGACTTGTAAGTGTCGTTAGTTACGCGTAATAGAAAAGTCATTTTTGTACTTAGCGACACTTAACTTTAGTAGTAGGCAACACTTGCCTTAGTGACGCGTAGTGACACTTAGGTAAGTGACACATGAAGTCGGCCACATGCGACACTAGCCAAGTGGGCATGTCTGCCGAATTCTTTTAGTATAAATACAAACCTACGGGTTTCAGGCTAGGATTGACGAAACCTTAACACCATTTGTCGAAATAGCATTCCTATAATCAATCTAATACGCTACGTTCATCAATACAAAGTTATATTATTGATATATACGTGTTTCAGTTTGTGTTCACATATATTTAGTGTGATTGTTTGTTCCCGCCATTCAATCGCTGTTATCAATCACTTAGATCCATATCTAGGGGCACTCACAACTGGTATCAGAGCCACAATCTTTGGATTACGTGGTATCGAATCGTAATTTGTTCGTTTTTTGATCGATTCGTGAAGTTTTTTGGAGTTTGATCTTGTTGTTCGGGTGTAATTGGTTGAAGATTTGTGGATTGAAAGTTGTTATTAGATTGATTATAGGATCACCAATAACCGAAACATGATTGAAAAACATTATTGGTGATCGAAAATATACTGATGATCGGGTTAAAAATTTTCACTTAACCCGACACTGGTAGCGTCACTTATGAAAGTGACGCATTATCGAGTGCGGCACTTGTAGCGTCACTTATTAAAGTGACGCATAAAGTCACTTAGTGAAAAAATTTAAGATTTTGTCGATTTTTTGCGTTTTGATTTTGGTACTCAAATTTGAAGGTAACTGTAACTTGGTTATAACACAAAATAAAAGTAAAAATAAGACAAAATAAATTAACACAAAATTAACGCAAAATTACAAATAAAAAATTAACACATTCTTTTTGGTGACGGAGTTGATTGAGTCTGGTTAGGGATCATATCGGAATAACATGCAATTATTAGGAATAGTAAATGTTATTTCGATCATCAGTATATTTGTCCACTTTAAATTTACTTGGCATGCTAAAAACACCTTTTATAAAAATTATTTCAAAATGATTATTAATATATTTGTCCTCTTAAACATGTTACACTCACATCTAGAAGCTAATTTATTATTATTCATATGTATATTTCGCTGTGGTCCCCACCATAGATTTACACCTTAACTTAAAACATAGACCATACTTCCATTTATAGAAAGAATATAAGAAAATCAATTATAAGAATCAAGTCAGTGGTGACAGGTCTGTACTTACGTACAACAGAGCGACATAGCTTGATTCAGGTTTAAGCAAAACCAGACTTGGTCAAACCATTTTGGCGACCTCGTTAGGTATCTTAATTTTTAAAGACTTTGCAAGTGCTTTGACTTGTGTTTGCTTAATTTTAAGTATATATTAACAGAAACCAGGTCTATACTTACGTATAACAGAGGAAACTGTCAATATATACCCCCAAATGATATCAAATAAACTTCATCCATGAAAATATATCTAGCATAAGTAAGATCTTAAGACTTTTTGTCATACATCTGATGGTGTTATACCACTTGAAATAAACAAGTATATATTAGGCTTCTTAAAAGGACTCAAAGAGTTTTGTGTAACATGCCTACTAATACATCGTATGATGAAGATAATGTTCATAAAAACTGTTTTTAACATGTCAGATAAATCTACTGACACATCCAAGATAAACCTTAAAATTCCATTTTGTGCATGTCACCCGATGTACTATCATATCCCAAGTTTTTTACAGACACAACTCAACGTCTATTTTAAAAATGTAGAAACCGTGTATTTCTTTGATACTAAAGAGTATAAAGAGTGGCTATTGCCATTTTTTTTAACACACATAAAAGCAGATAAAATTACATTCCAAGTTACAAGTTACTTTTTAGTCACAAAGAACCTTAAACCAATCATATTGATTAGTTCATCAAATCGAGTACGCGAAAAATCTTTGGTGAAAAGGTCGATATTTTGCTTAAGGGTGTGTATTTGGACAAAGTCTATCAGGTGTTTTTCATAGCAATCCTGTATAAAGTGGAACCTAAGTTCAATGTGTTTAATCTTAGAGTGCTGTACGGGATTGTGTGTGATAGATATGGCACCAGTGTTATCTATATGAATAGGAGTCATAGTAAGAAGTAACCCGTAATCACGCAGTAGATGCTGAATCCACATAACCTGAGAACAGCAACTAGTAGCAGCAACGTACTCAGCCTCCGCTGTTGAAAGAGAAACTGTAGTCTGCTTCTTGCACTGCCACGAGGCCAAGTGCGATCCGAGAAATTGGCATCCACCAGTTGTGGACTTCTTGTCTATGCTGCAGCCACCATGATCAGAATCCGAATAGGCAGTAAGAGCGAATGTTTTCTCATTCGGATACCATAGACCAAGATTGGGTCTATGTCTGAGATAACCAAAAATTCGTTTTACCACCTTCATATGAGACACCTTGGGCTTAGCTTGATAGCATGAGCAGATGGATACAGCGAACACAATATCCGATCGAGAGGCAGTCAAGTACATGAGAGAACTTATCATAGAACGATAGTCCTTTTCTTTGCAGTCTTTTTCATCCTCAGCAAGTCTAAGACTGTGATTAATCTCGATGGGAGTCCCATAGGTTTTACAATTGAGTAAGTCATACCTAGTCAACATATCATTGACATATTTTGACTGATGAATATAGATACCTTTGACAGACTGCTCAACTTGTACACCTAAAAAGAATTTGAGCTCCCCCATCGCACTCATCTCAAACTCAGACTTCATGATTTGCTCGAAGTTCTTGCACATTGCCTCGTTTGTAGAGCCGAAAATGATGTCATCCACGTAAACCTGCACGAGTAACATATCTTCTCTATCCCCAGACTGTTCTCTACGGATGAATAAATTACTATCAATGTTGCCCCTAACAAAACCATGCTTCATCAGATGAGTAGTAAGCCGCTCATACCAAAGCCTCGGAGCTTGATGAAGACCATATAACGCCTTGTTCAATTTGCAGACGTATTCTGGATGCACAGGGTCTTCAAACCCCGGAGGCTGCTTAACATACACCTCCGTATCCACTTTTCCATACTGAAAAGCACTTTTTACATCAAGTTGATTGACGTGAAATCCTTTGTAGGAGGCGTATGCTAAGAAGATGTGAACTGACTCCAGTCGAGCAACAGGGGCAAAGACTTCATCATAGTCCAAACCCTCAATTTGACTGAAGCCTTGAACTACCAAATGGGCTTTGTTACGAACCACAATGCCCCGATCATCAATCTTATTTCGATATACCCAACGAGTGCCAGTCAAGTGAGCACCTTTGGGTAACGGAACTACTTCCCAAACGTGTAGCTTCTGAAATTGCTGTAGTTCCTCTTGCATGGCCTCAACCCAGGATGAATCTTTTAAGGCCTCATCAACCTTCTTTGGTTCAACTTGAGATAGATGATACGAATTTATCTAAGCAACAAGAGTCAACAGTTGTTGAGTTTGAGACTGTTTCACTTGTTCTCGTGTTTGAACCGAAGCATGAGGATCACCAATAACCGAAGCATGGTTGAAAAAACTTTGCTTTTTCAAAATTTTTCCGTAGACTTAAAAGTGTTTAATTTTAGCCTGGAAAAAGTTTCATTTTACCCGACCATTTTTTTGACGTTTCGGACGAAATTTTGGCAGGAAAAACGCGAAAAATTTTGTAATTTCAAATTTTGTTTTTAAGCTTAAAATAGCTTAATTTTAGTGTCGGAAAAGTTTCACTTTACTCGGAAAGTTTTTGAAATTTTCGAATTCAATTTTGGAGGGAAAATTCGGAAATGGCTTTCGATACGAAAATGCCTCCTTCTACATCTTTGTTCTATAGTGATTTTGCTAACTGGAAGATTAAGCTATGCAATTTCATTGAACACAAAGATCCAAAGTTATGGAACTGGTTTAATACTACTGATCGATATGAGCAACCAAGACTTAATGGAGAGTTTAAGTCAAGAGCACAAATGTCAGTCAAGGAACGAGAAGAGTTTGACAAAGACAATAGAACATATGAGATGATTACCACGTGCTTGCCAAAAGTTATGATTAACAATTTTAAAAATTGAGCAACCTCTACAAATTTATGAGATGATTACCTAGGATGGATCTTTTAAGGCCTCATCAACCTACTTTGGTTCAACTTGAGATAGATCATACGAATTTATCTAAGCAACAAGATTCAACAGTTGCTGAGTTTGAGACTGTTTCACTTGTTCTCGTGTTTGAACCGAAGCATGAGGATCACCAATAACCGAAGCATGGTTAAAAAAATTTTGCGTTTTCAAAATTTTTCCTTAGACTTAAAAGTGTTCAATTTTAGCCTGGAAAAAGTTTCATTTTACCCCGCCATTTTTTTGACGTTTCGAACAAAATTTTTGCGGGAAAAACGCGAAAAATTTTGTAATTTCAAAATTTGTTTTTAAGCTTAAAATAGCTTAATTTTAGTGTCGGAAAAGTTTCACTTTACTCGAAAAGTTTTTGAAATTTTCGAATCCAATTTTGAAGGGAAAATTCAGAAATGGCTTTCGATACGAAAATGCCTCCTTCTACATCTTTGTTCTATAGTGATTTTGCTAACTGAAAGATTAAGCTATGCAATTTCATTGAACACAAAGATCCAAAGTTATGGAACTGGTTTAATACTATTGATCGATATGAGCAACCAAGACTTGATGGAGAGTTTAAGTCAAGAGTACAAATGTCAGTCAAGGAACGAGAAGAGTTTGACAAAGACAATAGAGCGTATGAGATGATTACCACGAGCTTGCCAAAAGTTGTGATTAACAATTTTAAAAATTGAGCAACCTCCACATATTTATGGGATGCTCTTCTAGAGGCTTATGATCAAAAGGAAATGTTGGTAGATGAAGAAGAGGATCAACACATTGCAATGGTGGCTCAAATAAAAGAGGTTGATTCTAATACACCTGAAGTACATAAAGACCTTTCTTCTTGCACTTCATGTAGTACACCGTTTACTTCTTTAGATGGTTATAAAGGAGACAATGAAAATTTGAGAGCTCAAGTTGAAAAACTTATGGATTCAAATCGATATTTAAAAGCAAACGAAAAGCTTTATGAACAAAAATTGGAGGCTCATAAGTTGGACACTCAAATCTTTAACGCTAAAGTTTTCAGTCAACAAGATGCCATTAACATCTATTTAAATGAAATCTCTTTGTTGAATAAAGAACTAGCTGAATTAAAGGCTGAGTCTGTAAACTTTAATAGGAAAATGTCTAATTATTCTATGGCTAATGAAATCTTCGATGAAATCGTTTGCAAGCAAAGGACGGATAAAAAGAGTAAGGCTAGTTTAGGTTATCAAATCGTTCCACCTCCCTCTAATTTTTGTCCTATACCTGTTAAGGAAGGCACCGAAGAGTTTGTAGCTGACTATTCTCAATGGCCTAAATCTAAAGAAGCTAAGACAAGTACCAAAGGGAAGGCAAAGGAGAAAACCAAAAGGACAAAGTATCCTTTGCCTACCTTTGTGAAGTCTACAAGTAAACCTCCAGTTATTATTGAGAAGATTGTTGAGGTACAAGATATATCAGAAGAATCTACTATTAAGGTTGAGAAAATAAATGTCAAACCTGAAAATTTTATTATCACAAATGAAAATGATGAACGTTTTAAATGCAAAGGCAAAGCTAAGGTTGACCATGAATCCTTTCAAGTTACAAATGTTAAAAAGGATCTAAAGAAAGATAAAATAGTTGATAAATCTGAAAATAATAAATGTTCAACATCAACTAACTCAACCTCAGGAACATTTACTTCAACATGTCCATCTAAGAGTGCATGTTCAACAAATTTTCCTATTCATAGACCTTCTGTGTATTGTCCTCCACCGAAACGATTTGAGGGAACTCATTGGAATAAAACTTTTGTGGAGCGTCGTTCTCGTTATCCTTGTGGTCAACATGGTCATATCATTAGGGATTGTAAGTTATTATCCCTAGATAGGTTTGGTAATGGGATGCCAATAACTTCCTCTTTTAGGAATTCTTTTTCAAAATCTTTTTCAAGGCGTCGTTCGTATTCGTCTGTATCTAGTTGTGCATCAAACTCTCCACAACCTATGGCTAGAGTAAATAAAGTTGTGCCTAGTAGACCTCAAGTTCAACAACACAGCATTGTTGAAAATAAATCATCCGAACCTAAACAGGTTTGGAAACCAAAATCCACAAACAACACATCTATGAAATCAACTGATTTTTTAAAATATCATAAACTCATGGATGTGATGATTATGGATGATAATGGACAACCCAAGTTTATCAAGGCTTGAGTGTCCCATAAACTCTAATGTTTGATTGTTTGTGATGATGCAGTCAGTTTCTTGTTAGCTAATATGTTTTAGTGACTGCATGGATGTGATATTGTTGGAAGAATGGTGATTGGAATGATGAAATTTCTGAAGTCCAGGTGCTTAAAGTGTTAAAAAAGCATTTGATTTGACTTGATATGTGATTTTGAAACTTTTATTTAATTTTATTTGTTAGTTATGCAAAAGCAATTCTTTGTACTTTTTAGTATCAAAGTAATGCAATGTTGCGAGATTTGTTAAATTAAAAAAAAATACAAAAATATATTTTATGTTTAAGAGGAGTACCTTTGAACTGGATTTTCGAAAAGAATTTGCTGTTCAGGGGGAGTAATTAAAAATTCTGATTAATTGGATCAGAAATGTGAACAACAAGATTCTTATTCCTCAAAAAGATATTAGATTGTGTCTGTAAACAACATGGAAAATGATTGTACATCAGATGACATGCACAAAATGGAAATTTTAAGGTTTATGTTTGATGTGTCAGTAGGTTTATCTGGCATATTTAAAATAGCTTTTATAAACATTAGCTTCATCATATGATGTATTGGTAGGCATGATACACACCGATTTCTGGGTTCTTAAGAAGTAATTCTAATACGTGTCTATGATCTTGTGGTAAACACCATATGATGTACGACTAAATGTCTTAATTCCTTAACGTAGCATGACATACTTCTATACCTGAGGTTTATCTGAAATCATTTGGGGGTCTATACTGATTGTTTCCTCTGTTGTACGTAAGTACAGACCTGGTCTCAATTAGTATATGCTTAAAAGTTAAGCAAGCGCAAGTCAATGAACTTGAAAAAGTCTTAAATCACAAGATACCTAACAAGGTCACCAAAATGGTTTGACCAAGTTTGGTTTTGCTTAAACCTGAATCAAGTTATGTCGCTTTGTTGTACGTCTGTACAGACCTGTCACCACTGACTTGATTCTTAAAAATAATACTCTTATATTCTCTCTGGATTTGGAAGCTATGCTCATTTCTGGGTTACAGGGGTATGTCATAGGTGGGGACCACAGAGAAATATTCATACTAACAATAAAAAGAGACCCGGATGTAACATGTTTAAGTGGACAAACAATACCAGTAATTGTCTTGAAATAATTTTTATAAAAGGTGCTTTAAGTATGCTAAGTAAATTTAAAGTGGACAAATATACTGATAATCGAGATAACACTTACTATTTTCTAATAAATGCATGTTTGCCTGATATGATCTCTAAGCAGACGTAAAACAATCCTATCCCCAAATTTATTTTAATCTTCAATTTTCCTTTATAAAGAAAAATACAAAAAGATTTTATTTTTATATTATTTTATTCAATATCACATATCTTGTTCAAGTCAAATAGATGTAGAGGATGTTGGTTATTCTACAAAGATTGTGAAGATAAATTCTATTGGAGAAGGTGATGATGATTGAGATATGGTCACGGAACTTGAAGATCTTATTGTATGATAAATGTGTGTCAGTCAGATGAATCATGACATCAAGATTTTTTTTTTGAAGACCATGCTATCTCAATGGGGGAGTTTCTGATTGTTGAGGACATGGAGGAGTTAGTTGGTGAAGACTAATTGAAACTTATTTGACCAAGCTGCTGACATGGGGGAGTTTGTTGGTGTATTTCTGTGTGTCAGTCAGTTGGTCAACGTTTGTACATGTTAAAGTTAATTAGTCTGTAATAGTTTAATTGAAAGTTGATAGATTTGCCTAAGTGTCATTAGGCGATACTACATGTCTTAGGGTGACACTTAGTCAGTGTCGCTATAGGCGACACTTGGCTAGTGTCGCCAAGGAGGAAACTGAAGTGTATAAATAGGAACTTTATGTTTCAGTTTTAGGGTTAGACATTGTGAGCATTTGTGAGGCGTGGAGAGAGTGAGAGAGGAAGAGAAAAAGCTTGTAAATGTTTATACTCAATTGTGAATACAAAGAAAATGTTATAGAAATTGTGTGTTTGTTTATTTGTTCTATAATCGCTAACTAAACGGATTCCGCGCGTTTGGTTGATTAAACGATCTGATTTGATCTGTCACAAGGGATCTACAATTGGTTTAAAATGAATAAAAATATATATATAAAATATACATACATATATAGCCGTTGGTGGTGATGAAAAAAAATACCGTTGGAGAGCCCAACGGCTTTTTTTTTAATTTTAATTTATTTTTTCTTGTTTACTTACTATAAATATACATCCTAAACCCATTTTAAAACATACACTCCACACTCATTTCTTCCATCTATTTCATACTTTTTATACAAAAATAATCCAAAAATGGAATCAATTAATTTTATTTTTGAATCTTCATCGGAGGATGAACTTTTGCTAGAAATATAGCGAGAATACAAAAACAAAAACAAAAATGAAGCCGGTGAAAGTTCAAGATCACGACGTAATCGGAACTACATTCTTAGAGATCGTGAAGGTGTCGGACAACGTTTGTGGGACGACTACTTTTCAGAGCACCCAAAGTATCCTCCAAGCTTGTTCAAACGACGTTTTCGTATGCGTCGACAATTATTTTTTTATTAGTTGTATTGTTTTTAATTAAGAATGTTGTATTGTTTTTTAATTAAATTGTGTTGTTTTTAATTAAGATTGTTGTATTATTTTTTAATTTAGTTGTATTGTTTTTAATTAATTTTAGTGTTTTTAATTAAATTGTATTGTATTTTAATTATTTAATTGGCTTGTTTTTAATTAAATTGTTTTTGTTTTGTTAAATAAATGAAAATGATGAGGAAAGTGGTGGGGCAAAGGGGCGTTCTGGTGTTATGATAGTGTGTTCTGAAATGACGTTCTGGTGTTATGCTGACGTGACAAGGGAAAAATGAGCGTTCTGGTGTTACGACTGCAAATGGTCTAAGGGGTCATTTGATACATCTATTCCCCAGTGTGATTTAACCGTTTTTCTTGTTACTATTATACAATTCATCCATATATATTTTAAAATATATGTTTATAAATTAGTTATCTATGAAAAATCGGAAAGAAAATGTGTCTACACCCGAACCCATATATTTCTTTTGAAATATATGGAATATGTTATGGGAGTAAGGGTGTTCGATGATAATTTTGGATATTTCTTAGAATCATGTAAACACTTTCTCATTAATTTATTCGACCTTTTAGTATTTAGGTTCATGAAAACAATATTTGGATAAGACTAAGAAAAATACTTTGATTCTTAGAGAGAGTTATTTGTGTTTTCGTGTGTTCAAAATGAGGACAAAACTTTATGTTTTGTTCAGAAATGTTTTGGTTGTTAAATTAATCAACAGTAGCATCGATTTACAAACAATCGTAACGTTTCACGTATAAGCATTGCACCTGTTGGTTTTGGCGGGAAAAACGGATACTAAGGATCCAGATTTAATATAACTAATATATTCAATTAGGGGGCCGAGCCCCTTAGACCCTTGCAAGGGGGCGCAACCCCCTTAACCCCCGCTATTTAGTGGCGTTGTCCAAGTTAGTTTAAATGAATGTGTACATGGGCGGAGCTATAAGGGGGGCAGTTGCCCCTAGAAATAAAAAATTATTGAAAAAATTAATTTTTGTAAAGGTAATAAGTGATAGTCTAAGATTTTGACCCCTTTAATGTGATTAAAAAAAAAAAGAAAAAATTTGCCCCCATTTTAAAATCCTAGCTCCACCTTTAAATGTGCATCCCACATTTACAGACTCGTTTTAAAACTTAAGTTGGAATACCTTTTGGTCTCGAAGAAATCCCAATTACACTAAAATTACCAAAATGAATATAATCATGAAGTTGCTAAAACATATACAGTTGAGAGGTCAAACTGGTAATACTAAGAAATTATAGTGGGCAAAGTAAGATCCCCGTGAATAAAAGGATAAGCCAAATAAAAGCCTATCTATCATCTTCTCCATAAACCCAAAATTACACATCCTGCTTTCCATACCCTTGCTGTTCTGTTCTGTTCTGTTCTGCTCTGCAGTATGCTGATGCTCTCTTCTTCACATTTTCAACTTAAGCCCTCTAATTCATTTAATTGTAAGTCTCTCTCTCTCTCTCTCTCTCTCACACACACACACACACACACAGAAAGATGTACACATTGGTGATCTAAAAAGTTGAAAATTTGATAAGTATGCCAAGTGAGTAATGACCAAGAGAAACATTTATTAATAAAGTTGGAAACCTTTTTTAAGAATGTGTGGAATGGTGATTTTAAAGTTGTGGGAAACGGTTTAATTGGTGTGATTTTTGGTTTTAACATAATTCTTTATTCAGTATTGATGGTGTGTTTGGGAATTGGGCGCTTTGGTTATGTGATTTAGTAGTATCAAAATCCAAGCAAACTAAGGTTCAGTTTTGAACTTCATTGTATTTAAATTTGATTTCTGAACCCTGCTAATGCTTCCAAACATCACCTGAAAGTTTAGAGTTTCCATAGACATGATGGTATTAAGTTCAAATCTTCAAATCATGCTCCCTCCATTGTGGAAAGAAAACTTGATTTAGCTGAATGAATGATATCTAATATCTAATTATGTAATTGGGTATGGTTTCAATATAAGTTTGATCAATGCATCAACTAATATGATGATATTCACTAGAAATAATCCTAGTTGAAGGTTATAGATGATTAATTACTCATTAAAATACGCATCTTGACATTTTTATTGTCCAGTTGTTTTTTCTTCCTCTAGATTTCATACTTGACGCTGTTACATTTTTGTTTCGAAGGTTTAAAGATTTGGTTTGTCGTATCTTAGTAATATATAACATGGCAGCAGCACCTTTGTCTACCTCTTGATTTCAAGTCTTTTTAAGATTTCTTCTCCTGAAACGTCAAACTTATATTTAAAACATATTATGCGCAGATAGATCACTCACAACTTTTCCTATCCTAGGTGAGATCTCCATTCAAAAGAAGTATATTGTCCATTGTTGTTCAAGTTGTAACTTAAAAGATGAAAGGTATAAATTTTTAAAAATTGTTTATGCGTTTTGCTTGTTCTTTCAAGGCATTTGTTTAGTTTTTTAGAAATAACATTTCATGCATGGCTAGAGAACAGAATGGACATATGGAGAGTATGAAACGCAGACGACTCCTTGTGTTTCTGGTCTCAACAGGCTTGTTACCAACTTTGTCATCTAGTGGGAAAACAAAGATTAAGAATCCATATGATGAAAAACGCCTACTCGAACAAAATAAAAGGGTGCAGAGAGAAAACAATGCACCAGATGACTTCCCAAGTTTTGTTCGAGAAGGTTTGTTGTGTTTTTTCCTATCTTTCCTTTATCATGGTGGATCTGCTTTCACCATTAGCTTTCAAGAGTTATATACACGTTTGAATGTTAACAGTTATGTTCTTGAGTATTATTCAGGGTTTGAGGTTAAAGTTGTTGCATCAGATAACTATGTTAAACGTGAATCTGGACTTATATACCGTGATTTCGAAGTTGGTACTGGTGAATTCCCGAAGTCTGGTCAACAGGTGTTTCCTCTTTTCCGTCGATTTTCATTGAATTGTTCTACATGATATATGTTAACTTAAAACTCACTTATTCTGTTAATGATTTGAGGTAGCCGAAATGAGCATGTAGGGTAGGTTTGGTTCATAAGTCAAAACGGGTCACTTTTTACTATGGGCCAGGTCATATCAGGTAGACTTAATGAGCATGGATGCGTTTATCATCATTACAAAAACTATATAATTACTTAATTACAACACATAATCTGATTTTTGTAATAAATCCATTAAGAAGGTATATGCATAAGAAACACAATTTGGGCAACCTTTGAGTCTTTGACCTGACCCATTTGACGAGTTTTCTTTAGCTTTCTTAGTTACTTACTTGACCCGCTTGAGACAAAACGGATCCCTAAATCAATCCATTTATTGGTAAATGATCTCAAAATGCCAGCTCTAGTTAAAAAACTTGCTCAGTATTTTCCATGGATTTCATAACATTTGGCCAAAATTCCACAAATAGTTCTCATGTAGATGCAGATACTCCAAATATCTTAGGACAGAGAGGATTTAAGAAATTGCGTTGTTGCAATTTCACTAACCATTGTATCCTAGAATGTAAAATAATGAACATATGAATTCGAGAATGATGTAAATGCATTTGCATTTCCTATGAGAAATTAAGTGAAGAATTTCCTGCAGGTGACTTTTCATTATATTGGTTACAATGAGTCGGGTCGTCGAATCGATAGTAGTTACCAACAAGGAACTCCTGCCAAAATACGAATGGGGACTAATGCATTGGTCCCAGGTTGGTGTTTTGTATTTTATCCAGTCTGCCTTTGGCTTCTGAGAATTTACTAATTAGACACTAAAACTCAGATAATGCAAAAGTCAAATACTGACTTAGAAGTCTATCTAATATTTCTCAATCTTGTTTAATTCAAGAACTCATCGACACTCAAGACTTATATATTGATTCTCTGACTCAAAAGTCACATAATTGATCTAGTGCTTCTCAAATTACTACTCATATTTCATTTTATAGCTCAAAGGATTGTTTTAATTAGAAGTCAAAATTTAACTATTTACTTGGGATGAAGTAGCATATTTCTTATGTCGTGGTTGAATGCATTCTGGTGCATGTTGAGAACCACAGCTAACTGAGAAGGTTGACACAGGTTTTGAAGAAGGTATAAAAGACATGAAACCTGGTGGAAAGAGAAGAATTATCATACCACCAGAACTTGGACCACCGGTGAGTTATCTTCCTCTCTCTTAATAATAATTGCCTGATGCTATTTATGTGAAATCTTGTTCACATCAGTTGTAAATGAGGAACTTAATACCCCTAAGTCATTGGTTGGAGGCTACTAATAACTTCTGACCATGGTTTCATCTTACATGGAGGTTATTAGAGTTGGTCGCTTGCTTTGTGCATGGGTTATAACAATCTCATCTCTATCCTAAGATTCTAGTTTGACTCTCAGAGTCAACAGGGTACCTTTCAGATCCCTAGCCGACATCTTTTACTCTTTTAGAGTTGACCCACTGCATTATAACACCAAATTATGTTAAGATTTATTCAAATGCAATAGTTACATTTGAATATCATTAGAGTTGGCTCACAATGGTCAAAATTGTGTTGCGCTTTTAGGTTGGACCTTCTACATTCTTTAGCGCAAAACAGTTTGAAGTCTTTGATGTGGAACTGCTTGGAGTCAAAGACTGCACAAGGAGAACCATAGCATTTTACTCCGATGTCGTATGTGATTGAGTTGCAAAGATTACCGTGCCAAGAAACACAATGTTATTTGTACATCCCTTCAGTTTCGATGTTTTCTTCTCAACAACGTCACCACTTCAATTTGTAGAGTAACTAGACAACTTTTGTTTTTTGGTTTATAGCCATATTAGAGTTTTGGAGACAACCACTTCGGCCAGAAAGATTTACATTAACTTTGTAAAAATGTGCAATTACTTTATGCATTTTAAATGTTATAAATTCTGTAATGATTTTTGCTTCTCATTTATGTTAAACAATCTATGTTGTTTCACGTCGCATAGATGTGTTAAATGGGTGTATTGGGTGCTAAGTCAACTATTTGTACCCTTGATTTGTCAAAGTGGGTCAGGTCGACCCTCAATGCTTTCTTGTCCTTTTTAAATAAGAAACTTATTCTGTTAAAAGTAGATAACGATGCACATACTATCTGTAAAAGAATTGTAAAAGTAGACAAAATTGAGTTTGTGGGTCAACCCAACTTGATGTGTGTTAACCTCCAACTTTTTTGAACCGTCGCCCACCTGCGACCATTTTCTACCTCTATATGATTATAAGCACAAGAAACTAACAAATTACAAATAGCAACTCATCCTATTAACAACATTTCGAACTTACACAACATAGCAACTCATCCTATTAACCTATAAGGTAAGATCATACTACCTTATTTTATATATCAGTATTCAGTGACATACTAAGGGCTCAGTTTGCATCATGGGTATAAGCTATAGACAAGATCATAGAGCTTCTTCTTCTGGTGCTTTGTGGTAAGTGACGATCTCACGGTCACTTGTAGGATTTGCATGATGTTGTCCATAGAATGCATATATAGCTATAGCAACAATGCTGAGAATGATAAATCTCACCCAGGCTTCATAGTGAAGCTGCAGACAGAAGTTAATATCAGTTCAAGCATTACTAGTAACCACATGCTTCTGGCAACCTGAATATTCTAGTTTTCAATTTATAATTAATATGGGTTACCTGTCGGTTTTAGTTTCCATAATATTTTATTATCATAATAAAATAATTGTTTACGGTGTAATGCAATAATTAAATTTGCATTAGTTGTAAAGGATCCAAAAGCAAACCTGAGCAAACAGAAATATGTTAACGAAGATGCAAAGAGCAGGCACTGTTGGAACCCACGGGCAAGAAAAACCAGGTGGATCTATTTGTGCCTACGAGAAAGTAATATAAAATGTGCATTAGAGAGACAGATTACAATAAAACTTGAGACTGGATCTACAATATGAAAAACAGATAATCAATATCCCTTACCTGTCTAAACCGCAGAGCTGAAGCAGCAAGCAATGCAATAGCTACGGGTATAATAAGAAAAATATATGCAAGAGCTGAAACAACATAACGGAATAGGATTCCAGCAGCAAAACCACACAAAGCAATCACAGTAATGCATACGATGCCTTCCATCCTATGTGACATATAAGTGGTCAAGACTTGACTACCGATATTTTCCTTCCAACGAAGAGTAATTACACATGCTGCTACCACAGAATAACCTGCCTGCGCCAAAGGAAATGTTCCCAATTGTTTAACAGATCTGAGTATCAATCAAAGATCCTACGGAACTAAACTTAAATGCTTTTAGACGAATGAAGTAAACAATTTTCCGTCTGATGTCAGTATATTTATGCAAAGTAAAGGAAATGTAACTTTGTAAGTTTCACAACATACCAATGAACCAACTGAGAGAACATGTGAGAGCAAGTGCACATTTAACAGTCCAGCCAAGACACATGCGATAAACCCCACCCATATTTGAGACTGAATAGGAGTGTGGCGTGTAGGATGAACACGAGCAAATACTGCGGGTAGCAATCCATCCCTTCCAAGCCCAAGATATAATCGAGACTGCTCATGAGAAACTTTCAGTTATTGACACCATCAAGCAAAAATCACTGCAGCTAATGAGAATACAAAACGACAAATCTAAGGTGGCAATTTCAACCCTTCACTTATAAATAAGTCGATTCAGGTTAGCAATATCTCTAACATGTCAAATGGGTAAAATTAAAATTAGTTTTGACGATCAGGGGTCAAATGGGTCAAAAGTTGCCCAAAGCATTGTTTTTGTTATGATATTTGACACATTAAAAATTTACGAAATTACAAATGCAGACAAAAGATGTTATAGGTACGTCAACCGCCATTACCCACACATAAACTGCCCGTTTAGACATATTATCCAACCAACCGACCCACCCTTTCATGCCACCTCTATGAAAAAGGTTATGAGGGTTTACCTGAACATAAAGACCAACCAGTAGGGTAGTAGTAAGCCCAGCAACAGCCCCGACGCTGATTAAAATTGATACAAACTTTAATCCCTTAGATTTGAAAGCCTCAGCCAAAGGAGCATCCTCTCCAAGAAAATTGTAAGGTACCATCCCCGTAATAACTAAGCAAACACCAATGTATAATGCTATACAAACAATAAGACTTCCAATGATGCCTATTGGTAAATCCCGCTGACAAACAAGAATAACAATATTTACTTGATATGATATATAAGAATCTCATATAATCGTATCTGACAAAAGCACAAACTATCTATAAGAAACCTGTGGTCGTTTAGATTCTTCAGCTGAATTAGCAACTGCATCAAATCCAACATATGCGAAGAAAGCTACAGTTGCTCCAGTTAACATAGATTTAAAACCATTTGGAGCAAAAGGTGACCAGTTTGCAGCATCAACCTCAAATGTACCAACAATAATCACCACAAGCACGATAACTATCTGCATTAGATCAGCCACAAAAGAATGAGAAATAATACAATTGAACTAAGCTACCAGATTAACATATCATAGTCACTGCTCATTAACAACAGAAATGAATAATAAATTCCATAACAATCACCTTGGTGGTAGTCATAACAGTATTTACTAATGATGATTCTCCAACACCACGGCATAGTATTAAAGTCAGGAGTACTAAAAGGACTGGAGCCAATAAGTTGACAGATATAAACCCAAAAATCTCCTTACCACCATGTCCAACCCAATTTGGAATATTATTCTTGAGTAAGGGAATGAGCTCTAATATATTAACAACGTAGCTTGCTAAGCTTCGCGCTATGCTAGCTGCACCAATATGATAATCAAGCATCATTTGTGTAAAAACAAGAAAAGCAGTGAGCTCATTGAACGCTGTATATGTATACAAGTACGCTCCCCCAACAACTGCAGGAAAACGCGAAGCTAACTCAGCATAACAAAGAGCATTCAATACACACGATGCTCCAGCTAGTATAAAGCTGATTGTAACTCCTGTAACAAGAATTAAAAAAAAAAAAAAAACTTGTTAACACAATATACAACATACATCAAGGCGAGTTTTGGAAGTCTTAACCAAAAATCATCTTATTACTAGAAAATAAAAATGATGCTCTGTAAATAAACACAGGGCAGGAAAATATAAACCACATTTATTTGTTTATTTATTATTAATTTCTTTTTAAACAAATCAATTTCTTTATATTGTTGGTAAACTAGTATCTGAAATAACTAATGTTAATTAATTAACATATGAAAGAGATATATATAAATTGGAGTATAATTAACTAACATTGACAATTACTAATTACTATTAAATTAAGCATTAATGGCACGTTTAGTTAGAAAATAATTAAATTTAATTTAATTTAAATTAAAGTATATACTTATAAATAATAACACTCACCAGGACCAGCATCGCGAGCGACGGTGCCAGTGACGACGAAAATACCTGCTCCGATTGAAGCGCCGATCCCGAGCAAAATTAGGTCAAAAGGACCGAGACGTCGAACTAGACCTTCGCCGGAGTTTATACGAACAACGTCCGACGAATTGCTAAGTGGTTTAGCTCTGAGTGCTGATGACCAAAATTTAGAGAAAAATGATGCACGGGAAGAAGCGTCTCTCATATTTTTATTTATTATGCCTTATATTTACAGATTGATTTTCATTCTCTAGTTCACCGGGAACTAGCCGGAATTGTTAAAGTTCGCCGGCGAACAGAATTATTAAATTGGAGTAAATTGATAGTCTGGCACCAACCGAAAGAAACCAACTCAACCTTTTAGTTTTAAATATTTACACTTAGGCCCTTCTAGTTGATATATTTTAACTTTCAACTCAATTAAAAAGTTTACATAAACGACGTTATGTTGGCATTCACACTTCTATTCTTTAAGTAATGTGAACAAGTTATTGTTGCTGCTTAGAAAGTGAATAGCAAGAACTTGTATGACTGCAAATTAGTCACGAGACTAAAATAATTGTTCATCTTTTCATTTTGATTTATCCCGTATTTACTTTCAAAAGTAAAATATTACTCCCTCCGTCCCAAAATTATTGTCCACCAACAAAAAACACGCAGTTTAATAAAAGTGGGACCGTAACAACTTTCAACCAATCAAATAGAATCTTCACCTACTAAATTCTTTTTCTATTGGTTGAAATGAGAAGTAGACAATTATTTTGGAACATCCAAAAATGAAAAGATGGACAATAATTATGAGACGGAGGAAGTAATAATGTAATATACTAATTCTATCAATCTATATCCATAATCTACTTTTTCACTTGGTTATGCCTTTTTAAACCCCTTTTGTTTAATCTAATTTTAAACCCCTTTTCACTTGGCGTATGTCGATAACTCATTGATAGAACACATTTTTATGCGTATATAATACCTTGATGATCTCTATATTAGAAATGAAAAACATCAAGGTGTTGGTAGCACTAACTCAAAGTATTAGGGTTTTATTTCGTATAGTTCTTTTCCTTATAAGAGTTAAAGTGTAGTCTTTTTCATGCAACGTTTGTGGAATGTGACATAAGCTTTACGCATTGTATTTCATTTTACTACGTAATCACGTATTGTTTCTTTGATAAAGCAAGACATTAAGTTTAATGTAATGCGTACTTAATTATTTATATTTATATTTTACGTATATTATTACATATAGAACAACTTATAGGGAAATGCTATTAGAAATAGATAAAGGTTGGTAAGCCAAGGGTAAAAGGATGTTCATAAATGGCTCTTGGTTGAGCCTGTACGTGGAGCTAAAGGGCCTATCCCGAGAAGACCATCGGCCGATGATGTCAGTTCTATGGTTCACGCTATTGGTAAGTTGTCTTTGAGCTCGGGTGGTCAAAACCCGACGGGCATGATCTCTTTCTTCATCAAGTGAATTATGGGTTAATCATTTAAGTGATTTAATACAATTGAGCTACTAAATGTTGTTAATTGTGCTATGAAGTTCAAGTGTAATAAATAGGTGTCATGTAAAATTATCATTTTTGTTTTATGTGGGACTTAATTGTCTTCTCACCTAGGACAACTTATATAGACGAGAAATTTCTTTAAATTCATTTTATGTTTGTTGTGTGGCTTTAACATTAAATGTGTAGATAATTGTTTCTTCGATTGCTCAAAAATTTGTAATATTTGGAACAAAGTTTGGAGTGGTTGGTCGATTTCTCCTTAGGATTAATGACAATGTGTGATTTATCTTCGATTTCTCTAACTTTCTTCAATCATGTTTGGGGCCAATTCCTTATTTTATGGGGTATGTTATGGACTAATTTGAGCGCTTGACAAAACCAACCACTCCGTTCTCACAAACCAATTGACCAATCTACAATTTTTAGTGCAAGACGTCTCTAACCAATAGTTGCTAATTATCTTTTGAAAGTTCTAGTAACTTGATAATTTAATAGATAGCCTTACTTTCTTAAAAGCTAAAATCACATAAGGAGTACGTTCCTTAGTATGATTCACAAACATTCCAAGTATTAGGTTTACTTCATTACTTGTATTCGATGGAATAACAAGTTATAATCATAGATTTCACAGTTACACATGTTTTCCATTAGTGCAATAACATTCATCAATTAAATCAAAAGCAACAAAATTTGTAAGTTTGTATTTATACAGATGCAAGTTATTTAAATTATTATAATTGTATTCGTTGTATATATACAATTACAGTTTATGGGTTAGAAATATAATAGAGTATTAGTTGTGGAGTTAGAGGTGTCAAACAAATAGCCTTGATGGGCTGAAAATGTGAGCTAGTGATGATTAAGGGTAGAAGTGAAAATTATCAAATAAAACCCCATATTTCTCTTGTAGAATTTGAAAACAAGAGTGTGAAGTTTGTGTGAGTGTTTGAAGTCGGGATGATTGGTTAGTGTTGTTGAGTCATTATGAACTCATAATAATGATTTATTTGTAAAAACATATGATTTCATCTTTTGATGAGAAGTGAGGGATTGTATGTAGGTAGATGTTATATATGAGTGTGTTGATAAGTTGTTATTGTGGTTAAATAATAACTTAATCACCATTGAATAAAAGTATGTATAATTTCATGAATTGAGTGTATGATCAACTAGTTAGAGATTTTGGTGTGGTTGGGTAACACACCTGAATTCAAGCTAGTTAGTTATTAATGAGTTGAAATTGAGTTGTAAGTAACTCATATGTATGTATTGATATGTATAGGTGCTTAAAGAGTGAAAGAGAATTGCTCGAGTCTAATTGACCATATGTACAAGGTAAGTAATGGGATTGTAGGAATTAAAGTGGTAACACTTGTATTGCAATGAATAGTCTAAGTGTGTGTCAATTTGATGTTGTTAACAAAGTGGTTGATATCGCTCATTTTGTACATAATTATTTCGCGTGATATCATTGTTTTTGTATTTATTTTGAGTCAATTTCTGTGAACTTGTAATACTTATTTGGTTATAATTGATTTTCAGGTGAAAGCGTAAAAGAAATGAAGAAAGGATTACGTTTGATGAAAATTTGAGGTAATTGCGAATTTAGTTGAAATATGGAGTTGGAAACAGGTACCATCCGGGTACATAGCAGACTAGTCGGATATAATTAGGTCCCCGTTGAAAGAAAGTGAAGAAGATGCAAAGTACCCAGCGGTTTTGATGATTACCTCCCGGCTAGAAGAAGTACCCGCCGAGTAGTTTTGTATAGCGGTCGGGTACTCAAGGTGCCAGCCGGGTACTTGGGGCGGTTCCAGGAGTTTTGGAAATAGTATAATTACGAGTTTATTTTATTCTAAACCTGACTTTTGGATACCAAAACGGCTAGGGACAAATTTTATAGCTTCTTGAAGAGGTTTTCATCATTTTGGAGATCTTTCATTGTATTCAATCATTCGGTTACAAGCAATCGTCATCAATGAATTATAATCACTCGGTTTGCATTATTTATCTATTAAATCATGTTTTCTTCGATTTCAATTATTTATTGTGATTGTGTTTAATTATTTATTATGAGTAGCTAAATACCCTAACACTTGCTTGAATGAATAATTAGTGATTATGGGTGTTATCTTGTGATGTTTATGTGATTTAATTATGTTTAATCGAGAACTTTATGTATTTAAGTTTAAGTAATCGTTTTAACTTATTTGATGAATGATTAGGTGATTATAGCGGATGTTTATCACTTAGGTATTCATTATTAATTGTCCGTCTATGAATAAATGAACTTTGATTGTGGACGCATATAAGTAATAAGTTAAACACTTGGTCTGAAATGTGTAATTAAGTTAATGATTTTGACGAATGTCTTTCATTAGATTAAATTATAATTGATAAATTGGACTTAAGGTGTAGGAAAAGTGGACACTAATTCTAGCTTAATAAGATTTACATTTACAACACAAATAAATTGGTTTTAACTAAACACCATGAAGTTATTAGTGAAATAATCCAAGTAAGTGTCGTTTTTAATATCTGAAAAGTTAAACCATCAATTTGACTTTTTCTGAGTCCACATGTCTTCTAAATTTTAGTAGTTTAAGTAAAGTGATAATTCGGTCACAAAACCCACACGTTTACTTAATTGTCAAATTATTTTTATTTTAATTAAAATTCTTAAATACATAGTCTCTATGGAACGAACTTGGACTTACTGTAGTTATACTTTACACGATAGGGTATACTTACCTAGTTATGTAATAGTTAATTCACAGATTTTCTTTGTTTATTTTATAACTAGATTTTGCATATCAGTGGTGTCATTGAGATTGTAGAATTAAGGGTGGTGATTGAGATAAAGAGTATTCAATCAACCATATTCTTAAAATCATGATGGACTCTTTGAGTCAATTGGTATGGAATTGAGGATCATTAATTTGATGGTTATATTGTAATGTTATTGTTAATGTTGTTGTTATGATTCCCTTACTTACTAAGCGTGTTGGCTGACCTCTTTGTTGTTGATGTATATAGGTGAGCTTAGGGGGTAAGTGGCAATTTAGGTAAAGAGCCCAAAAGGGAATATTGGTGGTGGACTTGCTACTTGCTTATAGTAAGTAATCCTTTCAATCATGCTCTCGATATGATGAAGCCCCTTATGTGAAGGAAAACTTAATGTTTTGATCATGTTAAATCTTGACATGATTTGTAAGAATGTTGGTTTAAAATGGCTATGTGAGTATGATCATTTCTTTTGTTAATAAACTGAAGTTGATATGATCATGTAAGGTATATTGAAGCAAATGGTATATTGGTTCGTAATTACCCTTTGGGCTGTTGAAAACTAGTCAAAATAGTTTTGTGGTAATATGGGTCAAAATGACCCATATGATGATTCGGTTATAACTAATATGATTTTTTGAGTTAAAATCGACAGTTTAAAGGTTAGTCAAAATGTATTTGTAAATGTTTGGGTAAGAATGATACTTGACCTTGTGTTGTTACAAATTATCTTAGACAAGGGCCTAATCTCATATAGGAACCTGAGTGCTGATTTAGAGGTCCATATAGTAGATTTTCATATGTCATACTTAACCCCATATGGCTAATTTACTAAGCCATATTGCATTTTTTTATTATGTCTAGCATGAGGGCCTTAACCTAGTCAAAAGCCTTATCGGTCATTAAAAACCTTAGTGACGATTGATCGAGTCGTGATTTATTGTGGGACATTATAAAAAGCATTTTGAAAGTAACCAAAAAACATTAAATAAAATTGAGGTGTATCCATGGTTCTTTTGATTACACATAAAATTAACATATGATCATAACCGGATCCTAACATGTTTGAGAAGTTATTATGAGTTCATTAATATTCTTGAAAGGCCATACCATGTTGAAATAACGTAAACTGTATTCTCGAGATTTTTTTGAGTGGAAAAGAATGTGATGGAAAAGAAAAGAGTAAAAAAGAATAGAAAGGAATGTGATATAAAAAAACTAATATACATTCTCGAGTTGCAAGGAAAACAACGGAAAGGAAATGAAAATAATTATTTATTGTATTCTTGAGTTGCATGGAAAAGAAAGGAAAATAATCAAAATAAACAATTATACAATTCTACCCTTTGCCATGTTTCAACTATATCAATGACTTGAACATCAAAAACTTAAATGTAAAATAAGTTGGAAATAAACAAATTAGAGGTTCAATCACAAACAACAAAAAAATGAACCGGTCTATTAAAACAAAAAGCAATACGATCCTAAGACATGAAATATCATAATAATAGATCTTTAGTATTCTATTCTGCTTACATCATTTTTTGAAGCATAGAAATTCGTCTATGCATCGGACATCCAAACAGTGCTCATGCTCTTTCAGGATGACCCACCAGGAAAAGATATGCATTATCAATATCATCATCTTCCATACCCATTAACTCTAGTTCATTATAGATCTCTGTCTCTAAATAGACATGTGGGCGAGAGCTTTCCATTACCTTATAATAAATTTGGATAACAAAACAATAATTAAAAAAAGTAAAAGATAAAAGGGTAACAATATATAATGTAAATGAATAATACCTTCATACTTCGGTCTATGGCATCAGCAACTTTGTCCATTGAGCCCAAAAATTTTGACGTAAAATCTTCCTCAGCTTCAACTTTTCTTTTTTTTCTCTTTGGTCCCTTGAATCTCTAGCGGAACAATATCACCTGATGGCTGTCGAATGTACTGATCTTCTAAGGACAATACTGCATTTAAAACTCTATGAAAATGTCTATTTGTGCATGATTCTGAACGACGAAAAAACCAGGCAATTAAACTAGTTTTCAAATCATTTCCTATCATAAATAAAAATCTGGCAACTTGTTCTTCAACTGACATACGCTGAGTTGGACGAAGACCACCATCACTCTCTAACTTTTGACACAATATCATAAAAGCGTTTTCACTCATGCGGATAAGTTTACGACATTTTCCACTTGATGAAAGATCATGCAGTATCTCGTCTCTAACATGTTGTCTATGCAACATCTCGTCTGGGCCAGGCATACGACTTCTATTACAAAATCTACGATGTGCAATTAGAGCTGCAACTAGACACACCAATTGAATTGCTGCTAGATGTTCACTTTTTCCATAAACAAGATATTATCACCCATTGGAAGTCTAGTCACACATGACAATCATACATTATGAAGAGAAGCAACAAAAAAAACCAAAAACATTACAAACACTGATAGTTACATGAAAAAAGCATTAAGTCATAAAACAGCAAATGCAAAGTAGTATTGCTATATAACCCAATTAATACTAATTAAAAGCATTAAGTCATATGTTTACCATTTCTATCAACTACAAAAAAGAACAAAATCATTTAACTTGATCAAATTAAAATTATTTATACCAAAGTGGACTGTTTCCTGTTGTTCATAGGCTACTAGCCAACTACCTACTAGTTGCTTACGTAATTGATAATAACATGTAGTATTTTTAGTTCACATATACATACTAATTTATTCATTAACAACTTTATTAAATAGTGTGCACACTTTACACTGATATTCCATGATAAGTATATTAACGAAATCATATATAATCTACCTACACGTGAAGCATTCAAGAGATATAGAAAGAAGTATTAAACTACATGCATGTAAAAACGGCAGATCTAACGTGTAATAAACTACCTACACGTGAAGCATTCAAGAGTATTAAACTACTAAAAAATAAAAACGGCAGAGACGTTACCTCTTGTTGACGAAGATAAATTGCAGCTTTTGTTGTAGTTGTAGTTGTTGTGCGGTAGAAAACAATAAGAAGCGTACGTAAATAATAGGGATAGGGTAAGATGATTAATGGATAAACATGCCAATCTTTTCTGTTACAATCCGCTCAAATGTGGGCAGAAAATAAAGCCCATCAATTTTCAACCCTAATTCACTCCTTTACATTCCTTTCCACCCATAAAATAAACTCAAGAATGGGCTTTTTATTATTTCCAGTTCCTTTACATTCCTTTCCACCAAAAAAAAAACTCGAGAATGCAGTGGTAAGGTCGTCCATATCATATCTGCTTAAATCCTTCCTAATGACAGTTCACGTTAACTTACATGTATACATAGCTTTTAATCGCATGTGACAATAGTTTTTAATTGCATTGTCTTATTGGTCAAAATGTTTACCCATTAATAAAAATTGACGAAAAATACCTTATGTCAAATAGACAATTTTAACTTGAATTACTTATCAAATATATGTGTTATAACCAAAGTAATTTTCAACGAATGATGAAACACGCCACTTTCACTAGTTGATATATTTACAAATACCCATTTGAAGTTGTCGCACCCTCAAATTCGCGTTGCAAAAGCGAATCGGGTCGGTGCACGACTAATCAATAATTAAAACACACAAGGTATATAATGAACGACCACTATATGTGTCGTTTTACAATTGTATTGATTTAAACAATGTTTACATCAAAATATAGTTTACATTAGCCCAATTTCTAAATTGAGAGATTTACATACATAATTAATTTATACAAAATATAATAATGCAGCTAAATCTCTGAATGTTTTGCATGATGACTCGAGCTAATGATATCCTGAAGGCAGTCCAACCTACTGCTGAGTACATGTGATACATGCTAAAATAGGTCAACGAAATGCTGGTGAGCTCACAGGTTTGTATGTCAAAACATATCGTATGAACCGCAAAATTTAATTGAATTTAAAGTGCAATTAAGCAAATTAAAAATTATACAGCCATGAACACATAGTCTGAGCTTAACTTGAGGGTTGGTTCCACATTTAAGGAATTCCGATTGAGGTGCCTCCTACGAGTGCCTAATCCATACTCGTCTACCCAAATGCTAATACGTCCGTTTGACCAGTTAGTGCTTGCTAACCTGGACGAGGATTGTCAATCCTATATGATATCACATACTAACATTCACGCTACAGATGTATTACCAAACTATGTTTGTGGAGGACTTTAAATTGATTAGTTGAAAACAACTCATGTAGTATTTGATTTTGAATTGTACTTGCGTTCGCATGTAAATAAATCGAGCAATGTATCACACCCCTGAGTAAAACAGTAAAATAGGAGCTATGAGACTCACCTGAGTCTTGAAGTGTTTAACTTAAGAAACTTGATTTGATTTTCCGAGTAATGATGTCCGAAGACTTGTCACCTGAGGGCGTCCAATACGCGCGATGGTTATTAATTATATATGTATCTTAAAAGACTACCTTCATAGTTGTTCGTCCAACTATAATGTCCAAATGACTACGAATTGGTTGATTTGATTGAGCTTTGAAAACGTGTACGGCCCGTTGGTGATCATTTGTAATAATAATCCTAAAGTATTATTATTATGATATTGAAGTGTTATACTTATAAAGTATTTACAAGCTTTAGGTGACGGGGTTCCGGGGGCAGCGCCCCTGGTTAGCGGGGTTCCAGGGGTGGCAACCCCTGGCGGAGTCCAAGGGGCAGAGTCCCTGGCTGGGGTCGAGGTGCCAGGTCAACTCGAAATTTTTTTATTTCTACTATATTGTTGTAGTGAAAAACGCATCTAAGATTTGAATATGGGTATAATCGAGTAATAAAATTTCAGGTCTCGACACTTAGTAAAATCTGTGTTTTCTTGGTTCTGTTTCGTGCGACACTAGGTGCGACATAGGCTGTCGTGTCGCAGGTCACGACTGCGACGTAGGTGGTTGTGTCGTATTATGCGACATCCACAATTTAATGCGACATAAGGGGTTGTGTCGCTATGGGAGACATTGAATTTGTTTGCGACACTGGGGCTTGTGTCGCTATATGCGACGTAACGAATGTTTTGCGACATTGGGGCTTGTGTCGCAGAAAGCCCAGCCTTTCTGCGACATCAACGACTGTGATGTACAACATGTGTCGGTTTTGTGGTCAAACGACCTCGGTTCGACTCGAAACTTTTACCCAACCCTTAGAGTAGTTTGTAGTGTTTGCGAAAATTATCATTTTGTGTCGGTTGTGCCTAGAAGGGGTCGGTTTTGTTAAAAGACCAAAACCGCAAATTTCCGACAAATGTTTCGAAATCAAGTTTTAACTAGTTATTTGGACAAAATCTTGCTAGATGAACAACATAACACGAAAATAAGTAAAAACTAAGTAGTTTCGAAAGGTGTCGGGATCTTACAACTCGTCGGATGAAGATTTCGAAAAGATGGAAATGTTCCTCGTGTCATGGTGGTCATTTTCTCTTAAATGCTCCTTGAAGGTTGATGAAGATTTGATGGTGATTTAGTGGTTTTTGTGAAGGGTTTTAGAGAGGGAAAATGAAAGACAAATGGGAGTAGAGAGAGAGAGAGATATGGAGTGTGTTTTTGGTGTGTTTGGTCAAAAAGCAAAAGAGAGGGAAAGGGGAAGGAGGGGGCCCGACCCACATGGGCCCTATCCATGTGTGGTTGGCTCCAAATTTAATTTACTATATTCGCGCTCAGTGCGGTGTTCGTTTCCCCGATCATTTAAACGTTTAAATAATTTTATACGCGTTTAAATATACGTTTTAAAATACGAATAATTATTCAATATTTTTGTTGAAGTATTTCATCAAATACTTTATGATTGAGTTATAAAATATAACTTAGATTTGTTTCAATTGAATGCGCGTTTAATATTTTAATCGCGTAGACCTTATTTGTACGATATGAGATAATTAGGAAATATTATCAAAATGATATTTTTGGTATAATAGTGTTATTAAATAATGTTATATTATTTAATAATTTTGTTCACCAACGTCCTTATTAATTGAATCGAATTACATTCGATATGAAATGTGTACGATTTAGTCAAATCGCATAAAGATATATATTCAACAATATATATAATGATACATTAATTAGCCTATTCTAGGAACTAATTACATGTATTAGAGAGGATTAGGTACTAATCACTAGTCCTAATTTTGACGGGTGTCACATAAGTGGATAAGGCAACATAATCAAACACATCTAATTGCAATCCGACTACGTGTTATTTGAATTTTGAAACATGGAGCGTACAAATAAAGTACAACGTCAAGAACATATTAATTTTGGTCCGCAACTTGAAGAATCACCACCCATTCCTCACCTATCAAGATATAAATTGGGGAAATAGCGATCGTTTATTCTTCAGGCTACGTAGATAAAGTTGATCATTTTGGACTTCACCATAAGCAAGCATGGCGAGGTTGCTCTGCATCGTAGAAACTTCTAAGGCAAGAGATGTGGGCAACTTAGTCACCCAAAAAGGTTGGGAAAAGCCACTAGAAAGGGGGGGGGGGGTTAATTACCAAGTATCAAGGGTAGTTTCGGCAAAAAAAAAATAGTTACAAAAGGACAATAAGTTGTCGTCATCCGGCGACCATCTACTAAGCGAAGAGCCGCTCGCTTCCTTCTCAAATGTACACGACCTAAACGGTATTCTCGTGATTATTGTGCACCTTTTTCATGACATCCCAAGATAAGGTTTGAACTTGACCCTCTTCTAATACCTTAAAGACACCTTATCAATACATGTGTACGCCAAATTTTTTGGTTAGATTAAAATTCTTATACGTTACATCTAAGCCACATGCAGGGGCGAAGCCATGTAGAAGTTAGGGGTAGTGCTTGCTACGGGTCCGTTTGTCATGCGAAGTGTAATTTTTATAGAATGTTGATTTTATTGCTATTGCTACGGGTCCAAACAAGTTCTGCTACTGGTTTGATAAATGATTAGTCCATTTTATATGTTATTTATTCTAAAAAATACTAATTTCTAATAAAATCGTACATGTTCATGAAAAAATTATCTATTTAATACTATGAAAAAAATTGTGCTACGGGTCACTTGGATTTCTGGATCCGCCATTGGCCACATGAGATGTTTATATCACCACTAAATTGTATTCGTTTTCACACTTTACACAAAACTCACTCTTTGTGTGGAATAAGGGGAGCTACCTTATCATAGCCCACTTTATTTATGTAAAAGATATTGGTGACCATCATTTTCACACAAGTCATGAGTCATCATGCAAATCCATGAAACCAAAACTATTGTTCTAAACTACCAGTTTCCTAATTTTGAAACTGCACATCAAAATTTTTCAGCAAATCAAATCACACACAAAGTTAAGCTTGTTAGACAACAAGAACGATAACTTCATATATAGCTATATTGATACACCTGTCAAATCTTCGACTTTTATCATTTGGAACTACCCCGTATTTGTACTTAGATAAAAAGAAATTCCACTTCAATCACAAATACCCACTCAACTAATGTAAGCACTTGTTTGATATATATTCACCAATGGAAACAAGATATTATGAATTTACATTCATAACAAATCACATATTCTACAAGGCCGATCTGAATAAACCAAATTGAAGATGAAAATCACTTTTCACTAACTGTTCAGGTTATTTAAGTAGTGTGAGTCATTATTTATTCAAATATATACTATCAGTTTCTACACTTCTCATGATCACCATTAAAATGAATACCTAGATAGTTTGAGCCTAAGATAGGACATTAGAACGCGTTACAACATTGTCCTTAGACACTTATTTATCTATCGACACTTATTTATACTTCTTGCGTCCTATACTTCCTCCTTCATAGTCAAAGTGTCCACTTTAACTTTGCATATGATTTTAGAATTCTCCACTAACTACACTCTTCATCAATCAATTCACATTTCTACCCACTAAAATCTTATTCGATCAGTTGAAACACCAAAGTGGATATATATTTAGGATATCATAAAATAATAATATGGACATTTTCAATGGATCAACATTTGTTTTGTAAATCTCAATATTTTCACTTGGGCACATGATGAAACTACACAAGCAAGCCCCTTTGTGGTTCTTGGGCTTTTTTGCTTGTCATTCATTCTTTGATATGATATGATGATATATTAAGTAGCTGAATTCTCTCCGACCCTTGCTCACATTTGTCCCCTTTTCTCCTTCTCGCTCTAAACACCTTACTTGGACACCGCCCTCTTTCTCTCTCTAAACCTCTCAACATTTTCAGCTCCTTGAAATCAATCGATTTGCAATTGATTCCTTTACGGGTCTTGTGAATTTTGAGGTTGCAATCGAAAAAAACCTCATCAGGTTTGCAAAATTCGTCGACTTTTCATTAGATTTTATTGCAGTTTTGATGTTTGGGGATTTTGATGTGTTTAATTGTATGTCCTACTGTTTGCCCTTATGTTGTTGTGTAGTTTTGTTAGTTTGATTGTAGGGTTCCTCAAGTTAATTGGAAAAAGGCATTCTTTTAAGCTTATACAAATTGAGCTAAAAGATTGATTAATGTTGATGACTAGGTGCCTTTTATGTTGTGAATAGGTGATGATTTTGAGGTTCGATTTTGGTATTTTCTCTGATCCATAGCAGATTGGTTGAAGAGTTTGTGTTTTTAATAGGAAGCTGTTGTTTCGAGGTTAAAAAAGTTTGAATCTTTAGTGTTTCTGTGTATATTACATTCAGTTTAGCGTGTGTTTGATGATTAAGGATTTGTGAGATGAATCGTAGGGTTAGAAGAAAGTGTGTTAAAGAAACCCAAAAGTTGGAGTTACCAAATCAACCCGAAACCGAGGATGGAGATTATTTAAAACTGAATGCAGATGGATTTGTTGATTGGACTCGATTGCCTGATGATACTGTTATTCAGCTTTTTACTCATTTGAACTATCGTGATCGAGCTAATTTGTCATCAACTTGCAAAGGCTGGAGATCACTTGGATTTTCTTCGTGCTTATGGCAATCGTTAGATCTCCGTGCTCATAAATGTGATTGGGGAATAACGGCTTCTTTAGCTTCTCGATGTACTAATCTCCAAAAACTTCGGTTTCGTGGGGCTGACAATGCTGATTCCTTGATTAATCTCCGAGCTAAAAATTTGAGGGAAATAAGCGGTGATTATTGTCGGAAACTAACAGATTCGACTCTTGCAGTAATTGCAGCTCGTCATAAGCTTCTAGAATGCCTCCAACTCGGCCCCGATTTCTGTGAACGAATTAGTAGTGATGCAATCATTGCAATAGGTTTTTGCTGCCCAAAGTTAAAAAAGCTTCGGCTCTCGGGTATTCGAGATGTGAATAAAGATGCCATAAATGCTTTAGCTACACATTGCCCCGATCTTTCTGAAATTGGGTTTATTGACTGCCTAAAGATTGATGAGGTGGCTTTAGGAAAAGTTGAATCCCTCTGTTTCCTATCCGTTGCTGGAACCACAAATGTAAAGTGGGATTTGGTTGGTGAAAGTTGGAGCAAGCTTCCAAATTTGACAGGGTTAGATGTTTCTAGAACTGATGTGGTTCCGAATGTTGTTATGAGGCTGTTTTCTTCGTTAAAAAGTTTAAAAGTTTTGTGTGCGCTGAATTGCCCGTCTTTAGAGGAGGATACCACTGTTTATACCAAGAGCAGTTGTCATGGTAAAATGATGCTTACTTTATTTAATGACACTTTTAAAGAACTATCACCCATGTTTCCTGACACGGAGAAAGATCGAGATATTTTCTCGGATTGGAGAAACGAGACAAAGAAGCTAGACGTTGATTTGAATGAGTTCATGACTTGGATTGAATGGATTCTTTCACATTCTCTTTTACGTATAGCTGAGAGTAACCCACATGGGCTTGATCAATTTTGGCTGAATCAAGGTGCAGAACTTCTGCTCAATTTATTGCAGAGTTCTCAAGAAGATGTTCAAGAACGGGCTGCTACTGGACTTGCAACTTTTGTGGTGGTTGATGACGAAAACACTAACGTTGATGTAGGACGGGCTGAGGCTGTCATGAAAGGTGGCGGCATTCAGCTTCTTTTAGGCCTTGCAAGATCATGGAAGGAAGGGCTTCAATCAGAAGCCACAAAGGTTGACTCTATTGTACTTTCTTGCTTCATTGATCCCTAAAATATAAAGGAAAATATGTAATCTAATAATGAAATAAGTGTTATTGTAGGCTATTGCCAATCTTTCAGTGAATCCCACTTTTGCAAAATCGGTAGCGGGAGGTGGCGGTATCACAATTCTTGCAAGCTTAGCTAGATCGATGAACAGATTGGTGGCTGAAGAGGCTGCTGGAGGGCTTTGGAATCTTTCTGTTGGGGAAGAGCATAAGGTTGTTCGTCTTCTATATGTTCGCCAATCACCAAAACTTTGACTTCTTATATAATATTACTCATATGAGTAATCTTGTTTCAGGGAGCTATTGCTGAAGCTGGTGGCATAAAAGCTTTAGTGGACTTAATCCATAAATGGCCTAGAGGGGGTGATGGAGTTCTGGTATGTGTCTCAATTTTGTGTTACATGTGGAAGTTTTTGAATAAAATGAAAATTAATTAAGAAAAGGCAACAGGGTAACGGGTAAGCAAAAAAGTTAAGGAGTTTGTACAATTATCGACTATGGTAAGCTATATATTCAAATTTTGTTAAGTCGGGGATATGTTTCTGAAAGATCTTTTAATTTTCAGGAGCGAGCAGCTGGGGCGCTCGCCAATTTGGCTGCCGATGATAAATGTAGCATGGAAGTTGCAACCGTTGGTGGTATTAATGCATTAGTGACACTTGCTCGTAAATGCAAGCATGAGGGTGTTCAAGAACAGGTAAGTTGCGATTATATGTTGGAGCAGGCTGCACTTAGCATATAAGTTCAGCGATTGACAAAAAATGCAAGAATTGTGCACCAAGGCCTCTCAGCTTTGTGAGGGTTAGTAAGGGATAGAGGTGGGGAAATGGGCAGGTTGAACCTAGTATGAAATTCTTGTGACTTGTAAATTACAAATGTTTTATATATGATTACAATTACAAATGGAATGGAATATATATTGAAAACAAGATGAATTAGGACATGGTAAGCGTTTGAATGCATAAGTAGTGAGTTTTGACGTCTTTGACCTGCTGCATCTTTAGCAAATATTATACATTTAATCCATTATGAATAATTTAACAATAAATTGATCTGTATTTATGTACATGGGTTGAAATTGTGAGAAATTTTTATGTATAAAATCAATGAAAATATTTCAAGAATTAAACAAAAGATATGAACTTTGCATACCATTTCTTATTTTTCGTGGTTATTGTATAGGCGGCTCGTGCATTGGCTAATTTGGCCGCTCATGGTGATAGCAACACTAACAATGCAGCCGTGGGACAAGAAGCTGGAGCTCTTGATGCACTTGTTCTACTTATCCGTTCTCAACATGACGGTGTCAGGTGTTTATTATGAATTCAGAATCTCGTTAATTCATTCAGAATGGGATATCTGAGTATTGCAACTTGAGTTGGAGTAATATGTTTTTAGTGTTCACACAAAACAGATTCTGCTTACGAATTTTCATTTGAACTATTAGTTTCATACTAACTGCTACAAAACTGGTTACTAAAGGTACAAACTACAAACTGTTTATTCCCGTTTTACGACCTAGTTTGAGACCCTTACTCTCATTCAATAAACATCTGTACTTTTTTTGCACAATAATGTCTGTTTTGGTTGTTTTATCTATTGATTTGCTACACACACTAACATCTAATTATGTGATTTCTACAGATTTATACAACACTAACTTATCAAAATACTATCCTCGACATCCTGTTTTAACAGCTGATTATCTGAGTCTGAACCTTGAGTATCATCTAATCACTTTCAAAATGCACTTCCAAACGCTTACTGTTCTACACTTCTATTATTATTATTATTATTATTATTATTATTATTATTATTATTATTTACTTCTTGTATAATACCATGTATCTGTTCTCCAACAGGCAAGAAGCGGCTGGTGCATTGTGGAATCTATCATTTGATGACAGGAACAGAGAAGGGATTGCATTAGCTGGTGGTGTCGAAGCCTTGGTATGACCTTTTGATCCTTTGACTCTGGGTACTTGGTTTATTGCTTGCTGCGGAAATTAGGGATGAGCAAAAAAAACCAAAATACCGAAACTGAACCGGTACCGACCGTTACAAATGGTACGGTATTCGGTTTTTGATTTGGGGCCAACAAAAACCGGTTGGTACCATGTACACCAAAATACCTAAACCGAACCGGAACCGCACCCGGACCGGTACCAATGGTACGGTATTCGGTTTGTTGATTTGGGGCAAAAAAAACACGGTACCAACCGGTCGGTACCGGTTTGGTACCGGTATGGTACCAAGCTCACCCCTAGCGGAAATAGAGCTGGGTTGGGCAGGCCGGGTACTTTGGTACATATCAAAATGGGTTACCAAATATGATTTGAACCTCAGGGGTTTGATTGGGTTGATCCGCAAACGCTTGTTTGTCCACTTCTAATAATTAGTTAATGTGTTATATATGAGTAAAGATATTATTATATTCCAACAGTAGGTTTCAACCTATTGGACTCTGAGGACCTGCTTCCGTTTACCTATTCTTATTATCATTACCCATTTGACCTGTTAGAGATGAAACACGACTTATATCAACCCATTTATAAGTAATTGAGTTGAAATTGCTACCTGTATGTGGTAGCATCGTATATACCTGTATGTGGTAGTATCTTATATTCATATATGCCATGACTTATACTTGATCTATTTACTCAGTTTCATATAAAAAAGTCGTAACTCTAGCTTTGTGTAGCAACTAATAACACCATATGATCACAATGGATCTCTATGTTCCTTTTGTTTATATCAGTTACCTCCACTTTGCATCATTTTATTGTGCATCTCATCATCGACTACGCCTTCAAGTCATTTTCCCACATGACATAGCTGGGACTACCAAATAGATTATTTATTAGAAAAATGAATAGGAGCTGAATTTTTCCAGTAATTTAATTACAAAATTTTAGTTCACACCTTGTGTCAAGTAAGGCATATTTTCAATATGTTTGATCTTATTTTCATATATAGAAAGTGCTACATTTAGTGCGCAACATCTGATATTATTATTAGTCTCAAAAAATGTTTTTTTTTTTCATGCGGTTTTTCAGGTTGCTCTTGCACAATCTTGCTCAAATGCCTCATCAAGTCTGCAGGAGAGAGCAGCTGGTGCTCTATGGGGACTCTCAGTTTCAGAAGCCAATAGGTGTGTACAAATATTATTTCTTCATCTGTTTATATAAACTGCAAAAGTGAACTTCTGATCTAACTATTATCACTTAATATCAATTTACAAACAATTATGAATAGTAAGTAGTTTGTCTTACCGTAAACCTATTTTTCTATCTTTATAATACATATATGAGTGTTAATATATAAGCAAATGCCTTCTAGCTTAGTGGCAAAGACTTTTGCCTCTTATGTTTTGGACCTTGGTTCAAATCCAAGCATAATCTTTCTTTTTATTATATTTTTCTCATCCCATATAATTTTAATACGGCACTTATTTTTCATTAGATGTATGTAAAATATTAATAAGAGGTAGACTTAATAGTTTTAATAAACAAGATGTATGTAAAACTATGTTTTGATTAAAAATATATGTTTTACTTAAACTTTTTAAATATAAACTTTGATATGTGTTTTAGATTTTGATTGTTGATAAAACATGTTTATTTAAAATTCTAAACAGGTAAACTTTCGATGAATTATTAAGTTAGTTCTTAGAATATATTTAAAGTTCTAGCATAAATTTGAACAAAGTATTATCTATAGAGTAAGATTCAAATGATTACAACAATTTTGAGTAAGAATTGAGGAACTAACAAGAATGCGCCACATGTCACAAAATCATCTTTCCCCCACATTTTTTAAACTTAAATATCTTTCAAACGCTAAGTGGAAACTTATAAAAATCGCACCATAAAAATCAGCGTTTTATTCTCTTCGATTAAAGATGTAACAAGGTATACTTTCTACGAACTTTTTTTTCCGTTTCTCGGTGGGTTTTGAAAACAACTAACACGTGTGTTACCGGTGAGTAACACGTGTTTAGGCTAGTAACACATGTGTTACGACGCATGTTATACAAGCGAGTAACACATGTGATACTAATTTTGTACCATTTGTAAAACCCGGAAAAAAAGTCATCGAAAGTATACTTTGAGAGATGGCAAATCGTTGAGAAAAATTACTGATTTTTACGGTGTAATTCTTATAATTTTTCGACTTACCTTTTGTGAGATATTTGATTTTTAAAAATGTAGGGGGAAATGGTGTAGGTTTTGTGACACATGGTGCGTTATGATTGGTTCCTCTATTCTCACTAAAAATCTCATTCTCATTTGAACTTCACTCTCTATTATTTTCATAAAAATAAAATTTTTTGAATACCTTTTGTATTTTTTTTAAAGGTAACGTTGAGAAACATCGAAGTTGTTTGAAATAAACATCTACATCTGAAATCAGATCAATTAATTTCATTTTATCAAAACCAATATACTTTTGTTGGATTGCTTACATTTATGTTTAACAAATACCTATATCTAAAAAGGATACGTCCATGATAGTTTCTTTTTTCCGAAAACCAAAGTATATGACGTTTAATTGAAATGAAAGCCAACGAAATAAATTGACACTACCGTTGCAACACACGGGCAATATAAAACTTGTTTTCTTCAATGAGAGCACTTGTCCTTTATGTCAAGTCCTTTATCGTTGTTTCATACACGTATTAGAAAATGATTCAACAATGCAACTTTTTTCTTAACTCCTTGGAGTTTCTAAGATATCTATGGGATAAAACGAGGTGGATCTTAGTTCCCAAAGATTGTCAACTGATATTGCAATTGCAAATACTCTTTAAACACATATCCGATCTTTCTCATCGATTATACTCATTTTGTGGTGTATTTATCTCTACTAGCATTGCAATTGGACGAGAAGGTGGCGTTGCACCACTCATAACATTGGCACGGTCTCAGACAGAAGTGAGTTGTAGTTTATTTAAATGCTTTTCAAGTTTATGCTTTTCTTTCTTCAAATTCTGATACTTGTTAAGACAGTCACATAATGTTCATCAAGGTTGTGACTCTGACTATGAGGGTGTTTAGATGTGTCTTTTGAAAATGATTATGAGTAAGCGATTCAAATGTTTATAAACAGATACTGCTTATATGATCATTTTGGTTTCAAGCAATTAATCATATTTAATCAGTTTTGTACCAGTACAAAACTTATCTTATTGAGCTATGTTACAAATATCTGTTACCCCTCCCCTTAATCTAATTTAGGAGTGTTACATCTGTTCCACAAAACATTTCTTTCCTCACAAGAATATCCGTTGTCATCATTTCTCTATAAGTTTCGTACATGATAAAGCACTCATACATATGATAATTCAATTGTTGAAACTTAAACAAGCAAAAACCAAAACATCATTCACTATTACATAATCAATTTTTAAAACGCACGTCCAAACACTGAAACACCCCTTTTAACTTTTACATCTTTAATGGAGAATAGCTTGGAAATTCTAGGCCGTTGACTGAATAGCTTGGAAGTTCTAGACTGTTGACTATAAAATCCTAAATCTTTTAACTTATACCTCATTATTAGTCGTTTATTCTACAAATGTTATATCATGATGTATATTCAATATAAATGAAAATGAAAACTTTATTCTAATTAAAATGTTGGTGTGATATCAGGATGTCCACGAGACTGCTGCTGGAGCTCTTTGGAATCTTGCATTCAACCCAGGGAATGCTCTGCGTATAGTGGAAGATGGGGGAGTTCTGGCGTTAATTCATCTGTGTTCTTCATCGATGTCAAAAATGGCGCGTTTCATGGCTGCTTTAGCTTTGGCATACATGTTTGATGGCAGGTAAAGCTTCAAGGACTTATCTTGGAAGGTTACTTTGATGGCGCTTTTATAAAACTTCTTTGAGGAAGCTGAAAGTTCTTATATCGTTTTGTAACTTTGTACAGAATGGATGAATATGCTCTGGTAGGGAGTTCAGCAGAAGGCGGTTCAAAAAGTGTTGGCGTAGAAAGGGCCAGGAGAATGGCCTTGAAAAACATTGAAACTTTTGTGTTGACTTTTGCTGACCCACAAGCGTTTTCTGCTGCCGCCTTATCATCAGCTCCTGCACCTTTGGCACAAGTAACGGAATCAGCCCGTATTCTCGAAGCAGGTCATTTAAGATGCAGGTATACGCTCGTATATGTATGTATACTTACACACACATACGTGTATATGCTTATGCACACACACTTCTATTAAATTAATAAATGAAAAATATCCGAAATGAACTACAATTTAAAGTTTCTGTTAGTGAAGGGTATTTTAGTCATATTAATCCTTAAAACATATGGGAAGCTGGATATGACCTGAACCATCTAAAATGCTCCCGAGTCCTGAAGATGGCCGGTTTACA
This sequence comes from Pseudognaphalium luteoalbum, assembly GCA_963422505.1. NCBI lineage: Eukaryota > Viridiplantae > Streptophyta > Magnoliopsida > Asterales > Asteraceae > Pseudognaphalium > Pseudognaphalium luteoalbum. Next base: position 102,897,632 of record OY730196.1, read on the forward strand.
TCTTGCGTAACCTTATGTGATCTGTTAACATTCTCAGCGGAGCTGAAATTGGACGTTTTGTATCCATGTTGCGTAATCAATCTCCAGTGCTCAAAGCGTGTGCTGCATTTGCTCTTCTTCAGGTCAAACATGGTCAAACTCATGATTTATATCTCTATCGTAATGCAACTAGTTTTACTTATCGTGATTATAAATTCTTACAGTTTACCGTTCCGGGTGGGCGGCATGCACCCCACCATGTGAACCTATTGCAAGAGTCAGGTGCACCACGTGTTCTAAGGGCTGCAGCCGCAGCAGCTTCAGCTCCCGTAGAAGCAAAGATATTTGCAAGAATCGTGCTCAGGAACCTGGAGCACCACCAAATAGAAGCGTCGACGTAGTAATTGTAGCAGGTCAATTTAGATAGCGTTAGTAATAAAGTCAACCTGAATGTCAACAGTTATATACCATATACTCATAACTCACCTCCCCCTCCCTTAGTGACTGCAGATGTTTTGGACCATTAACTCATTGAGTTAAAGTTGGTTTGCATGAGTTTTCGCTGTACGTAAAATATCAATTTTCTAATCTTTCCTTCAAAATTGCGTAGTTGTGAAGATTATAGTTCCTTGTTTACCTTTTTCTCTTAAAACTCTTGAACTTCAGCTTGAACTAGAAGTATCTGGTCAGTTATACAGAGCTATATCAGACCTGTAAGAGACTCACCTATTCTAATGGGAATGAAGTCCTCTTTGAGTCGGGTAAGTGGGCTGATCTACATGATTAAGTGCATACCCTGAAAACTTGCGAATTTTTATATATTTGGTTGCAAATTACTGTGATTCCTTGCAACATTTCATTATATTTTCGGATTTTAAATTCATCATACCCCACTTTTTATTTTTTTATTTATTTACTAACGGTTCATGATTTATAGACAGGAGTTCTATTTTTTTTTTTGCTTCCTCAAATTTGAATACAAATCTTGTTGCCGTTTTGTGGTTATTTTTTAAAAATAGTCACAACCAACTTTCTGCTTTTTTTTTGTCCGCGTGTCTTGTAAATCACTGCACATATTAAGCTCGTAAGCTAATAAGTACACACTCTTCTACCATTTCAATGAGTAGTCAATTCAGTTTTTTTCTTTCAACCTTCTGGAACTTGTATCATATTACTGTTCTTTGACATACTTCATTAAACATAAGCACTCGTCTTAAGAACTTAAGATTGCTTCATGGATCAAAATGAACATTTTTGAGTTATTTTAGTTCTTGAATCAAGTTTGAATCTATAGAGTTACATAAAGCCCTTAAAATATGGCAAATATTTGTAGATAAGCACACAGTAATTTCATGTTACTATTTACTAATGATAAATAACATTTAGTTGTAGATCTTGATGTCCACCTAGTTTTCTGATGAAACTAGTGCCATCAGAAGACAAAGGTTGTGCATGAGATGATTCTGTGAGAACTGGATTCTCGAGTGTTTCTTCATCAATTAGATACGGAATAATGTACTCCTTCATGTCATCATCACACATATCGAGATGTCCTCCCGTCACATTTATAAATTTGACCCTCCCAGCCTCATCCAATGTCCTCAAACCAATCCAGTCTTCAATATAGAGTTGTGTCTGTATATACATGCATATAAAAAAATATAAAAAAATAATAATAATTCAGGAATCCGGGGTAGCATAGATGGATTATACTGCAATGGTCCCTGGGTTTGCTCAAGAATTGAACTTAACGGTTAATCTGTATATTGCTGAGTCCATATATGTATAAATAAAAATTTCAAATCCGGGGTGCATATTAGAGTTGGACTGTACGATTCATTAATGCATGACGTAGCTATCTAAAAAATAAAGATTTACTTACCTCTTGTGCTGGAAGTATTGGATCCCATGCTCCATCAGGGAAGTATCCAAACCAAGAGGTTTCTTTGGGTACCAAAACTGATTCTTTATCAAACTGTAGACATTAAAGAGACAAACATGCAATACAAAATGGGATTATCAAAATAGCTATGGTGTGTTGTACGTCATGTGAAAGTACAATGGTATACTTGTAATCTTACCATTATAAGAACCAGATTTTTCAAGCTAGAGAACCTTTCTTTGTAAGTAGCGTTTTTTTCAAACTCATTGTTCAGCTTTGGGAGAAATTTACACCCTTCTCGATAGGCATCAAGATCCTACAAAGCAGGAAGACAAAAAAAAAATGGTTGGCTTCTGATCCTCTTGAACACAATGACATCATATGGTTGTGATGACAAAGATAGTAGTATTTATACTCACCGTTGGGATCTTAATGTAATTTGCTGGCGCCAAGTGTTCCTGTACAAAGAACATCAAGTTTCAGGCATATACCACTAAGGAAACATAAAAGTTTCCATGAATAACGAAATTGTTAATCAAAATCAGGACTGATTTTGATATTGTTATCATATCCGAGGTAATTTTGCTGTAAATTTCATAAGATGTTCAGTTGAGAAATATCCGATACTATTCATTTCCAAGCGGTTAACTGAACACATAATTTTGTATAATTGTTTCACTAACTATCAAATTCCTAAAATTACATCCACTGATAAAAAGAAAATAATGTTGGCATTTAAACTTAGTACAATTTATATATATTTTTTTGTTATGTAGTACAAAGAATACTTGTAGAGGTAAAGTGTAGGTAGAAGAGGGTAAAGTACGGGTTTAATGGATGAAGATTCAACTAGTGATCAGTCGTGAAACAATGAATTTCCAGGTAACATGTGTTAACTATTGCGTAAAAGAATATTTGTTTAGCCCTGTAGTACAAAGCAGGGTGTACATATTATTGGAAGTTACTAGAGGTGATAAATTGAGCTCGCAAAGCAGCTTGGGTATTATTTTTGTCCATTTTATATAAGTAATGTATCAAATATAATCCCGAAATCATATTATTAAAAGTATAACTAAAATATTTTTTCATCAAGATCAATTATACCTTCTCATGTTTTTCTGGTTACAAGAATGATGTAATATCTAACCTGGAGAGCGACACTATAAATTGCTAGCTTAATCAAACTATCCACCAAAACGCACAATAAACCTGTCTGCATGAAGAAAAACAAGATCTTCATGAACAAAAAGTACTGTAAATTTGTATGGTTAGAAGAGAAAAATCATGAGAAAACGTATGGGTAATCATGAGTGTAACTCTTGAAAATACTTGAGACTTACACCACAAAATGGGATTGACGCTTCCCCAGCATGAGGTCCTGCTACAGATATGAAGTTATTCACCTGTTACAAAACACGTTAATAAGAGAACCAAAACATGATTATTTCCTTTCTCGTGTTTAGCATTAAAATATCTTGATAAAGTTGTATTGTAAAAAATAAAAATAAACAAATAATATATTCCCCCAAGCACTTACCGGAGGGGCTCCATCACAAAACTCAAGAACTCCTCGGCCAACCATGTTACCCTACAAAATGGCAAGCACTTCACTTTTCACTCAATTTGATTGTTGAACAATTTCGTTTTCCGATTATCATTCATATGTCATCAGACATGTTTTGAAAGTTTCATATATTATTGAAAAGTTTTGCTAACCATGGCCCTTGGGACTATTTTTAAGAATATAGCTACAAAACAACTGATGATTATTATTGGATGAACCTTTTCTAACAACCAATCAACTCATGGTAGTTAAGGCCTATGGTTAGCAAAACTAAGAATGCACTTTCTGATGCATAAAACAAAGAATGAGATCACACCACTTCTCACATGGCGATGTCATATATTTGTTTTTCCCTAAAAAATATACCATTTTTCATGTAGGAAGTTACCAAATGTTGATCAATCCTCACCTGGGAAAGTCCAACTATGTTGTAACCTTGACTGAGCTCACTCATGTTCTTCACCTGTTAATTACAAAAAGTATTTCTGCTAAGAAATTGTGTAATGTATAAAATCACAAATAAGTATTTGGCATCGTTTCCTTACCTTCTCACAAGCAAATTCAACCTACAACACAAAACACAGAAATCCAAAGTCAACGCTTATCATCCCAAAAGCTATTGATTCTTTGGAAAATAATCTAAAAAGCAGCACTATTATCACAATATATCCAGATAAAACACCTGATCCTCAAAGGGCATAAACCAGGAATCCCATGCTCCATTTCCAATTTCTCTACACATAACACAAACATCAGTTCATTCATTACACCATGTGATGCACTTTTTGCTATAAGAAATCGACATTAGAACGCAAGTTGATAGAAAGTATACATGCAATATCCTTGAGTATTAGACCACTCGCCTAAAGAATCGGTGAAATGTTTGACTCCTTTCTTCGTGCAACTATCCGCAACGCCTGTACAGATGGATACATAAGGAAATTATGAACTTGGAAATTTTCTAACGTTTATAATAAGAAAGTACATTAAAGAGTAAGCAAATTAGGACAATTCCCCTAATCAGCTGGGTATAACATGGTTGACACTTCATGCCCGCTAAGCCTTTGGCTGATCAATAATATCTTGTCATGCTTTCGTACTGATTATTGAGATTGAAATAGCAATTATCAAAATCGACTGATTCAATGAACCAATTATAATTCTGACCTATGAGTATTGTCAAAATAATTCAATGAGTACAATCAGCTAACAAAATAGCCGCTAAAGAAAAATATCAATTGAGATTGGAATAAGATTATATAAATAGTCTTAATGAAGCGACTGAGATCCTTCATGTAGCAACAATCAATTTTAGAATCCACAAACAAACACCCCATGAATACTATTATTGTGTATTTGTAAACATGGGAACTTTTCATGTAGCAATATATACATTAATGTGATGTGATGCATTATCTCTATCAGAGTCAACTATTGAGAGTTAACTAAACTTATTATTAATTGAAGACCAATAATAAGTGACAGATTAATAACTCAATGAGTGACAGATCAAAGCAACTGGTTCTGTTAGACATTAGAGTGACAGATTAATAACTCAATGATTCTACAAAACAAGAATTTTTACAAAATGTATGATAATATCTTGGGCTAAAAAATAATATAACAATCGATGTACATTTTGAATTTAAGAAGAATCGGATATATAAGTTCTGAAGTTACATGTGTACTCCATTAAGGGAACTAATAGGAATACCGAATACGCAATGATAACATTTGCCACAAGAGCAAAATAGTCTGATAACCAAGTAAGAAACTACCAAATCTATTAAAAACATTAAACACACTTCTTTTGAGTTGATCTGTATGAAAAGTCAAACAATCCACAACAAGAAAACTCCACAAGCAGAAACTATTAAATGATACATGAACAAGATCATATCAAAATACAAGTTAAATACAAATCCAATAAACCCCACACCTTATTTTCCTCAGATGAACAATCAAAACACAAACTTTATCAGACAAAAAGTCGAAACAGTTAAACAACTGATGGGTTCTGCTTAACATCAAAATTAAGTCCATAAAGCATATAAATCAAAGCAACTAGTGATCAAAAGAGATAACACGTACCATGAAATACAACAAAGGGGATGGAATGTGTGATCAGGGGCAGCAAAGTCAAGATTATAATAAAGAATCTTGTTAGTGTAACAGAAGCCATAAAAATGTAAACTTTAAGTGGATAAAGAGTGATCAAAAGCTAATAAAGACAACCCTTTTAAGAATCCAATCTGGGTCTTTTAACAGTAAAAGAAAGACTCAATAAAACCTAAAAAATTGGATCTTTATTGAATCCTATCCTATATATATATACTCATCATTTAATTTATACACGTTTCAGTGCGTGAGAGAGAGATAAAGATAAAAGGGATTATATGGGTAGCTAAAGGTCAATATAAGAAGGGTGTGTTAAGTTCACAAGTAATTGTTTGTTGATTGGCATTGACAATATGTAACCTCATGTGGCAGTTGACATTTACTTTGGTAACCAGTGTTATGGACAGTGTTCTGAGTATGTTGTCATTGAAAATTTTGTAGTGTGCTAACAGTGTTCTTAAAACTTATTTTTGCTTTTATATTTATTCTTTGTGTGAGGAAAAACAAAAAAAAAATGAGAACATTGAAGGATACAACGTTTCGTTCTGGACGCTGATAGCTGAACACCGACGAGAATATTGAGAATAACACTGGGGCGGTGTGGGAGAACACTGTGTTACAGTGTTCTCGTTGAAAAACTTTGATGGCACGTAAGCCCACTCCGTATGCTCTTAGGGTTCCAGAGACCTCCAATTTTAGCGAAATTTTTACCCACTGCTTTCGTCTTTTTGGCAATTAAAAATTTAAAATCACATATTTGAAAATAAAAGGATTCATAAATTGGTTATGTTTTCTCTCAATTTTGTTTTAACATACATAACGAACTAATTTTATTACCTACACCAATATTGATAACGTACTTTGTAAAAGTGTTTCGATGCGAGTAATATGGTTCATAACTACAATATCAATATGCAAATACATATGTAAAATACGTTGCTAATATGTAACAATTTTTACCAGTGCATTACCTACATTAGTTATCAACATTAAGTTAGAACAAAAGTGTATTGATTGATCCGTACAAACAAAAACATTAATAAATGGATGGATGAGTCTTTTATTTTTAGAATTCTAATATATTTACCTTTCGTGTAAGTGAGGTAGATCTTATAAAATTGGCACGTTGGGTTAGTTACGTGTTAGATTTGTTACAACTTCACATTTGACATTTAATTTGTACAAATCCATTCAAATGTTATCTGCATATCATCATATTAGTACATGTTTTATTACCTTTGGGAAGATTTAATAATATTTGTTGGCTACTTGGCTGTTCTTACTAGATGACAAAGAGAAACAACTTTTTTTTTTTTTTTTTTTTCAAATTGGCCTTACATAATCAACTAAATGACAAAAACATAACATACAGAAAATTACTTTCAACATATATATCTTTTTGGCCTTACAAGATGCATGATGATAGTATAAAAATGTAATCAATGTAGAAAAAATACGAATAAAAAAAACATCTGATCACTATTGATATTCCCACAAAAGGAGTTGTGTTAATGGTTCTTCACCACAAAAAAAAAAAAAAAGGACCACAACTTGGAATCCAATTAAACTGTGTAGTGTTGATTCATTGCATCAATGTCTAATCCTCTTAGCTTAGCAAATGACTCAACTTTTCCCTTAAGTGTATGGATCTCCCTCAGCCTGCATAAACATAAAATGACAGAAATTTTATATATATTGAAAATAATATAAAAAATACAAAGATGTTACAAGTGTTTATTTTGTGGGTTCCATTTGTCGATAAATGGGACCCACAAGAACCTAGAAGTACTAACTACTAACCTTGCAATCTCGGCTCTTCGTCTAGCTTCATCTGCCATGACACTAATCTCCCTAAACGTTCCTTGCTCAGAAAACATTTTTGGTTCTGCAGGTTGCAGCCCGTGCAGCGTACGCTGCTCTGTTGCCCAGGCCGCCTCACGAGCTTCCCTACCAAAGTCCTTCTTTGTGGTAAATGCAGTCTGGAAAACCAAAAAGTTTGATCAAATATAAGATAAGCTTATTGGATTAGAACGTTTGACTTGTACAAGGTCAAACAACGGATTCATTTTTAAGATCAAGATACTATTTTCTGGTTCAAAACTACTTTTATGCGCTGAAATAAGTTGCTTATCGAATTAGAATGCAGTTTCTCATTTTTAAGGATAAACATTATTACTTTTTAAATTCTAGACTTGCACTTTGACTTTCAATGTCAAATAGAAACATATGATTTGACTTTTAAGGTCAAAGCTACAACTTTTTTGGGTTCAAGATTTCAGCTTTTTGCCCTTTTGAGGTCAATCATACTACTTTCAAATAGAATATTACCCTTTTCTCCACAACCAAGCCCCAAGCTCTTCCACTTAGCCCATACTGAACAACAAATTTGATAGGATCAAGTAACATGTAAGTCAAGATGTTAAACAGCCAGATCACCCCAGTCCACCCCCATCCAATCTTTTGGATTCCAGCTAGTTCCCACGTGACAGTTGCCGATATCACTGAAGCAACCTGAAAATAGTAAAATAATTGTTGGAAGTATTTAAAAAATTAAGCTGAAACTTGTTTGAATGAAGAGAAGTTTTACCAGTTGAGCAATAATAAATGCAGTTACAAGCAATAGACCGGGCCTCTCGGTGAAAGACCAACCCCGAGATCGGGTCACGAAGATTAATGCCTGGCTGATAGTGCTTACTTGAAGATAAATGGCTGATGCCATCATTGCCGTTAGCTCTTTTGACTCCGCTTTGATTGACATGTTACGGTGATTCGAGTTTAAGTCCTTGACACCAAATGTGTTCTGCATGACAAAGAAGAGAAAATATACTAGATCACTAAAAAAATTGAAGGTAATAAATTTGGCCCGTTTGTCTATAATGGATCGATTTGGGTTATGTTTTATCTCTGACGGATTAAACCAAAGTCTATAAGTGTTTAACTAAAAGGGAATGGGTCAAACAAGTTTAAAGTCATCTAAAGTGTATTCAAATGTACAAGAACCTCGATCTCTAGTTCTCTACTACAATTGTTAAACTTTTATGAGCTTGGAGAGGCACGTACCGGAAAGAAGTTAGTTTCATATGCTAACCAGAAGAATATAACTGTCATTAGGGCCATATAAGCGCCAAGAACCACCCCAGTTGCAAAGATTTCTGTGAGCTTCCAACTATCAGGAACTGGAGATGGCTTTACCCTATCTTTCGAGATTGTCATGATTGTACCTGAAGAACACACGAATGTCAGTATGATCATTTTATTAAATAAAACATCCAGATAAGTTATTATGCTCATGTTTGGCTAGTTAAGTTCATTGGAAATACGTTACCATCATTAAGTACAGCTATAACAAGAACCATGAAAGGAGGGAAATCGAATTTCCAAAAAACACATAGCAACATAAAACCTAGCTGCAATGCAGGTTAAGAAAAAGTCAATTGTCAGAAGTTATGCAGATCTTTTAAGGTCAAACACACTACTTTTCATGTTCAATTCGATGCAGATTATGCTACAATATATTTCCATTCAACACTTACCACAATTCGGATGGTAATAGAAACCGCGTATATCTGTAAAAGAAAATGAAAAACATCCTTAGTCTAAAAGGAAAAACATAAATTACAAAATGAGACCTACAAAAGGAAAAATAATAACCGTGTAATTCTTCATTCTTTGGAAGATCGAACGACTAGTTAAGACTGCACTTATAATGACACTCAATCCAGGTTCAGTTAAAACTATATCAGAAGCGCTGCGAGCAGCATCAGTTGAATCAGCCACTGCAATCCCAATATCTGCTTTCTTTAGCGCGGGTGCATCGTTTACACCATCACCAGTCATTCCACATATGTGTTTTCGGGCTTGTAGTCTCTTAACTATCTCATATTTATGTTCTGCAGCCGAAAAATTGCTATTTAGGTTTATATTCTTTTAACCGAAAACAAACTCAGAATGCATTTTTGTTATAATAAGTTGTGTAAATTTTTGTCCATACCAGGAAAGACACCGGCAAAACCATCGGCTTTCTCAATAAGTTCATCGATAGGCAAAGCTCCAAAACCATCCTTACTATCGCCAAGCAAAGCCGAAGAAGGGTACATGTTTGTCCCCATTCCTAGCCGTCTTCCTGTCTCCTTACCAATCGCCAGTTGGTCACCTGAAATCATAATTCAGTTGAGTCATGATATACAGGCTCAACTAAATAGACCTAAAGTTAGACGTAATTCACTTATTTGTTGACATATTTTCTCTCTTTTTTATCTTATTCATTGCATGTGCTAGATGTCAGTCTACTTGCTAGAACCATTTCTAGGCCTACTTAGTTAGGCCTATCTGTTATTTTACAATTCAGCCATGCCTTAACATCAATAGAGAAATATATACTAAAAGTGGAAGCTGCAAAACAAGGAACGTACCCGTTATCATCTTGACGCTCACACCAAGATCTAATGCTCTCCTAATAGTTTCAGCACTATCATGTCGTGGAGGGTCAAAGAGTGGAAGAAGGCCTACAAACTCCCATGGGCCACCCAGGCTTTCTTTGTTTCCGGCTGGCACTTCCTGGCGAGCAACTCCAAGGGACCGAAGCCCACGTTCTGCAAACTTGTCAATTATCGAATGGACCTTTTTCTCAATTTCTGATTTGTTATGTGCAAGATTGAGTATCTACATGACGATTATCAGATATTTAGTTTTATGAAATATGCAAGTATTACATTTTAGACATTTAGATCAATGTTTATACCTGCTCAGGTGCACCTTTGCTAACTCTATGCATTTTACCGGTTTTATCTGTGTATGTAAGTGCTGTCCTTTTGTCAGTTGGATTGAACGGTAGGAAATGGACCTCTTGGATTCCAGCTCGGGCCTAATTTATCGTGAAATAATAATCATAAAAAAAAATCAAATGCAGAATAGCATCATATAAATCTAATAACCAAATCATATATTTATCTTGCACAAGTACCTCCTTGGGGTCTCCAAGCATAGCAACTATAGCAGCATCAATAGCATCCTGGTTTTCTAGCCGTGATGCCCGTGCAGCCATTAACACAACCATATCCTTGTCAACGCCTTTCGCAAAGACCTGATTTTTACGTTTTATTTTTTGGTTAAAACTTACACCTAGTACTTTCCATAATTCCCTTAGCAAATTACATACCTCAATCATATTTTTGTCAACCGTAAGCTTGTTGAGTGTCAGAGTACCGGTTTTGTCACTACATAAGACATCCATACCTGCCATTTCTTCAATCGCAGTCATTCTTTTTGTAATCGCACCCTATTCCAACCATATTCGAGTAAATTAATAATTAGGCCAAATTCTATTATAATAACTAGCTTCTTACAACACTTCTTAACTGTTTGTGTTTTACCTGTTGAGACAACCGATGTGAACCGATGGCCATAGTGACAGAAAGGACCGTAGGCATAGCAATCGGTATCCCTCCAATAAGCAGAACAAGAAGGTTATCTATACCAACACGATATTCCCTCTGGTGAATACCATATATCACAATGATCTCAATGAGCATACCGATAGCTATTGAGCAAATGCAGAAGTTCCCGATTGATGTTAACACCTTTTAAAAGGAAAAATATAAATAAAACATTGTAAGAAGTCATATGTAGTAACTTGGAGCCTTACAAAAATGCTGGAAACGCGTACCCTTTGGAAATGTCCGACATGAGTTGTGTTCTCAACAAGATGAGCTGCTTTCCCGAAGAAAGTATGAACTCCAGTTGCAATCACAACGCCTTCTATTTCTCCTTGCTTACAAGTTGAACCCGAGTAGACGCCATCTCCTGGATTCTTGGTCACTGGAAGTGATTCTCCCGTGAGTGCTGACTATCAGAAAACCATTATAAAGTTAAACTTTAGCGTGAATGGATGACTATTCTTTTAGAAGAGAAAGTAAGATACCTGATCAATCTTAAGAGGATCCCCTTCTAAAAGACGGGCATCACCAGGAACAATATCTCCGAGTTTGATACTGATAATATCACCTGGAACTAAAACGGAAGCATCTTCTTCACTCCATTTTCCATCACGAAGAACCTGTTCCATGAGATTTTAGAACTGGAACAAGTTTTGACCCTTTTCTTTTTTGAAATTTTGACCCGTTTACTTATGAAAATGTTGATTTGGGTTATGTTTCGTCCCGGGTTATACGAGTTGAAGGTCAAACTGGTCAAAATTCGAGAGTCGCTTCAAGTGTATATTAATAACTAAAACCTCACTACTCTTATTAAAAATTAAATAAGGAACTCCATCGTTGTAATGCTTAAAAAATTAGTTATTTTTAAAAAGTAAAGACTATGAACGAAAACTATTTTGTGGTAATCAACCCAGCCCATTCCTACAGAATTACTCCGTATATAATTATCTATTTGACCTGTTGCATGACCCACCCAAATTCCGCTTAAAAACCAAAGATCTATGGTTCGCAAACATAATTAAATAAGTAATCTTGATCTGACAGAACCTTTGCTTTTGGAGCTAAACGAGCCATAAGAGCAGCAGCAGCATTTCCAGCATTGTTTTCCTCAATGAAACTAATCGTCGAATTTATAACGAGCAATACAATGATTCCCACGAAGTCATGATAATCAGCAGGCTTGTTCTGCATTGAATCAAAAGTCATTTTAATACCATAAAAAATGCTAGATCTTTACACTGTTCATCATTCTTGTGAACAAACAATAAATAACGAGAACACCTAAAAAATAAATTTACCCCTCCACGCGCAAGTGCTATGGACATAATAGCTGCAGCTTCCATCACCCACGAGAGCGGATTCCACATAAATCCCAAAAACTTCAATATTTTACTTTCCTGTACAAAAAACAAAAACCGTAAGAATTTTAAGATAGTCTCTCTAATGCTTAAAATTCAATAGAGATACCTTCTTTTCTTCAAGTTTATTGTATCCAAAAAGATCCAAGCGCTCTTGAACTTCACTCGAGTTTAAACCTTTTCTTGTACATTTCAGATGTTGGAATACTTCCTCTAATGGTGCATTTTCCTGCATGAATAAGTAAAAAAGTTTGTAACTTTCGTGCAATTAAAGCATTAGTTATTGATTTTTCATGCGCTAAAGAGATAAAATTACCAAATCAATGGCTTCTCGGATTACTGCACTGAGAGCAATAGACATGTCATCCATTTTAACGACTTCTGAGTCTTCACCAAATAAATCTGCAATGTTGCGCAAACCAGCTCAGATTGAGTTACAAATTAGTTGTCATGGAAAGTTGAGACTCTATGGGAATGTTTACTAAACTCTCAAGTGAGAATGAGTAAAGTACATGTGTGTTGTGTTTGTTTTAATGCAGGTGATCTATATATATATACACACACATGTTCCTTGTTTTCATCTCATTAATTCACTTTTAAATTAATTTATTGTAACACTTTGCCATAATTATTTTATAACAATAGTTCTTTATTTTTATATAACCGTATGATTTGAATACTTTTTCTGTCACTTTAAATCAAATTGTTAGCATAACTCAATAATAGTGGACATAGATACCAATATTAGGGATTATATTTTTTGTTATATTTAGAGTAATTGACATGTCAGTTTTGTGAAGTTACAAATCTTATACGTAATATTTCTTTAAAATGTTATTGATACTAGCCTCTAAAATTCGTATAATAATCTATACAAATGTTATTCTTGTTGTTAGAATTTTTGTATAATATTTTATTAAAAAATCAAAAATAGTGGGGAATTTATTTTTAGCATCTCTGATAGAGTGATAGTGTGACAAGTGGCCGTACATGTACTTGTTTTAAAAGGGAATCCAAATTCTAGAAAGCCGGCAAAACCGAATAAAACACCGGCACCGGTTCTGGTCAAGCCGGTTTTTGAAGGTTAATGCATTTGGCGCCATCTAACAACCTTGGAATATAACGATAATTTTTGATGATTACTATGCTTTTTATGACCTTTAGTTACTTAATTTGTCAAATTTGCCCCTCCAGCTTTATTCGTTTTGTTATTATTAGTACAACTTCTATAACGCTCTATCTTTGATTGTACCATATAAAAATGCTTTCAAATGGAAATGTTGAGTTATATATTTCAACCACGTGATCAGTAAAGATCATCAGAACCACATCTTGCTTTAATTTACTTGACTTTGGCACTTATCATAAAGTTTGGCAACTAAAGGGCATTTTCAATCTACTCATATGGGGTAGCTGAGACTCGGGACCAGCCCAGATTTTAAGCGCAACAAGTAATTTTTCAAGCCATCGTAAATTTAAATGGCATGAGAGTTGTAATGTATGAGGTTTCACTACAGAACAAACGGGCCAAAGGTTGCTATTACAAATTTTGTGTATGTTGGTCAATCATTTCGAAGAAAATTGAACAAAGTTGAAGTACTATGACGATTGACCTGTAAAAATGTAGAATTACACAATAACTTGTTTTGTTCTCAATGTTCTTTCTAAGTATAGATTAAATCATACGGAGTACATGCCCAACGAGGTTCTTGTCAACCACGTTAAGACTTTTGTCACAAACTTTTGACTCATAATCTTGACCATTGATCATTACAAAAATATTTAGTATCCACTTTGCACGAAAAGTAGTCGGAGGTTTTATCTTGGTTGCCCGTATCTATCGATAAAATCCAGTTTTCCAAGAAAGAAATTTAAGGAAATCTAAGGACTGTTGGTTCAATAACAGAAAGATGAAGGATTATTCCAAGTATATAATGTAAACTGTAGAGAATTTGTCTCTTAAGTTGTTTTCTTTATATCCCACTAAAAGTGCCCTTTTAAGATTCTGCCAAATAGTTAAACCATATATAAGAATAATATTATAGGAGCTGCAACATTCTTATGCTGAATATGCTCCTTATTCGATTTTGAGTTTTTAAAGATATGTTTTCTACTCATATCATCTCATTTGTGGCATCTACAGTACATATATGCTTTCCATATGGAGACAAGAATGACCTTTGAACATGGCCGCCCAGTACGGACATGGTTTAGTTTAGGGATTTTGGACTATACCTCGTACTTGTAGTCATTATATTTGGCAATAAGTACAGTTTAACGTAACAGAAAAGTTAGATTTACCAGAAGTCTAAAGTCAGGAGTGCCTTGTTTGACATGACTATAATTTTTACAAACTAACCAATATATCTCAGTCACATTTGAATCTGTATTATCGTGGGCGAGTCCCAATTATGTCGTGTATGTAAGGGTCAGGCCAATAACAGCAAAAGCTAGAGTAGTCCCATGAAAGATCCTAAAAACTCTTTTACTATCAAAGGGTCACGTTAATAGTTATTTGAACTTAAACTATGATTCATGACATATTTTTCCAAAATTATGAGAAATATGGGCATGGCTAAAGAACGCACCTTTTTGCATGTTTGAGAATTGAGACCTGCAATTCGAGCTATGCGAGAACTGTAGTAGAATTGAAGCAGATTTAGCTTATTGGTGGCCAATTATGAAAAATCCTACCTGTGAATCAACCAAAGAAGAGAAGCAAAATGCAAGGTTCAATTTTATAACACAGCAATACCAGATGCACAAACGCTCGGTGGAGCTGATCTAATGCACGAGAAAACTTGATCAAGAGAATATAACAAAGATATGGCTCATTATAGACTTTATTTTGACCCAGATACTGATGACAGCTTTGATTGGGGTTATATTTTTTTCTCTATCGGGTCAAAAGCGAAAAATCAATAATATCAGCTAATTACTGTTGAAATCTCCGCAGTAATGTGTCTGTTAGATTTTCCGGTAACGGTAAATTTGTTATCATACCGGAAACAACAATTAAGCTTCATATAATTATACCCAAACTTTTAGGTCAACCCGACCTGTTTGGACACGTTAACCGACCCCCATCTTGACACAACTACCAACACTTCTCGATGTCTATTTAATACGATTCCTACACGACTTTGCATATATTTATTCCACAACAAAATTCTATCGATCCCTAGGAATTGCATAACACCTGAAACATTATGCACCCTATCCTGACTATGTGTTAAGTTTAGCTGCCTTCAAAAACCACAAATCAGGTAATTTGGTTCCTGCGAAGTACAGCAAAACATACATCATCATAATAGAAATATAGAATGCATATCTGTATGACTGTAACTATACCCTGTAACAGTATACACCATTTGTTAGATGTTACTTGGAACAAAAAAGTTTCTGATATATTTTAAGAATGTGGTTATTAATTGCTTTCAACAACCATAAACATGACCATTGTTATACAAGGAAAAGCAAACTTAGAAGTAAAACAAACATATATATTTACAAAATTGATGGATGTATAATAACTAACATTATGAAGTTAAGTAACTAATCTAATTCAGTAACGAAGAGATCTACACATCCTGTCAACAAGATGAGGGCACTCAACTGATATCCATGCTTTCAATTACTTCAAAGTGCATCTGCATATTGGCCAGTTTGCTAGCAAAATAAAACCGCTCACATACACTCAATTTTTCTCCACTCTTTCGAGATTCAGCATCAAGCAAATTGACCATCGTGTCCTTTTCCTTCCCAATCCAACCCCGCATGGTATCACGCCATTGTCTTGGAGTTCCATGAAGCACAAAACGTATTCCCGGGGCTCCTTCTGAAATACGCTTTGAGATTCTGTTAAATATGTCTTGGTCAGTCATGTATGCTCCACTTGAGTTTAATCCAACATCCACATAATGGATTTCGGTTATACTATTTAGAAGGCTTTCTTTAGAAGTTGGAATAATAGCGTTCTCATATTGGGACGAAACTATGTTTGATTTGACTTCAGAAAAGGCGAGCTCAGTAACTAGCTGGTTAAGTACACTACCACCCTTGCTAAATCCAAAAAGCAATGTTTTAGGTAGAGAAAAGTTTGAACTACAAGCTTCAACACCACACAGTTCCTCAGGTCTACTCAAAAGGGTATTTTTAACCTGCAAAGTGTTGAAAAGGAAATAAGATCCCACAATCAGGTGCCGAGATGGCAAAATGGGCAGATTATATGAACTGGGTAAAGAGTCAAGATGGTTTCTAGCTTAATGGGCTATCTTTTAGTACATGTCAAAATGAGCCAGATCGGGGCAGGCCAGGTTGGGTTGACTCGTAACCACCATTTTACAATAAATTTATTGGTAATTAAAGCGTTAATCTTAATGACAAAAACAGTGTCGTTATATTAATAATCAAATCTTTTAATGAAACAATATAGGTGGTTGTATGCATATTCATAGTCTTGGCAATTTTCAACCCAGTTTAATCCATTTGGCACGTTCTCCTTTTGGGTAATTTTGTTATTGCACAACAAGTAAATGGGTTGACATTGCAACCTATAAGATGTAATGCATAAAAGCATAAAGACTTCTGAAGTTTCTATACCTCTCTAAGACAACTTGATAACAATGAAACGGTGGATGTAGAAGATGGATATCCAGTTGGGTCATATGATTTTGGCTCTCCCCATTGATTTACTGACGGAATGAAGTCCTTATAAACAGCAAAAGGTCCATTGAACTTAGAAGCTTCAATAACCCAAGCATTAACATTTTCACCAAGTTTTGATACAATAATTTCAGCAATCGTTTCAAGATCCGATAGTCTTTCAATCACTGGATTCCCAGTCCCTCTGACTCTGTCACCATTGAAGAATATAGCATTCATAGAAGGTACCTGCATTGAATCATAGATTAACATTTTTTTTATGTGACGTTAATCTAAAATTAGAATATTTTGGATTTTTGGTAGACTTACAGTTGGGTTTCGAGAAGACGCTGAGATACAAAGAGATGCTGCAACTTTGTAGTGACCTCTGCTACCCGGAAACAAAGGAACCTTTAGTATTCCAGTCCAACGGTCCATGATTGATTGACCTACTAGATGACCAGATTTTAGGCCATATAGACAAATCTCACCGGAAAAAAAAATATTGTAAACGAATATAAATGTTAAAGTTTGCCATATGCATATTGCCAGATAGGAAGGACCAGGTTAAAAGGGCTCAATTAGAGAGAAATGTATGAGAATTCTGGTGCTGACATGTATCCTGATGCGCCATTTATTGTACTTCGATGCACCAAGAAACGTGTGCGTGAGTTGTAAAAAAAATGGTGTATCAGGTAATCAGAACATGTCAGCACAAGAATTATCCCTACATATTTCTCAATACCGAACGAAAAATGACTCATTACTTTATAAAAGAAAAACATTTGATCATGTAATTGCAATGATGTCTAATACTCGCATCATTCCAAAATTTAGACACATTTTGAATATTCACGATCCTAGAATTTCCAGTTATACCGAATGACGGAAAAATATAAAGATAAACATTTTGATATTTTCTACAGTTGAACATACTGAGCAAGTACGATGTTCTTTCAAGAACTCGATTCATATCAATTCAATCTCCAACTATCTGAATTCAATTGTTAACTCAAGCTATAAGCTGATAATTATGTTAAACTATATGAACAGTACACACCTAATGAAAAGCATCACCAATCAAAACCAAACTTTAAATTCATAACCGAGTATTGATTTTAGGCCTTAAAAGGATTAACCAAAAACAAACTGAAGGAGATGCGATTACCAGAAGAGTTTGATCAGAAAGACGAACTCGGGTCGGGTCGACGCGAACCCGAATAACACAAACGGTGAAGAAATGACCCAAATTCTTCTGTATTGGCCGATTTTTGGGCGTTCTACCGAGATTTTGGGATTATATTTGGCCCCTGAAGTTTAAAATCTTCTAACTTTGACCCCGAATTATAAAATCATGTAATTTTTTCATGTACAAGCAAGATTGCAAAAAGTGAGTCAGATTTTGACTTTTGTTGACTTTTTATACGTTTAAATTATACAGTATATTATAAGGTTATATGTGAATATACATATATTTTAAAGATAAGGGATTAAAATGTAATTTCTTTAATTTTTTCTTGAAAACTACTGTACAAGTTTTTATTTCCTTATACCCTTTTTATCCGAATCTAAATCAGATAAGATCTTATTCTGCTACATCTTCTTCTTTTACTTCTTCATTACCTTCATCTTTATCATCCCCTCCTTCATTCTACCACATTTTCTTCTATTTTTTTTGTGTTTATATTTAGCAACAAAAAGTAATGAAGAAATACATCCAAGCCATAGATGAAACAATTTCTACCTGTTAAATGTTAACCAACGTTGATCGACCAGAATAAGGATTTAGCCCTAATCGAGTCGTGACCTTCGCTGAAGCCGATTAATCGCTAACTAGTCGGTCGAATTTTGCATCATTGGTATTTTAGTAAGTTGGTATACAGTAAAAGTCAATTAATTTACCTACTCCGTATGTTTTAAATTGACACGTATGTATAAAATGGTTGTCACCGTACAGAGTATAAAACATTTTATCATCAACTTTTTGGCTATATAAATGGTACGTGTCATTATCAAATGAAGATGACTTCGGAAAATATAGAAAAATAATATATAAAAAATTAATAATTCACCTGAATGTTTTTCATGCCTAACTAGTAACTATATATATAACGTGAAAGGGACCATATTCAACGTACACAATCGAGGTTTATAAAATCCAACAAAACCAAACAGGAGATGTTTTGTCTTAATAAACTTGATAATTGAGTTTTCGTTTTCTTAATTAGATATTTATGTGTTTTTCATCTTTTTTGAGTTAATATTATCCAAATTTTATATTATATCATGGATACCGAAAGGGTAAGTGCACTAAGCATGGTGTCGTTCATCATGTTCATTTTTGGGAAGAATGGACGATGATCATAGGCATCGACCTGTCCTCGATTAGTCCACGTTTTTTTTTCTTTTCTTTCGTTTTATCCTTTGGGACAACTTTCCCCCCCTGTTTAGATATAAAATAAATGTATTATTGATAAATATGTGATTTAACTGATAAGTTATGAACGTGTCTTGATAGAAAGTGTTTAGCCTTTGACAAGTTCTCTTTTCTAAATTACTTTGCTGATGTGATGTTGATGTAAAACATTGTAGTCATTTTAATTTTAATTCATTTACATCCTCCACGTATAATATTTATATGTTACTCCGTAAAACTTGTGCATGTATACATTTCTATACGAATCAAGGATAAAATAAACTAAGTACAATCAATATATAGAGATGGGATCACGAGAGTACATGAATTATGAAAAGAATGGAAGTACTAGTGTGAGGGTGTCATTTGTACAAAACAAAACCCATTTACCCCTTAAATATCTCACAAACGACAAATCAAAAAATTATGAAAATTACACCATTATATAACTCTAAACCCTAAATCTTACTAAACTCTAAACCCTAAACTCTACTAAACCCTAATAAATCCTAAACCCTAATCCCTAAACTCTATACTTAAATTAAATATTTAATTAAATATTAACACATGTGTTAGCATTTAGTAAAACCAACCAAAAAAAGGTGGGAAAAAAATTCATTGAAAGTATGCCTTGATGGACGGGAAATCGAAGAAGATCAAACGCTGAATCTAATGGTGCAATTTTCATGATTTTTCAATTTGTCGTTTGTGAAATATTTAAGTTAGGGGATAAATGAGTTTTTAACATGTGAGTATTCTCTTTGTACACATAACATCATTTAATTGGTACTTTTATTTTTTCCAAAAGCTACTTTCTTGATCTTTTTTCTCAATATATATAGTAAACGATTATTATATATAATAAATACACTCAATTGGTGAAAACTAACTGCTACGTATATGATATCATTCACAATTAAGTTTTGTTGTCGTCCTTCGCTTGTATAAAGAAACGAAGATAGTATATATAAAGTTCATATTAATGGTAATATATAAATGTGTGATGCATGGGTCGATTTTTATATAATTTTATAATATTTATATCTATCATATCTAAATATCTAAATAAGTAAATATATAAAACAGAGTTTTGACAAGCTTATGTGACAACCTCTTAATTATTCATTAACAATTGTCACCATTTTTTTTAAAAAAAAATCTTACGTATATCAATTCATTTATTAACTTAACTAACATCATAAACCCCATAAAATGTATATCTTACATGTATTTAACTTTTAAATTTTAACTTTATAAGTATTGATTGCATTTTCATTTTCATTTTAATGTTTAAGTTTAGTTGATTTATGTAATTTAATTACTACTATTTAAATGATTAAATATAAATATGAATTGAATGTTCTTACCATGTCCATTTGATAAATGAATACCGTTTAATTTTTAAATTAAAAAAGATAGTACCTATTATCCTGGCGGTATATTTTACAATAACCCATTAACAAATAACAAGAGCCACTCAATATATTTTCTCATGTCAGTTTATTATTCAATGTTCAGATTTCATTCATGGCGAATTCTATATGGCACTTTCAAGAGTTAAATAACATATTAACTAAAAAAGTATTCATTTCTAACAAAAAAAAAAAAAAAAATCCACCATCAAAGTTATTTGAAAGTTTTCATTAGTTGCTCCATATTTTTTATTATTACTATGTCTACCACCTCAAAATTTGTTGATTTCTTTATAATTTAATTTATCTTATTATTCATTTTTATTTTTAATGATTAATGCACCTTTTTAAAAACATTAAATTATCATGGTATTTTACAAAATAAATATATTTGTATTTTAAAAATAAATTGTGCATTGTACAAATCCAAGGCTTAGTATATATAGGGGGTGATCCAGAGGGAAATGATATATATTTTTATTTTATGTTATTTATTTATTTTATTTTTTGGGGTAGGGGAGGAGAAGAAGCGTTATTAGCTGTCATCATAAATCAAATTAAATTACGGGTATGCAAAACATGATTCGAACTGTGAGAACCGGTAAACCGTTTTGAAACTGTATCGTATCGTACCGAACTGCTTCTCTATGGTACGGTTCTCGGTTCGGTTCGGGTGGGTTCTACACTTAGGTGTGTGCAAAACACGGTTCGAACCGTGAGAACCGGCAAACCGTACCGGAACTGCACCATCCCGTACCGAACCGCTTCTCTACGGTACGGTTTTCAGTTCCAATATTTGTAGTTTCACGATTCGGTTCGGGCCGGTTCTAGCATTTTGCACAGGTCTATTTTAAATTTACCAACTAAAATGTTTAACAAAAAAATACCGATAAATATTAATTAACATCGATGCATAAACAATGTATTCACATCTAAAGTCATAACATCAGTTGATGAATATTTATACTCCCTCCGTCTCAAAATAAATGTCTTATTTTGACTTTTAATTTTTTTTTTTCAACTTTGACTTTAAATATATTTATTTGTATTATATAATACTTGATGAAAATTATACCAATGAAAATACATTTAAAACTCAATTCATTCATATATTTTGCATCAAGTATTATATAACTCAATTAAAAATATTTAAGGTCAAAGTTGAAAAATAATAAATTTTAAAAGTCTAAATGAGACACATTTTGAAGCGGAGGGAGTATAATAAACCGTTAACATTTATCACGGTGAATGTTAAATTACAACATTAGTTGAAAAATATTTGTAATTTTAACATAACTAGCATTCAACGTGATGGATGTTAACGCTTGTATAATTTAATATCATATGTTACATCCTACGGAAAAAATTTCATCAAGGAAATGTTGACATTTATATTATTGGTTTTGATCGAGATTATTTAAGTTTCACTTTTGTTTTTGATACTTGTATTGATTAAGTTAAGATGGCTTGTGATGAATGAAAACGTTTAAAAAAATGTTTCCCGCCTGATCACTCTCGTGTAATAACTCTAACTTTAATCAGTGTGTTCGTAGTATACTAGTATGTATGTGATATATGTGAGCAAACTCTTGCTCGTACAGTGAAATGTATGGAAACAATATTATACTCTGTTGATCTAAATTAAAGTTTGGTTCAAGTTACATGCTTGCATGTGCAGTTGATATATTACTGAATGAATTGGTTCAAA
This sequence comes from Pseudognaphalium luteoalbum, assembly GCA_963422505.1. Classification (NCBI taxonomy): domain Eukaryota; kingdom Viridiplantae; phylum Streptophyta; class Magnoliopsida; order Asterales; family Asteraceae; genus Pseudognaphalium; species Pseudognaphalium luteoalbum. The sequence goes on from OY730196.1 coordinate 102,920,148, forward strand.
TTACAAACTTATCTTTGATGTTGCATGTTGTTGCCCTATTAAAACACATGCATTACGTACGTTTACATTAATTAATTAATTAATAGCTAGTGATTTGATATAAGTTAAATAACAAAAGCATACGGGTATTATTCAAACCATAAATCATAACCCATGCTCCTTTTATATAATTGAACATATGCTAATTAACAATTCTTTTTGTTGAGCAGAATACTTTATTATTACTGTATTTTGTTTCCTTTTGTTAATAATGCTCTATTGGGGATCTCAAAGCAGATTTCTTCAAGAATTAAATAGTGATGGAATCATCTTTACAATTAAATTAATAGCTCATGCATAATAATATAATATTCATTAATGATTATAAGGTCCCTGATTCTATTTAACAATTGAATACTGGATTTTTTTTTTATAAAGCGAATTAGATCTATTACCATGGTTGGCAAATCAGTTTAGGAGGTTCCGTGCGATATCAAAAAATAGTTCCTCAATAGACAAAATAAATTTAAATATACATATAGAAAGAATGCATTAATGTTACGAGAATTATATACAAAAAATACAACAATATAAAATTTTTACTTAACAATTCAATAAAAAAATAATTTTAATTCTTCATTAAAACGAGCTATTATCTTAAGCAAAGTTGTTGATTAAACGTTTATAATCAATATTGTAGCAGATTATTTTTAATTTGTTATCACTAGTCATCCATTAAGCGCGTCTTTCTTATGACATTGTGGATTAGAAATATGATTTTAGCAACTTAAGCTTTGAAAAACTTCTTTCAGCATACTACAATTATAAGAATAGTTATCAATAGTCTATATGCACTCGCAATATGAAAGTCTTCGACTCGTTTTATATAATATATAATATCAATATTCCTATACTAGCACAACAAGGTTTAAGCAAATTTAACTCTACATAGAGTTCATTTGTATTAATATTAGATTCCCCACTATTCCCAAACATTTTTTCAAGATGACTACAACACAAACTAAGAGTCTTGTCATCAAAAGAGTGCAATTAATTAGAAGTAAACAAAAACCGAAAGTCTTGACATACTCTTTGTATTGATCAAATATTTTGTAAGAGAAAACTACCTAATCAACAACAAACAAAAACTATTTCACCTTAATTGACTCTTCGTCGGAAAACCATTAAAACACATGCTTCATCAATTGGATTCTCATCAAAGTGTCTATTTTTCATTCTAAAACTGTAGCAATAGTTTTTCTTTCTTTTTTATTTTCATACTTTCGCATTGATTTTATAATAATTATAACAAGTGCTCGTAAAATTTGGGGGCCCTCAAATTTCGGTGGCCATGTGCGCTGACACATACAGCACATGCCAATATCCTCTACTGTTTATTACGCCAACATATTTTATAGTTTTCTTTATTACATAAATCGTTCAGTAATCAATTGTTAGTAAATACGTGATTATTGTTACTAAATTAAGGGCCTATGACTTAACGGTATGTGGGAAACCTTTCAACATAATGGTTGTGGGTTCAAACTTCGTAAGAATCAATTTGTAAATATTCGTGATTGTGTATAACAATTGTGGATAAATAGTGTAGGTCTGTCTTTTCAAATATATAAAAAATGTGATTATTGTCAACTTTTGTTTTTATGTATTGGTTAGTTGGTTCTTTACCGCGACCATTATTATATTGACCCTTAAATTACAACCGCAGAAGTGGTGTATATATTAGTAACCGTCGATCGAGTACTGACCCCATCGAGTCGTTAAACAAAGAAACGCATAGGATATTTGGTAGACAAATATTTATTCACAAAAGGTTTAAAATATTATATTAAAAAATGATATGGCACAATTAATTAAGATAAGATAAAGAAAGAAAACAAGAGTAATAAATGTGATCGAATGTGATAAACATTGTTAATTTGTAGATTTAATTTGATCTTCTAAAATCAAAAACCCAGTTCATAATTAGCATACTTGTTAACACGTGACTCGACTCACAACTTGAGATCTCGATTTTTAACTCGTGACTTGTGATTCGGCTCGGCTCAACTCGACTCGTATGAGTCACTATTTACAATAAATATGTATCTTTATATGTATATGTATATAATTATTTAAGTTTTTTGTTTATAAGTGAAGTAAAACATGACAAAAATCAATAATGAAGTTCTTTGACCGTCAATTAATATAAATGTTTGATTTAAAATAGATTACAATCATTTATATATTTTTCTCGTTTATCCTTTTATCTTTTATATTACATTACACCAAAAGTTTATATGGTTTTATGACTCGTAAGAGTCACACACGAATCGGAAGAGTCAATAGGTGACTTGTAAGAGTCAAAGTCATTTAAGAGTCGGAGTTCGAGTCACCTCGTTTTTTTTTTACTCGACTCTTAAAACTTGACTCATAAATCGTAAGAATTTAACAATTATATTAATTATTTCAAAGTACTAGATCTATATATACAATCTTCTTATATGTTATGTATCCATATCTATATATTTTGTGACGCCTATATTAAAAATAAACCATTGGTACTTTACGTACCGGTGTTGATACTCAATTTGAAATATTACATGAGTATTGTACATGTGGTATATATGTATACATGGCAAAATGAATGGCTCGAGTCGGGTGGGTTTTAGATGGGTTTGAATCTAAATGAGTCATTTAGAATGATTGGTCTAAACGGGTCCGGGTCAATTGGGTCTCAGGTCATCGGGGTTTTACCAAACTTTTTTAAAATTTGAGTAAAAATTGAAAAAAATGAAATGAGGTGGGGAAAAAATTACCCCTAAATATGTTGGTTAATTGTTACACAATTGGAGGTTGTATTGAAAAACTCATAAAGACCCATCCAAAAAATAGGGAGGGGACCCAACAAACTCATCACCTTCTAAATATTAACCAAATTGATCCATAATGGCATAATAAACCAATGGATCGAAAATTGTCAACTCTATATATATGTTATAAATAAATTAAGGAAGGTATTTTTAAAATGATTTTACAATAGTGAAACTCAATTTAACTTCTTACAGAATGAATGGATGCTTTTGTATCCTAAATTAATACTCCGTAGTCAAGTTAGTTTGTATAAACGTGCACTCTGCACCTCTTAATTCGTAACTTGAAATTCTTTTGCTCATTAGTAAATTTAATTACACAAAATGATTGATTACAGTCTACGTGCATATATCATATATGTCTTTGTATTGGTTTTTTGTTTAACCCATATTTAGAGGCCATATGGTTTAATTAATACAAATTTTCTTGTCCAAGTTCGCCACTGCCAACTTTTTTATTCCAAGAACGATCCTTGTTCACTTTTTCCCCACGCTGTCATTGTAATTGCTTACCTTTTAACCTTTATAAATATTTAGAAAAAATAATTGACAGCATGTTTTTGTGCAATTCTTTAATTATATTGTTGTAAAGTTGTAAACTATGTATAGTGCACCGTATCAATGTAATAAAGAACACCTTGATGATTTTGTTTTTGGGTAAGGTTAAGAGGGGCAGCTCGTATTTGAGGGGCATAATGGGAGACTAACTCTCTATTTCAGCCTTGATCAAGACGTACCTTTTATTTGAATTTTATATTTTTGGTGTATAACGTACCACAGTTTATAATTATCGATTTAACGTTACGAAAAAGTATAATGTTGGACAAAATTAAAGATAGATTTTCGAAGAAAAATAATATGCGAAAATTCAGACATGATTTTAACATGTAATTATCGGTTAAAATTTCGTTCTATACGGTTTAAAAGAATAAAGTACATTGGATATCCATTATAAAGTCACAAAAATCAAAATTGCTTTACAACATACTATTATTAATTATTATCAAGGAATTTGTAATAGATGAATGTCTTGGGTTAAATTTTGTTTAAAATAATATGTTATCTCATACTTGATGAATAAATGATGGATCGATGACTAACCGTTAAAAAATTGGACATCACCAATTATAACATGTGTGCTATTGAAAATTTTATAAATTTTCAACCATTATAGGAAAATGTTTTTTTATGTTAATTTATTATTCATTATTCTATTATCATTGCGTGCAAGAAGGATCTTGTTAAATCAAATGATATATAATTACTTGAAATGAAACGAATGGAGTAATATACTCAATTAAAGTAGAGTTCAAATATATACATCAATTTTGAGTAAGAATATGGGAATTAATCTCAAGTCTCAACCACTCATTTTTATCAAACATTTCCCCCACATTTTTGAAAAATAAATATCACACAAACGGTAAGTTGAAAAATAATAAAAAGCGCACCATAAAAATCAGTGTTTTCTCCTCTTCGGTTTGCCGTTCGTCAAGGCATACTTTTGCCCAAAAAAAATTGGTGAACTTACAAATTAGTAACATATGTTTTAGTGATTGATTGTACATTTGATTTGCGGTTATGGTTAGGATTTAGGGTTATGGTTTAGCAGGGTTTAGGGTTTAAAAAAATAAATAAATAAGTTGTTGAAAGTATAGTTTGTTGTATCTTACATCGAAGAGGATAAAACATGAATTTTATGGTGCAAATTTCATAATTTTTTAAGGTGTCATTTGTGAGATATTTAATTCTTAAAAAGATAGCGGAAATGAATATTTGATGAAAATGAGTGTTTGAGATTAATTCATTTATTCTCACACAAATTCTCATTCTCATTTGAAACCCACCCTGACAAACTAATAATCAAAACACGTACTTTTTTCACTAAATTGTCACATTTGATTATATTAAGCGATTTTCGTTAACTTACTTTAATACGACGTTAGACATCGAGTTATTATCAGCGTAATTAGCCCTAATTCGCCACAAATGCATGTCATCTCTATAACATAACTTTTTGAAATCTAGTTAGTTTTTATACTCTAAATCTGCTGTTTTTTTTAAAGGTAGTTGTAGAATCACTGACGAATCATTTTGGCTTACCCGATCATCTCCACAAGCGATTACTCCCCTGAAATCGAGTAGTGGTAACTGTTGAATTAGTGATCTAATAACTAACAAAACTCCGATGGTCAAACTTGCCATACGTAATGGCCATGTATATGCAAATAATAATATAGATTTAATTAAATATGAAATGGTTTTGTAATAACGAACTATATAAATTAGAATTTATTACTTTAAATATACTTTAAATATATAAGTACATATATAGGTTCCAACGGTGCCACTTATAAGATCTTAAGAACGTGTTAACTCTATTTCTTCCAATTATTTATACGTCACGTACACAACACTGAATACGATGCAAGTATTATTACTTACGGAGTATATTTTATATTTATAATTGATATTGATATAAATTTTAATTAATATAAGTAGCTAGGTATAGCTAGGACTATAGGAGGGAATGTTTGGTATTTACATATATTGTCATTACTATTAAAAAAATTACTACGTATTTGTTTAGTTATTGGCTATAAATAGAAATCCAACCCAAGAACATCAAACTCATTCTTTTCAACTCACCAAAAATTATCACTATCTAAAAACATAGCTATAGATCAAATCATCAAAATTTAAAATGTCAGAAAGCCTATCAGATTCTGATTCAGCAATGCTCGATTTTGTTCGACAATACCTTCTCGAAGATCCCGATATCGCGAGTCCTTTTCCAGCCACAAATAATACTTCATCTGATCATGAACCACATTTCAGCCGGAGTTCAAGTTTTACAAGTCCTTTTTCATTCGATAATTCCATCGAACCATCGTTTTGCATCGATACGTTTGTTGATTCATCACTCACTTCTGTTATAAGTACTTCATCCAAATCAGGAGTTTATAGTAGTAATACATTCTTGCATGATAATTCACTAACGAGTTCATGTAGTGAGTCAACTCATCAAAGCCCAAGTAAAATCTACACTCGTACTCAATCTCAATCCTCAATAAATCACACTCCAAATGTCTTTCAGGTTACAAACTGGGAAGGTGGGCCATCACTTCATAGTCCAAGTTCACCTAATGATAATATTACTGAAGACAAACCACAGTTTAAAGTCGATTTTGGAAAAGTCGAAAAGGCAAAGAAGAATGATCATAAAAATAAAGATTGGAGAAGGTTTAGAGGCGTAAGAAGACGTCCTTGGGGAAAATTTGCAGCTGAAATAAAGAACCCGAATAAGAAAGGTGCACGAATTTGGCTTGGAACATTCTCAACGCCTGAAGAAGCCGCCTTGGCTTATGATCAAGCCGCTTTCAAGATTCGTGGTTCACGAGCTATGGTTAACTTTCCACATTTGATCGGGGTTAAAACGTTAAATCCGTTATGTTCTTTATCTGAAGTAGCCTTGGAATGTAAGTTAAAAAACAAAGGCTTCATACCAAAAACAGAAAAGTAGTCCTGATCGATTGATCATTTTATTTTCTGTATCTGTAGTTCATAAAAAATAAGGACTTTGTAGAACTTTACAGATTGAACTTATTTGACAATTATGGGCATCTACATATATATGGTAAATTGGTAACCAATACAAGAGTTTGAGATTTCAAGTTTTAATTATGTACAGTTCTGTTACTAACTTACTATGTGCAAGTAGTACAGTTTGTCTGTGAAGAGCTATAAAGTGCAAATGATGACACACTTATGACTGTGATTCTAAATTATTGTTAATTTGTTTGGATATTTTAAATGAAAGTTTGCTGGTGTTGAAAATGAAATTGTCATGTGCATAAATAGTTTACTAGCCTTGTACCCGTGTAATGCAGCGGTACATTATTATATAAAGAAAAGTTGATGTCGTAATTTAGATCTTATAATTTTATATTTTTCCAGCTTTTTTACAATGTAGTTTTTAAATGTGTTGGTATTATTTCAAATTGAGTGTATATACTTTTAAACGTCTTACAAAAAAAATATTTACTTGAAACTATCATTATTTTTGCACTTTGCAATAATGTACAAGCTCGTAACTTGATGATAGTTGCATGTTTTCTTTTTCTTGATCGGGTGTTAAGATGTGAACTAAACTATGATGGTAAAGACGATGAAACAAGCGTATAAGCTAGTGGATTGTGAAAATATTATGGTAAATTTTTCGCGAAATGCGATCGACATTCAAGAAATCAAATGAATAGTGTAAATTATGATGATTATATAAATATGACGTAATATCATGATATTATCTTGAAACATAACCTAACTTTGAGGGTTAGCAAATATGCAGTTAGCATCACTCTAATTAAGTGTTGCTAAAATAATTTATTAAAAATATTTATACTTTAGTATTATTGTACGTTCTTTACCTTTAGAAATTGAAAAATGAAATGAGTGTAGAGTAAACTGTTATTTTGATAATGTGTATATTTATTTTCTTATGAATAATTTAAATTGAAAAATGAAATGAGTGTAGAGTGAAAACCCATTATAAGGGTTGTAGATATTCTTAAATTGCAGCCACCAAATAATTCAGTTAATGTTGAAAAGTTCGAGAATATTGCCAACTTGAACCGCAGACATAAAAACAGGGCATTTAGTGTGTAACTGATATGAAACCATAAACAAATGGATTATGGCAACCAAGTTCTTTTGGAAATTGTAGCTATTTTTAGCATAATAGTGAGGAATCTGATCAGCATCACCCAAACAAACATGAAATGCCATATTACAGTACATGTTAGTGTGGTACATACTACATAGTAGAAGTGTAGAACAATAAGAATAAGAATAATCTAGGTAGCTCAATCTTCATGTGCTTCGACTAAGGCCAACTCTTATTCGTGGTGTAGTTTAGTTGGCTATGCAAAAGAATACTTAGCAAAAAATTGGTCATTTTTCCCATATGGTCGGACATTCTCCTTAGCCGGGTCAGTTGGTTTAGCATGAACATTGTCTACCATGTAATATATATCCTTGGAGCGAGGTGTGTGGGCCAGTTTTCAACGTTTAGCAAAAGCATGAGAACAATTCGTTTCAGTATGAGTTTTTATGAGGTACAATTAATTATGAAACTCTAGATTATTAATTTAGACTATTGACATTGTTAATATTTAGTGCAATATTATCATAAAATATAGTTTGATGTGGTATATATTCAGTATTTTTATTACTATGATTTAACTTTTTATTACTTGAATTATAATAATAAAAAATGAATCGTAGTAATAAAAATACCGAATCATATTGTTTCTCCCTCTTTTCCACCTAATTTTTCTTTTTTTTATCCCACTAATATATATATATATATATATATATATATATATATATATATATATATATTCTCAACTATTTATTATAAGGATAATTGTAGTTATGCATTTACTTCTACTTCATGTAACCAATTGGTGGTACAGGCAGAAATTTGAAGTATACTTCAAATTGGGTCATCAACACTTAACTTTTTTTCTTTAAGGAAAAATATACGTATACATTTGAATAACTAATTGAGATATAATACTTACTCCTTTGGATACATTGCTATGTAGATAAATTTCGGGATGGCATATTGATTTAGATATATACATACAATATGATAGTCAATGAGATACCGATATAAATATAAGTGATAGACCTCTTTTATGTAGAAACTTACTTTAAGTGACTATAAATTTGTAAACGGAAATCTCTTACCCGCTTTATGTTTTTTCAAATTACTTATTTTGGTGGATATATGTATATAACTTGCAAAATAGAAAATTTGTTAAAAAGGGTGATAAAGATATCAATAATAACAACATAATGTGAATCAATAAATAATTACAAATTAAATTTTTTTATTTTTGTCAACCTAAATTTAAAACTCCTTATACACATAAGTGATACTATGAGTATATAATTGAAAATTTTATGATGAGTTTATAAGTATAATTAAATGCGGGGATGACAAAATGAATAATTTGTTATAAACTTAATACCAACAATTTAAATTGCCATATTTTTTATATTATGTAATGTAATTAATAAAACCTAAAAGTAAATAACAAAATTTTATATCGTACATATTGAGTTAAATAGTATAACTGTGTATCTGCATAGCAATTTTAATCTGAAATGCAATTTCCCGCCTCAGAATATTGGATATTTCATATCAGTTAGTTTAAGTATAGTAAATTTGAATCGAATGTGTAATTTGGAGGGAAGTGTTCTAGTGTTTCATTTTCAAAATCTAAAAATCATTTTCTTGAATGATATATGAAAAATCTTTTTATAGCAAGAGAGATATTCTCTTAATATTGGATATATGAAAAGTAAAAACTATTAAATTAATTAATTGATTAAAATTAAATATGGATATTAAAAAATTTTATGTTGTCCAAACAGGTTAATATAAATCAAACTTACATGAATATTAACGTGACTTTGTGTATTTATTATTGCATTTAGAAGGCCTTCATATGCATGCATGTATATATTAATAAAAAATAATAATTCTAGTATATTAGTTAATTAAATGGGTATGTATTGAATGAAGATAAAAATAAATCTCCTTCTCATTAGTTGGTGATGACCGGTTAATTAAACCAATTAAATCTCCTTCTCATTAGCACTAATTGGTTGGGATTAAGATCACATTTACTTCAAATTTTATGTAGTTGATAATCTTCATGTATTGTGTCAACCGATTTATAGGGAATTTAAAGTTTAAATGAACGAAAATCAATAGGTAGAGTAATGAAAACAATGGGGGCAATTTAGACAATTTGTTCTAACATTTTATCCATATTAGCTAATCAATCATGGTAATGTTGATCAATGACTGTAGTTAAGAGAAATTAAATTATTGAATGGATGAGAGTAGTTTAATAGGGTCTTAAATTCAAGTTGTTTACATATATTTGTTCCTCTAATAATAATTAAGAGAGATATGCACATTTTTTTTAACATAATTCGTAGAAAAACAATAAGAGGACGATAAAAAGGAAAGAAAAGAAAATGCAAGGAGAAATTAGGATAAACAAAAGGAAAGGAAGGGAAAGAAAATGGAGAAATTGAGAGGAGAAAATAGATAAACAAAAGGAAAAAAATATGCGGCTCACATAAGTTAATATCTATATACCTCTCTCATATACAATATAATCCGCTATCTACTCTTCTATTTAAACTGTTTATTATTTATCCCTACGGATGAAAAATACAATATTCTTCATTGAAAAAATTGCACAGCTCGTAAAAGTTTTGTGAGTGCAGGTGCCTATAGTGCCCCCACTGTGGTACCGCCCCCTCGTCTATTGTGTATCCGTTATAAAATTTCAATTGTTACTAATTTTATGCATCTAACCTCATATAACTTGTAAATTGGTGACGTGACATCAGTTTTGATATGTCGAATGAGGTGACAACGTTTCCGTCAACAATTTATACCGGATTCCTGATAAAGAAGTTATTGAGTACATAAAATTAAAATTAATGAAAGTTTCTTATACAATGAAATCGTTTTAATTTGTTCAATCAACCCATAGTTTAATACATTTTAATTTTAATCCACCAAACCTTATCATAATCATAATTCTTATTGAAGTATATATACCTAATATGTATACTAATTTCCAATTTGTACACTTCCAAGTTTATCTTTAACAATTTAACTGACCCATTTCAAATTATGTTGTTTGAAGCCTTGAATAATAGTTCGAGTCGTCAATTATCAAACTTTTATTATGAAATGACGGGTATTCCATTAGTTACGATAAGTTGCGCATTGAATCTTGTTCAAGCCCCAAACAGATTATTACTGACTTTTACATATGCACAAAGCGTACTCGTAATACATAGACAATTACATAAATGCAAAATTAAGTATGCAACCAAGTAAAACGTACAAGAGCCCAATTATATATCAGATTTAAGGAGTCTATTCATTCACATTATTTAATTTATGGTTTTTATTTTTAATTTTTTTGACCATTTATGTACAAACCACGTGGGATATCAAATCCTTTTGTAACTAAGAAAGTTCTATAGATTCTCACATACATCATACAAAAGACCAAACACCTTTAAAATAAAAAGTACGTAACGAATCAACTATAAATCCTACATAAATAAAAAAAAATATTCTCTAGCCAATGATTGCTAATTTAAATCAAATACTTTATGTTGTTATGACCACTATTTTGTTGATACATATAACAAACCTTTGTTATTATAAAGCTTTTAAAAATTATATATAGAATATAGTAGTTTAACTAATATTGATATTTCATTTACAAAGAACATTTACATTTTTTTTAAAACCATAGAAACGAAAATGACCTATTCTTTCTTGGGAATCATATAATTTCGTTTTTAATAGAGTAAATTATTCAAGTCATGTTGTACTTTTCACTTTATCACACCTATTGTTACCAAGTTCCATAAAATACTTGATAATTGTTCAATTTTTAGAACTTTTATTCACCGTTGGTCGATAATGAATTATTAAAATAATTTATTTATTTTAAACATTTGTTTACGATGGTCCATTATAAACTACTGGTATACAAAAGTTTCGAAAATCAGGTAATTAAAAGGTAACTCAAATACATTTTGGAACTAATTTAAATAATGTAACTATGTAAGTATATTTAATAACGAAATCTTATATACACGACAACACATGTAATTAACTGAAATTCCAATGCATAAATATAATATTGCCATGTTCGTGTGTCATACTCAATCAACTTGGGATATATATGGTCTTTAAATATCATGTGATTATGAAGGGCATCAATTAAATTAAAATAATGATGAAAAGCAATCATCTTCATTCCACTTTTATATTTTTAACTAAATTATTTGGAAATTTATATATATTTTGTAAAGCAGATGCTTCGTTGTATATCTGCATGTAGTGACAGAAGCAGTTGTCTATGGGCCAATTCATTCTTTCTCTAAATTTATAATAATAATAATTAAAAAAATATTAAAAAATAGTTGTCATTCTAATACTTACACAACGTATGATAACAGGTCACGATTCTTGGGAATAATAGCTATAGGCTAATAGTTATTCATAATTTCATAATAAGAATGATTCTATGTTCAAAACTCGACCTAATACAACTAGTGGAAAATGTTAAAATGTTGTTAGTTTAAATAACTTGTTAAAATCATATTGAACATATATTTAAATTTTTGTATGTTTAAGATAAATATATGATATGCAATCGCCAATCGACCTAGTTAAATAATGTCTAGCTCTCATAGACAAGATACAATTAAGTTTGCCGGGGCACAACCCCTCTACCCTTCAAAATATAATTTGCTATAATTTCGACAACGCTTATATGTGCATACTAGTATGACATCAAAAGTAACCGATTTCTATAAATTTACAAATATATTTCTAATTTTTGATAACTTATCTATTTCTTAAGTTAATTTTAACAATTTCTAAAGCACTTGGAGTATAGTATATGTTACACACCGACATATACTATGAACAACTATTAACATTTTTCCACTCACTTGCAATGCAAATGATAAGACCGATTTGAGATGGTCAATCTCCCAATAGCACAAGAAAAAACTAGACTAATTTTACTAATTTTCATTTTAATATTTTCTTTCTCTAATGATTTCATTTGCAAAAGCAACTTATATACAAATAGAAAACTAATACGCTATCCCTACTTTATAGGAATAATAATGGAACATGGGATGCTACTAATGAATCAAGCGTGTAATGCATGGAGATAATCCAGGTATGAATTGTATGTGCACGTATCCTTGTATCATCAAACAACTACGTTATTAACCTTCTCAATCATAGGCATAGGCATTATTGTCTAAAATCGAAAATATAATAACGCCAAATTTACAAAAACCTATATTAAGATGCAAATTATTGGAATGCTTAACCATAATTTATACTTGATTTAGAACAATGATGTATTAAGGATGCGAATTTGACCATGTAGACCATTTCGTAATGATCTAATAAATTTCGCAGCTGAGCTAAATGGTCAATATTAATAGGTGGGAAGGTTAAATCGTACTCCTCAGTAAATAAATGTGGGAGCTGATGTATACAAAATAATAAAATGATATAGACTTCAAAATTATGCTATAAGTACTTGTACTATATGAAAGAACGTTTGTACAATGTGATGGATGTAAGAATCACCTTTTTCTTTTTTATTGTATCTGTTAACTCCCAATAAATATATACGAAATTACTTGGTGGTAAAACTAGTTTCTTAAAACTAAAAACAATTTAATTTATTGTAATCTAATTTTAATTGAAAACAGTCTGCTATAAACATGAATCTGTTATCAAAATTGATTTACAAGCGCAATTGATTGTTGAGGAAGAAGAAGAAGATGGAGAAATCAACAGCAGATTCACGTAGCAACAGAGCAGCTGTTCAAGCAACCAATGATGATGCCTCCGCAAGTAAATTGTATGTATTCCCCCAAATCGTATATTTTAGGGTTTCTAAATTAAACCCTACGTGATCGTCATTTTGAGTTCCAATTTCAATTAGCTTTCATTTCCTAATATTCCGTAGCAGTTACTTGTTACAATCATAAATATGCTAATATGTTGCAAACTGAACACTAAATAGACCGATTCTGTTAAAAAGGTATATTTAGAATGCTTGACAAATTAGTTGAAAGATTAATCAACTTCGACAACATATTCAGCTTTCATTTTTACCTGATTTTAGTGAGTAATTTGTATCAGACTATCAGCATTCATTGTATGAATTTTTGGACTAAAATATCATGGAGTAATTGTATTGTATGTATGGATGTAAGGTCTTGTGTGAAGAAAGGATATATTAAAGATGACTATGTACATTTATTTGTTAGAAGACCTGTGAGGAGAGCGCCGATAATAAATCGTGGTACGTATTGTTTGATACCATACCAAGGACTATATTAAATATGACCTGGTGATGATGCGGTTTTTGACTATTTTTTGATTATTTGTTAAGGTTATTTCGCTCGTTGGGCTACTTTCCGGAAGTTTCTCAATCAGTTTCTGAATTGTGAAACGAGGTCGGGTGAAGGTGGCCATGTCAAAAAGCAGATTCTATCACTGGGAGCTGGTTTTGATACAACATACTTTCAGTTGCAAGTTTGTTGTTGCTAGTGATTTGAGATATACTAAATTGTTTAGCGTCCTTATGCGCATTTGTTGTTTTATTCTTTTGATAGCCTTGTTTACTAAAATTATAAACACTGGCAGGATGAAGGGAAAGCACCACATTTGTACGTTGAACTAGATTTTAAGGAGGTGAGAATTGGAGAAACTATGAACATGCTATTGATTGTGTTATCTTTATTATGTTTGATTTAATGTCAGAAATTAAACTTGATATAGGTGACTACTAAAAAGGCAACCATTATTGAAACTTCTGGCAAGTTAAGGGAAAAAATCAGTGAGTCGGCATCAATTTGTCGAGGTAATTTTCCCTTCATGACATGGCTAATTGCTGCTGCCTTTTGATTGTTCTTCGCTTTGTCAGTTTCTTTTTTATTGAATAAACTATTAACTATGAACATTATAACATAGATACATCACTTTTTGTCCTGGTGCAGAGAAAGGAGAAGTAATAAGTGATATTTACAAACTTCTCCCTATTGATTTGAGGGATATACAAAGCTTAAACGACCTCATATTAGCTCATATGGATCCAAGGTGTGTGCATCAGTTAGTTTCTCATGAAAATAATATCATCTGTGTTGATTAACTCTGTTAAATAGATGTATTTGTTTGAGAATTTTTAAAAAGGAAGTGTAGCCTGCATTTAATTTTAGATGTTGCGAAAAATTATATTGTTCCAATTATTTGGTAAAGAAGTGCTATTTTTTGTCCCTTCTATTTCATTTGTATAAACTATTGATTACTGTTTGGAACACTTAAGCCGCTTTTTACTGATGTTACCATCAGCTTGCCAACATTTATTATTGCAGAATGCGTGTTAATATACTTGGATCCTGACTCAAGCCGCGCTATAGTTGAATGGGCCTCAAAAATGTTCTCTACATCAATATTCTTTTTATATGAGCAGGTAATGTTTTTTTATAATCATTATACTTCCTCTGTTCCATCAAAATATGCAATGATGATTAAATAAGTAGGCTCAACTTGTAGTCTTGCTAAAAACGCGAAAATGCAATCTATATGGCACACCCAAAATGGTAGTTGTTGCAATCTCACTCATGTTGCTAAGTACATGCTCATCATGCTAGAAGACTGATCTGAATGTGGCATCATATTCTTTTTTATGCAACAACAGATACATCCTCATGATGCTTTTGGGCAGCAAATGATCAGAAACTTGGAGGTAATGTATTATGTATGTTTTGTCTTTCTAAATGGCTCTAAAAGACTTCATCAATGCAAGGTCCCTAATTTTTGAAAGAAATTGTAAATCAAGTTTAACTCGATTATGATTACCGCCTCTATGCATCACATGCAACATATAACTTGAGAAGGACAATTTTGATGTGAATGTATGTGTGTTTTTTTAGAGTCGGGGCTGTGGGCTATTAGGCATTTATGATACGCCAACATTGCTTGCAAAGGAAAAACTTTTCCTCGACCAGGGTTGGCAGGTATGTTTTAGATGTGGATTCTCACAGCTAGATTCATATAAAGCTAATATGGAAGAACTGGGATGGCCAAGCTTTGCTTGAGCGTGGACTATTGCACCACAGGTGGTGCAAATTTACCAAATTAACAGGGCATTAGAGTGACCTGTTCTTTCATGGAGTATGCCAACGATTTGAAAAATCTGTCTCCTCTGTACTTCTATTTCTCTTGTGTCTTGATTAATTATTATAATGAATTTCAGAGAGCTGTTGCCTGGGATATGCTTAAGATCTATACTAGCTTCATTGAATCTCGAGAACGACAAAGGTATTTCGTGGATCTTTATATATTGAAAAATGGCAAACACTAGAAGAAGTAGCTATTTCAACCCATTTACTTTATATAGTAGTCAGTTCAGATCAAACTAAGAAAAACTAGCCATAGATGAAACTGTGTGAAAGTCATACAACATTACAATCCATTCAATTACTTTGTAAACAGATTAGATTATCTTTGTAATATATATATTTTTTACAATCAAATTTAACACAGAAATTGCTTACTCGTTTAAGTTATACTGCGTAATTTGTTCCAAAATATGGTGAAAAGGTGTGTGAACCCGAACCGGCCTGTTACTACTTGTGCCCTAAAAATAGCATTTTTGACCCCTTACTCTACCCACCCAACACGTCCATTTTGCTACCTCTAACAAACACACTGTAGTTACCAATGTGGCTCACTCCATGCCGTCGCTCTTCAAAATATGAATCGGTACCTGTGAGAGTTGTGGAACATCTGATTGTTTGTAGATTCTTATCAGGCTATTTTTAGTTTGTTATTAAATAGTTGTAACTTGGAGTAATTTTTCTTTACTTGATCTTAAATGATCTCTCTAAAAATCAGAAAACGTAAAAGTATGTTGATTTCACAGTTTCTCTGTTTGGCTCTTTTCTTTGGGGGTGCTTGGTTGAGGGTATTAAGGGGTGGGGAAGGGAAAGATAATGCAAGGTATCATTGCCCATTTGTGGGTAACCACCTATCATTATCTTGACATATGACATTTATATATATCTCTTATGGGATGTTCTATTATAAGATATTAATTTGTGTTTGGTTGATCAGGATTGAACGATTGGAATTGTTTGATGAGTTTGAAGAATGGTACATGATGCAGGCAAGTTTCATTATATTCTCTAGTGCTATAAATCATTTCCCTTTACTCAAGGTTCCAGGCTTAAATACATTATTTGTCCATTAAGATTCACTAAAACTTCTCTGTGGTAAATGTCCGGTAATAATTAGAATATATTACTGATTGGTGTCCGCAATGTTGGTTTTCAGGAGCACTACTGTGTGACTATTGCAATCAACGATGCTATGGTACGAATTCCATATACTTACACATACACTCTTTACTCATGTATACACATATATATCTCTGAAATTTGGGGGATATATATATTTGCATTTTGAAAGTGGTTATATTGACTGACATACAAGAACCGCTCATCAGATGACCAGCTAATAAAAAGTGATTAAGATTAGGGATATTAGCTAATTTATTTATTACCTTAAACGATTATATATCTGCTGTCATAAACTCATAATGTCTGAACTTATGTTAAAGTACGATAAAATCTAATTTTTCTAGTCCTAAATATCATTAAATCAAACGCTAATCATGTCTGAGAATTTTGTTTCAGGGCATGTTTGAAGATTATGGGTTCCCTAAAGACCAGCCTGTGACTGGTGCTCATACAGCAGTATCTCCATGAAAAGCCACGGGGCTTTGCTGATATCATGCCAAAGATTGGGAAATTAATCCCATTCGTTACATATGTCACGTGACTGGCACATGGATGGTTTCAAGAACTACCTAAGTTCACATAGGGGAAAGCTTTATATGTGTGGTTGATTGAATCTTGTGGGTAATGCTAGGTGTTATGGTTTGAAACTTTGAATCTCCCAAGAAAAAGACAATCCTGCTTTTCTTTTAGGTTTTGCCAATGATCCAATGTGGGCCCTTCTTATTATTAAAGTGTATTATTATTATTCTACTGTGAAATTTTGTTTTGTGGTAGACCCCTTTTATTTTGTAGGGGTAAATTTGACATTTCAGGATAATATCGTCGATCCATTGGTCCTATATGAACTATATAGAAGTTGTGTTTTTTTTTCCTTAAGAAGGTAAAGTCGTCTATTAATTTGTTGTTTCCACAATCAAAAGTAAGCAAAAGAGCAAGTTTTGTGTGTTGATAAACTTCCAATCATACGGATTTATAGATGAGAGTTGATTTGTACACCATCAAAATTTTGTCATACATTACCAATTGTGTTTTAAGGTGTTGTACAGTACAACAGGCTGATGCATATTAGTGGTGTATGGTTAAATTTTGGTGGTATACGAATCACCTCCCTTTATAGATAGATGGGTTTATTGTTTTTAATGTGAACCTTCACATTTTTACGATGGTATTAATCAAGTGATTGTATATAAGTTCTAAAATGAATATGATAAAATGAATATTATGTGTATATAAGTTCTAAAATTATGTGTATTTGAGTTCTAAAAACATAACTGTTATACATATACGATTTTATCAAGCGAATATAATTATAATAAATTCATATAATGTGTATTTAAGTTCTAGAAACTTGCATTTGTATGTGTTTGATTATTTTTTGCTCCATAAAAAGACATTGAATCAGTTTTATACATACAATAATCAAGTTAAATGCATATAATATACGTTTTGTAGAACTTAAATAAATACATACAATACAATATAAATTTTCAAAGCAAGTTAAATGCATATAATATACGTTTTGTAGAACTTAAATAAATACATACAATACAATATAAATTTTCAAAGTTCGATCCATACCAATTATAGATTGTCGGATTTGACAATTTTATGTAATTTAGTCGGTTACAATCGAATCCAATCCAACTATGTTATGACCAAGCGAGAAACTTGTAACCAGAAATAAAAAGATTTTATAACTGAGATCAATCAATTGCATACCTTCTGTTGTTTTCTACTCCACATAAAAACAAAATAACAATAAATAAAATCATACAAACGCAATGATTCATAGTTCATAACTTCATACCCATATTGGAACTAGAAACAAAAAGATTAAGAGCCAAGATGTGCACCCCTTTTATCATATTCCAATAATATAAGGAAAGAAATGATTACAACATAGTGATTGATATCCAATTATGCAACCGAAAACATGGAAGTAGAGACAAAAAGATGCAGCCTTCAAAATCTCACCAACTATATTAATGGACGATGATCATCATCATCATCATCCCCTATTATAAAAAGGAAATGATTCATGGAGTTGCCACTATCAAAAGACCCCACAAAAAGCATTTGATCTGATGATTCTGATCTATGCTTTAAGTTTAACACATCATGTCTTATGTTCACCTTTCATTTTATATAATATAGGTGCCGTCAAAACCCAACAGAATTAAGGTAATGTAGTCATGTCAACGTATCAAGACAATGTAAAGTTGTCCAGGACCATATGAAAGATGACTACTGTCTACTTGGTTAAGCTGGTTTGCAGTTTGGAACCAATTAATCTATTTTTTTGCCGTAAATAGGAAAATAGTTGGCTAATGTATTACTGAAAATGAGTATTGTTTTGTTTTAACTTTTTATTAATATAAAACCAACAAATACCAGTAGTTAGTAGTTCCTATAAAAAGACAAAGAAATGGATATACTAGAGTGTCAACCTGACCCAACCTGGTTTGAACCAATCCCTTTGTCCAGGGTTAGCAAAATCATGTGTTTGACCTGTGACCCATCTTGACCCGAACCCGATTCAGCCAGTGAACCAATGCGACCCAACCAACCCACTTGCCACGCTAAAACACAGCCATTATTGTTCAAATAATACACAATCAGGTTGTTGGTTCTAGTCCCACATGGGACATACCAGTGTATAAGTGGTGATAGCATGTTTAAAATTGTCTTATTAAATAATAAATAATAATAAAACCTCTTCTACAAGTAATTTGGCTTGACCAGTTTACCTCAATTTTGTGCACACGGTGTCAACCCATAGGCACATAATCCATGATGAATCTACGATAGCATGTAGTAAATATGAGTGAATTATCTAGCTCAAAGAATTCCTAGATTGATAACACAATAATGCAGAACTGGATTGATTGCACATAGAGATTGAATAGAGCCAGTGAGTGATTACAGCACAACAACAAGAATTCTATTACAATTCTAAAGATGACATGATCAAGTGGCTAAAAGAACTCGAAATCAAGATATTTACCTCCAGGCTTAACACCAGTCCCCACCATTCTTTTACTGTTATTGCCTACCCCAACTGGGTCAACTGCCCCAAACTTTTCGGGCGGTTCAGCTTCCGTAGGTCTTGGCACCTCTGGAGGTGTACTGCAGCGGATCAGAGCCCAATTTACGCCTTCAAAAAACGGATGCTGCTTGATTTCAGTAGCTCCTCTTTTGACACCAAGTCGATGTTGTGGCTCCTTTACAAGCAAACCTCTGATCAGATCCCGGCTGGCGTAACTAGTAGCCGGTGAGTCAGGAAATCTTAGCTGTTGGCCAACTACATTAAACAGAGTGGCTCGGTTTCCTGCACCCTTAAAAGGTGTTCGACCGTATAACAACTCATGCAAGAATATCCCGAACGTCCACCAATCCACAGCACTTCCATGACCTTCTCCTTTGATGATTTCAGGAGCCAAGTATTCATGGGTCCCGACAAATGACATTGACCGAGCTGCGGTTGGTTCAGCTACGAGTTCAGGGAGATGGCCGAAAAGAGGGGTTGGGTCAGTTCGGGGTTTTGGTGTTCTTTTTTTCTTGTTTCTTTGAGGGAAAAAACGTGGTAGGAAACAAGCGGGTTGAATGCAGACTGATGTGGGCTCGATACAAGCAGGTTGCACACAGAAAGCACTATTAGGGCCTCGTTTGGAAGGATCGGAATCTAATGAAGATGACTTTACAAGAGTAGGTGACACTGCACATCTTAATGAGAGGTCAAAGTCTGACAGCATTATGTGGCCATCATCGCGTACTAAGACGTTTTCGGGTTTCAGATCTCTGTATACAACTCCAAGCATATGGAGATACTCAAGGGCTAATAGAACCTCGGCAGCATAAAACCTACTCGTGATAAAGAGAGAAAAAAAAAAGAAATTACAACATTGCTGAGTATAACATAAATTTTGAACAAAGATTGTCAAATGCTCATGTTGTAAGCATGCTTCTTCATAGAGGTGTAGGATTTTCGGGTTGGAAAGGTTAGGCAACAAGACAAATCAGGTTTAAACGGGTTATTTTCAGTAGCAAGTGAAACGGGTGGATTGCCCCACAAATAGTTTTTGAAAAGGGCTAAATAATAAGTTACGTGTTAACATAAACAAGATTATTACAATAACAATTTAGATCTTAAAATGAATCAATGTACGACATTTGGGAAACTTTCAACCCATTTGACTCCTTCCCTCTATAGCTTAATCTATTAATATGACCCGTTTGAGTTAAAACACAAACCAAATTGATTCATTTAAAAGTAAACTGGTCAAAATTGCCACTTCTGTTTCTGTATACGCTACAGCTGTTTCATGTAATATTTGATGAACTGCTACAAGAACTAATAGAGGAAATGATACCTTGCTGCATATTCCGAGAAATGTTTACCAGGTTGTCGTTGCCTTAACGTGTGCAAATCACCTCCAGGACAATATTCCATGACCAAACACGTAAATCTATCTGTTTCAAAATGAGTGTATAAAGTCGGCAAGAACGGGTGATCAAGCAATTGTAATATATCTCTTTCCGTCTGAGCCCTCGACAACTTCTTTCTACTAGCAAGTGATGCTTTATCCATCACCTTCATTGCAAAATAACAACGGGTCCCACTCAACTCCGACTGATACACACTACCAATGTCACCACAACCAAGGAGTCTAAGCAACCTAAAATGACTCATACCCAAAAGCCCATCTCGTGACCGAATGGCAAGGATAGCCTTCCAGCGGGGGTCATTACCTTTATGTGGCTTGTTGGTACTCCCTGTAAAGTTACTCCAATTACTATCGTCACTAAGACCACTACTATCACTAGCTCGACTAATACTAGTTTTTCCACTTTCTAAAGACTCCCCTCGAAGGGGTATTTTAGTAACTCCGAAATTACGATCAACACTAAGCATTCCATCACTCATACGGTATGTGCTGGTGCTCATAGACGTAACAACACCTGTACTATCGATACTACTATGCGGGCTTACATTACCACTTGGAGGCAAAGAAGCATCCCAAACACACTCCTTCTCGTCAGAATCTTGACGAACGGGAGAGCTTTCTATATGTGATGGACGTGGAACTGCAAATGGACTCTCAGGCGGGCTTTGTTTGATTCCAGAAACACGAATAGAAAGATCTTCTAGAAATGGTCCCTTTACGGAATTCTTCTGACCAATCGATACGCAAACGGGCCTCATTAGGTCCATGTCAACGGGCTCAGGGGGATGGCTCGCTCCTGAGAACGATGTGGAACCGATGTCATCATACGGATCATCGGTTTCCTTTAACATGGATACATCTACCATAACTTCCTCATTGTCCTGCAAACAGTTTTTCCCTTTCCAGTTCCTAACTGATACTGGTAAACTAGAATCTTGAAAATTTTCAGTATTTAAACCATTCATGTCTTCTCTAACAAAACCAAAATGTGAACTAGATACCTTAATGATATCATGCACCTGCCCTGAA
The DNA here is from genome assembly GCA_963422505.1 of Pseudognaphalium luteoalbum. Lineage (NCBI taxonomy): Eukaryota > Viridiplantae > Streptophyta > Magnoliopsida > Asterales > Asteraceae > Pseudognaphalium > Pseudognaphalium luteoalbum. The sequence continues at coordinate 102,942,424 of OY730196.1, forward strand.
AGGGAAAGCTTTTGTGAATCATGAACCCTTTTCATTTCTGGTTATTGTACATATCATAGAATGATACTTGTCAAAGTTCTGCAAGAGAGTAAAGCAATTTAATGAACATTTACTCACTGTCACAAGAAAAATAACAACTTTTGACTAGCCATCAAAGAAAGTTACTAATCTAATTTCAAAACTCTAAAAAACAAAATCAAGGTTGAATAAAAGCATGGTAAAAACAAAAATTCCAAAAATAAAAACTAGGCCACTACTCCTACACTACTAATTCAGTCCTAAAATTATTATAGTCTTTCAAAAAATCAGATTTTTAGCATCTGCCACATTAATTAGAATCCATAGCTGTTACTTTCATTTTCACAATATACACATTCTTTTTACCTTGAAAGGTAAAATCAATGGTTATATGGTGTTTAAAAATAGTACTAATTTGTTTTTACTTTTAGAAGCAAACCATGAAACACAAGAAAAATAAAAAAAATGCCATACTAAACAAAACTAAACTTAGCTTGAAATGTAACAAAATACAAGAAACAGGAAGATCAGATACAGAAATAAACTTACCAGCAGATCTGAGAAAGAGGGAATTGTGGGTTGAATGGTGGAGAGAGTGAATAAAAGTGAGAATGCAGAAGAAGGGAAAGGGGGCAACAACTGGTGCTATGACCATGACAACATATACATATTACTACTACTACTATTTTTCACTTTGCCTTTTTTTATTTTTACTTTTGTTTCTTTCTCTCTCTTTGATTTCTTTCTGTTATTTCATGGTGGAAGGTACACTTTAGTCATGTGTTTACAGGGAGGGAAGACATATATAGACAGAGAAAAAAGATTATTTATCTATTTATTTTTTCTTTTATGGTTTTCTAAACTTCTAATCCACCCATAATCACCATATGTATTTTCAAGCTTATTTTTAGAGCTTATTAAATTACTTCCGTTCAATAAATTGTTTTTGTAGTTTTTGGGTGAACTTATTATTCTATTAAAGTCACATTTTAGAAGCTCAATAAGACATTTATTTAGTGTTTTAGTGAGCTTATAATCCTAATATCCAATTTCATTAGCTGCTTATCAAAGTTATCAAGATCGGTAATAACGAAACTCTTGTCAGATCGTAAAAGGATCGCAATTGACATGGATCTCAGGATCGTAAAATGATCTGATACTGCTATCTATTGTTTTTTTTTCATTTTTGGATACAACTTAGCAAAAAAAATACAATAGCTCGGATAAATATCAAACTCCAAAGTCCTTATACTATGATTTACCATCCAATGGTAATTATATAAGTATTATCATAGGATCTTTATTATATATAAGTATTTTCATAGAACCATTAGTTATATCTAGGTTTATCTTTTGTATTTTGTATATATCGTCAAGTATATACATGTATCAACATAGGGTCTTAAGATCCTGATTCGATCTTACAATCTTAATTTTACCAATACAAAAACTACGCTAGGTAGAATCATGATCTTGAGAATCTTGCTTTATACCACATTCTTTCTTTTCTTTAAGTTTTTTTTTTATGATCATATTAATTACTTATCTTTATAAGCTAATCCAAACACTGATTTAGTGAGCTTAATTATATATATATATAACAACAAACCTAGTTGATAATAAAAAGTATATTATTATTATTAATTCGAATGGATCATTGTCAACCAAACGTGGCAGATTACAGCTCAACCAAACGTGGTAGATTGCAGCTCATTCAGATTTCAATTACATCATATTTCAGTTCTTTCATATTTTAATTTTCATATTTTAATTCATTCCGGTTCCAATTTCTTTGACAGATTCTAATTCTTTCAAAAACATTTTGCTAACTAATACCAAATATTTTGCGAACAAAAATTATGTTAGGCTATCATTCCTTGTAAAGATAACAGTGAAGACATGCGGACTTTCACAGTTTAAGAAAAAGGATGAAGCTTGATTTTTTTCATCACAACTTATAAGTGATAGAACCGATCTTGCCTCTTTTCGGTGGTTTAAAACACAGATGAGGATAACATTGGTATTAAACGTGATTGATCTACTAGAATACGGCACCATTAAGTCATGGATGTAATAATCATACTAAATGAGGTTTACATATCGACATCAATGATGGATCATATCGACTATATCATGTCTAGATTACAAGTATACATATATTGTGTTGACACACGTCTCAATGACACATTTTTTTCGTGTGGAAAAAACAGACTAATATATTAATATAAGTAAAAATCTAGCAAGATGCTAAAAATTACATTGAAAGTACACAGACGAAATTGAACCATACGACTAAAAAACTACAAAGCGAACCTACACCACAACTAAAACCAAAACAATAAAAAGACTTGTGTAAAGAAAATGGTACTATAAGTGGAAGAAAGTAATAAAGGGCGTAAACAATAAAAAGTCGGTATTGCTGTACGTAACATAATTGCATAACAAGCATTTTTAATGCTTAATATAATAATAATAATAATAATAATAATAATAATAATAATAATAATAATAATAATAATAATAATACGGAGTAATACAGTATTCTTATTTATTTTTTTTAAATGTTTACCCATAAGGTAATAAATATTACCGTTCCAATTACGTACATAGTTAGTCAGTTTTAAATATGGAAATATGTCGAGTATTTATATACGAGTAGTAAATTGCATATTGCATATATAAACAGACTTTTTTAATTGGGTTGAAAATAACATAACACTTTATATACTTCTAGAAGGACCCCATAAGATTTTTATATATATAATAATGAAATGAACTTTTGTTCTTGTGAAAGTGAATTAAAAGTACGTAGTTTGCAAGAACTAGGAGTTCGATCGATCTTAAAGTACGTAAATATATTTTAGCTAACTTTTCGATTACATCTTTCTCGTCTTTAGAAACTGATGTGTTCGTTATTTTCAATTTTACATATATGTTTTTAGAATTTCAAAAAAACTGAAGTATTCTTTATTTTCAATTTTACATATATGTTTTAAGAATTTCTTAATGGCAAGTGGCCTGAAAGGGAAACTAAGTCGTCAAAAATTACCAATAAAAACATATTAAGTTTATTGATGCTCAAAAAGTAGTTACATTTTATAATTGAAACAATTGCGAGAACATTAACCGGGAAGGTGGGAACTTGGAGAACCAGTCATTTTTATTAATACGATTTTTTGTAAATGATTTTTGTAAATTGAACCAGTCATTTTAATTGATATATTTAAAACAAATGAGTAAAATTTTTAAAAACATTTGCAAAAAAACTGTATCAAAAAACACGGTTTGACTATGATGTCATCTTTAAAAACATTTTCAAAAACATTTACAAAAAACCGTAATAATGAAAATGACTGATAATCCAAGTTCCCGGTTAATATTCCTCAAATTGTTTCAATTTTAAAATGTAACTCCTTTAGGCATTAGTAAACTTGATATTCCCTTTATTGATAATTTTTGACAACTTAATTCCTCTTTTGGACCATTTGGCCATTTCTTAATGTCGATGAGACGTTAAAAGTAAGTTTGGATATTACATGAAACATAGTTCAATCAACATTCATAATAAGTTGAATTTTGTTATAATCTTAGAACAAATATCTTTGTATGTATTAGAGCCTGTTAATGATTATGGGTTACTTTTAATTTTACTTATCTTAAATCACGTGTTATCTTCAGGTATTTCGGGTTACACCATTAGTTTACGGGTCTAGTGGATGTTCAAATGAGCATTTACAAGTTGTTATATGATGTTTCTGGGCGCATAATGTAGAATTTGATGTAACAATAAGTTATAGGAACAGTTAATAACTCAATCATGTTTAACTACTTATAAAGAAATACATATAGCCTGATCAAAACTGATACGAGAAATGATTCATACACTATATGTTTTTCTCCGTGCACCATCAACATGCTTTATGATGTTATACTGTATAACACTATAAAACATATTTGATGATATACGAATTAAAATTTATATTGTATTATCACACAAGCGGATATTCTTATGAAAAATGAAGAGAAGTCTTGTGAACGTTAGAAGACAAAAGATACCTTATAAATTAATAAAAAAGGATGAGGAAACCAACGGACATATATATTTGTCCTAGTGAAACAAAACATAGTATAAGAATCGTAGATTGTGAGTTCAACATCAATAATGAAATAGTACAAGTTTTAAATCTACTATTCAATGATTAAATTCACGGCATCTGTAAAATGTGTAAGTCGAATAATTAATAAAAGCAAATCTAGTGGTTAAATCATCACATGTGTTACGCCAAAGAATTAAGAAAGAAAATGACATTATTAATAATGGAGAAGTTAATTGGGGGGTTGGGCAGAAATAAAATAAAAAGCAAATATTAGTGGTAGCAAATAGCAATTGATTTGTCACTATTTGGTGGCCCATTTATGTCCCTTCTTTCCACTACATTGTTTTTAAATACTACTACTATATTTTTTAACTTTTGTATTCTTTGTTTTCTATATTTCGTATGTTTATGATGATGATGATGTTGTGGATGACATTTCCATCTCAATCTTACTTTCACTTACACATTATTCACAATCGAAAACGTTTGATTGGTGCATATGATAAAATAATCGAGGAAGAAAATAAGCGAGACCAAGTAGAATTCATGCATGATGTATTGTATAGAGTATACATATGTGTACACAGTACACTTATGTTTTAGTCACCTGTAACATTTCTTCTCATTCCTAATATCAGAAGATTAACTATGTTATTTTACGAGGACGATATAACTTGTATAGAGTAGATTTTTATGACGAGAGTTTATTGGTCTGGCAGAAATATAAGAGAAAAGAAAAGGCACACTCAGATATGTCCCTTGTATAATTTTTTTAAGCAAAGTTATATATTTGGAACTTGATCATTATATAGATTATATTCTGACCTTGAATCTACAAGAGGTAGTTTAGTTCTTTTATAATATTTGACCAAATGTGGTGTAAATAACACTCTTTAAAAGTTAGTTGGAATTCTTTGATTATGTTTATTGTTGGATCTCTAGCTTCAACTTAAATAAATTTGGTGAAAAAGGAATAGTCTTGTACTGCAATAAAGATGTGAATAAAACACAATACTTGAACTAAAATTGGAAACCATTAAATTACAATAAATCACCTCAATACATTTCATGAAATTTAAAGGTTATTCCTTGGTCCTGACCCAAAATTCATTGTTTCAATCTCGGTTGTTTAGTAGTATGTATCATTATTTGTAGAGCTGAGTAAGTACTATGTAGCTTAACTGGTAATAGGTAAGAGCATCTTTGTTATAAATAGTACACGGTTATTGGTTCGAGCCTTGACACCTTCATTGCCACAAACGCTAAGTTAGTTTATGTTCTCACATTATGGAAAACATTTGATTATGAGCAGGTTTGGATTGTCGTTTATCAACTTTTTGTCACATAAAATGAGGAAAAATATCATTAGATTATTTATAAGTCGATATGTTAAATAAGCCATAAACTTTTTTATAAGAAAAGAGTAATTTATAACATATGATTACATAAAAGGCAATCTGTCAATCTCAAGTGGATGTTATGTTACAACTATAGTATGAAAAATAACTAAAAGTTGGAAGGGTGAAATGACATTTGTGGTTTTCATAGAACGTGGATGTTAAAAATTTAAATAGGCTATTTGTCTAAAAAGGAGGAATGTGGATATAAAGTTGAATTAATACAAAATGTGTGGGGTCAATTTGCAAAATAAACACTCTTTTTGACCATTAAAGTTAAATGATTTGTCTCTTTCACTCTACCTTTATTTGTTATTCCCTGTTCTCTTTAATTAAATTAAATTTAATAGCTACTAATCTTAGAGAAAAACAATGGAAGTGTTTATGCATGATGGTAATGATAGACGTAATTTCATGGGATATTCGTATAAAAACAGACTTTACATGTTATTACTTAATTTTCTACAAATTTTTATTTTATTTATATTATTTAATTAATTTCGTAAAAAATACATGTCAAATGACGATTACTTTTAATTTATGTAAATTGATTTATAATACTATCCGTACGCAAACTTATGTGATATTAAGTGTAACAAAGGGTAGTTATGTTTATCAGTTTATGTGGAAAACATAACATATTAATAACTTTTAAATTTTAAATAAACACGTAAGTAATAAAAAAAAAGTAAAAAGAGGAACTGGTATAACAAATGATGTATCATTTGTGCCAATGTCGTGTAGCTCAGTTGATAATGGGTGGGGACATCTTTGTCATAATAAGCACAATGTCAGGGGTTCAAATCCTGGCACCCCATAACCACAATCGTTGATTGAGTCAGGTATGTCCCCCACATTATAGAATTGACAGTCGATTGTGGGCCGGTCTGGATTGCCGATTATCAACCTTTTGCCACAATGATAAGTATCTTTGACCAGGAGGTTCATGATCCTAAATCACGTGGGTCTTCAACCCCATGAAAGTTACTTTGTTCTTGATTACTAACGAAATATTCATATCATAGTATCTTATCATAGGAAGCATATTTCTATATAAAACACCTACTTCAATTCGCTAGTTTATTTGCTATTAATACGTAAAACGTATAAAAAACACCTTACCATAATTATGGACTACATGTTTGATCTTATATTATTAGAGCAAAGTGAGTGAAAAGGGCAAACCCTATCTCTCCACCAACTTAAACGTCGGAGCTAGCGTTCACGCACTTCCTGCCGGCATTCAAGTTCAGCATTCAACTTCAACTTCAAAGTAGAACGCTGCTTAAAATAACTTTTGGTGTCCATTTGAACTTTGATTGAACGTTGAACTACTCCTCCCAAAATCGTACCCATAAAACTTCAATGTTAATTGAACACTAATCGTAACGTCAATGCCTCATTTTGCTCTTAGGGTACATCCAAATTGCTCTTAGGGCGTAATGTCAAATGACTGGTGTGCTCTCATGGCACATAAAAAATATGGAGTCAGCAAATTGGAGGATAGAGTGTAATTTTTTTGAATCATAAACGTGAATTTTCATACAATAAATGATCAAATGAGTAAATTAGTTATTATAAGCTAAATACTAAAAGGTGAAGAGAATACAAAAGAGCACGTCTAATAAAATCCTTTTAGATCATAACCGTGGAATTTCTCAAACTGGGCCTAATATAAAACTAATTATGAAGGATTAATGTTTTTAACTAGACAAGATGAATGGATTATTTAATTAACTAATAATTTTAATTGGGACCACTAACAGCTTTTTTAAAGGTAAAACCAGAAGTCTTATGAAAGTGAGAGTATTGAAACCAACAAAAAGGGTAGACGTTGGCTCCAAGTCTTAAATTCCTCATGATTCCATCCTCACTTTCTGGTTTTGTTCCAATATATGAACATGGCATATCATCTCATACTATACATCCAGATTATCAAGAGTCAGACGTTTTTATCTATGCAAGGCCGAGATCGTATGATCAAATCAACATTTTAAGTTTCTACTCAGATACTCTAATCTCATATATGTGTGTTATAATACATATAAAAGACCAAATGTACGACAAACTAATAAAGCTTTTATAGTTTCAAGACTAGAGAACAACATTAGTACAATAGTACTCGCAAGCATTTTTATTACTATATGTGTTGTTACTTGTTAAAAATATAGAATTCACGTGTTAAACTATTGTAGTTATAAATTGATTAGTTTTACTTTTATAAATGATTAGTCTATTAGCCTTTTATTAAACAAAATCAGGATACTTGTACTTTTAACTCATTAATTCATGTCATGTTTTGTAAGATATTATGCTCATATTTGACATAGGATTATGATTTGTAGATCCTATTCGAGATTGGGATCAATTTTGGATGGTAAAATCGTATTGAAGATAAATATTGGAACCTTAACAATCTTGTTATATTATATATACACATGCACACATGTATATACATATATAAAACATATAAGATTTGAGTTGATTCACCTAAAATCAGTATTGATGCATAATCATATAGATAATACATCATTTAGATAGCGATCCTTGACAATTAATTTTTCAACGTATTAGATTGTCATTGTTCACAGTTAGGGTGTTCACTATTTCTACATAATCGACCAGACAATGTGGATTGAAGTATTTGATTTAGATATATGGTTTTTGGATTGCTCTGTTTCAATACCAAATTGTATCGGTTATAACTACAATTGTAAAAACCAATAATAATATATTATGATTTTTTTTAATGTGTACGGTACACATTCATTAAGTTTTTCACTCGTTATATATATACGTGATACTATTTTTAGCTTTAAGAAATCTTTTATCACCAAAGTTTCATCTATACCTTCGTTTAGTCTTACAACACGATAAAGTTTTCGTCAGTAACTTACGTAGCGTGACAAATTACATTTGGTTTGGTACTCATGCTTTAAAATGGTATGAATTTTTTTAAAAAATATGGTTGTCGTCTGTATTTCTCTAGTCTCAACTCTCAACTCTCAACCTTGAAATCACATAGTTTTCAAAATAAAACTGGCTTTACGCATGTAGGCCCATTGCAACAGCAGCCGTGGCCTGCTTTTTCGTTTATCGGCCCAGTTCACAAAACCCACTTTCCTTTATAAAGTTTTTTCCTTTTTTCTAATTGTATAAGTTGTTCTTTTATGTTAAAGACAAAGTTAAAATGTGTTCATAAATACCAAATAGTCTTTGTACTAAAGTAGGATACAACTTTTTAGATAAAATTCATCAATGCTTATATTAATTTGCAAACAGTTAAGTATCCGCTTTCTTTATGTTATCGTGTGGTAATCTGCTGGTAATATTATGGCAGCACGGAAACTACGTAAACGGTTTGTAAAGCAATTTTGAAGGTTGAATTTGCTGTAAAATAACATATATTCTATTTGTCTTTTAATTACATTTTTAAACCAAATATAGTACTACAATTATTATTATTTTATGAACACCAAATTACCTCAACAAACTCAGGCCCCGCTCTAGTTTGAGGGATGTGACTCGCCAACCCAATGAGTTGTGGAAGGCCCCACCTTAATAATAAACTACATCAAATTACAAAAATTAGAATAAAGTTAGATTAGTTAACGGGGAATAAATAAAAAAGTATACTATGCTAAGTTCAATCCATTTTTCAAACAACATTTTTAATATACATAATACATTGTACTTTATCAGAAGGGTTTATCAAAAAACTTTTTATCATTATTTGCCAATATTTCTAATTGAACGATAAGACTTTGGATCATAAATTACACTATTTATTTAGTGTAGATGACCCATTTACAAAAAATATAAACTAAGTGAATTGACATATATGTAATGTAAGTATGAGAAAGTATCCAACATGTATTCGTAGTTTAATCATGAGATACAATGTATGGAGCACAATAATTTTTATAACTTTTAGATTCATATTTGAGGAATTAACAAGGTACTATTGAATAAATAGTTCATGACCATTCAACTTTTTACACATATCTTTCTTTATTTATTTTCTTTATTTTATGTTTGTAACATATACTTCACCTTTCATCTTTTTTTATTTATTACATTTGTTTTTAAGTTTAATATACATCGCTCTAAAATATAAATAATCTAATACTGTATAGTATAAAATAATAATAATAATAATAATAATAAAAAGAATAGTGAGAAATTATTCATAATCATAAGAGGTTGAGTAAAATGAGTTAATTATAGGTATATAAGTGTGTGTGGGTGTGATGAAATAATAGAGAGACATTAGTATAAGTAAAAACTGCTAAATATTATTTTCAATTTTTTTTAAGTGGATATAGTATAAAAGTCATACAAATTACACTACTTATATAAAACTTAAATAATTTTGAAGTAATTTTGTAATCAGTAAATAAAAACTATACACATCTAATTCTAAGGCAAAGACTATAAATATATGTAACGCCCCTAAAATATGTAAGTTTAAATTATTAAAATATGTTTATATTTTAATTTTTATATGTATTAAATATGTTAAAAGTTTAAGGTAACAAGGTAGTTAGAATTGGGTTAGTGGGACTAACCAAATAAGAAAAGGTATGTTAGAGGGATTAAATGCATATGTAAGTAAAGGTAAGGGGACTTAAATGGAATTTATTAATTATACTCCTTGTATCTATTATGTTCCAGAAATTAAAACACTGTATGTATATGTGTATGTCGTGAGTGAGAGGAGAAACCAAAAACAAGAAGAAAAGTGAGAAATTAAGCTAGGGTTTAAGTGATTGAAGCTTGTAATAATCAAATTAAGTGTTCTTAAGGTATGTATGACCCTTAATTGAGTTTAATTTCATGTTTAATTGAAAGTCTATGAACCCTAGAATCATGAAAGTGTATGAAAGCTAGTTAATTAGCTTAATTAGTATTCTATGTATATAAATGAGCTATAAGCTATGCTTAAAATCATGTTAGGGTTTGATTATCTTAAACCCTAGGATTGAGAAAGTTAATGAAAGCTAAATAATTTATGTAATAAGTGTTCCAAGTATGATTTTAAGTTATGTGGTATGTTTAATTAGTGTTAGTTTTGTTAATGAATTTAAGTTCATATGTAAGTGGGTATGTATGAGTTATGTATGTATGTATAGTGATAAATTAAGATGACGTTGATGATGATCAATGATAATCATGATTAGAAAAGTGATGAATACCCATTTACATGTGATTAGAAAGTTAAAGTTAAAGTATGGAACACTAATGATTTAAAATAGGTGTTAGAAGTCTAGCACCCTAATTGTAGGATTAAGTTAAAGTTATAAGATTAAGTGAAAGTGATGAGATAGGTGTTAGTAAATGGACACCTAAATGATGAGCTTTAGTAAAGTGTTATGTTAATTGATCATGCTATGTGTTTATATGTATAGGTGATCAAGAAAGTGAAGTAAAGTCAAATAAATTGTTTTGTCAAGATCAAGGTAAGTAGATGGATATGAATGAATGATGAGTCAAGTAATGAGCGAGTCATTAGCTTGACATGTTCCGAGTAATGAGTCATGAACATTAGCTCGGTATTAATGTTAACTCGTAGTAGTTAGCATGATGATGTTTAAGGATCCTTAATGTGATGATGTTTATGTAAAAGTTAAAGTTTTCATTACTTACTAAGCAATTGCTTATGTGTTATGTTTAACATTTCAGGTGAGCCAAGAGTGAATAGGGGTGACTTGGGCAAGGGACACGTTTGATGCTAGTGATGGAGCTTGTTACTCGGTTTTGGTAACAAGTCTTATCCCTTTTAGATCATGCTCTAGATATGATAGTTACACCCCCGTTTGTAAAGTTTATGACACTAACCAAGTTTTTGTAAAGAATGTTAAGTCTCACTTGAAATGGTACATGATGTTTTGTAAGAAGTCAAATTGAAATTCAAAGTTATGGTTAAAGTCTAAGTCATGGTGAGACTTATATGTTAAAAGCTTGAATGTATGAAAAGTGTGAAAGAAATGAGAAATTTTGAGTTATGAAAGTCAAAAGTGTCATATTTTAATGTTGAGGTTAATTGATGATGTTAGTAATTTAGTTTGACTAAAATAAGTCAATTGGTAAGAATTGACAAAGAAAGTGGGTCAATATGGTCAAAGACCTAATCGGGTCATTTTGATGTTTAAATGGGCAACCAATGAGGTTACGAGTCAAAATTGAGTTATACTTGAATATAGTCAAATGATATGGCACTAAGTTGTAAATAATGTGTTGAAAGTATGGTCAAAAGCTTAGAATCAAAATGTGAGTGGTTTGAAAGTTAGTATGTCAAGATTTTGGTCAAAAATGACATAAAACTCGTCTACGGGTCAAATCCCGATAAAATGTGAAATTTGAAAAAGTGGAAATGAGGAAAGTTACTTATTGTTATAGTAAAGGTGCTTGCAAAATTTCATGTCTTAATTCATAACGAGTAAAAAGTTATGCGCGTTTGAAGTTGGCTAAAAAGTTGACTTTTGTTGACTTTCAGAAATAGGCATAGACACGCGATCCCAGAAAAATTTCTGGATCGCGTGAGTTAGTGCAAATTGTGATCAGAAAATTTTGTGCTTAGCTACGCGATCCCAGAAACTTTTCTGGATCACGTATGATAGTGTATTTTTGAAACAGAAAGTTTTTCATGTGCTTACGCGATCCAAAATTTTTCCAGTATATAAATGTATACAGTGTATGATCGCGTATCAATGTATAAAGTGAATATTTTAGTTCTTAAAAGCTCATTTTAGCTATGGAACTTTATAATAGATCAAGTATATAAATGGAGTAGATTTGGGACATTGTCAAAAGTGTTAAAAAAAATGGTTACGTTTTCGGGGTGTTTCAATATATTAGTTACTTTTATTGTTTTGTCATAATTGATCAATGAACATAAAGTTTACGTCCATACCTAGCTCCTTAAACCATTCGAATATCCAAATTTCACTACATATGGAATACTAACTTTTAAGTTGCATATATACCCAATTATTTTATAAACTAATGTAGTTATTTTGCTCCGCCGCAACGCGCGAGTTAAAAATGCTTGTCTATTACAAAGATACAAAGTAATATGGGGTCAAGCCTTGACATAGCATAGTCATCTTGCAGATTAAATGCTATTGAATGAGTAAATAATTTGTGTTATTTTGAAAAAAGATGAGTTTTGCTATCATGTGACACGATGGTACACGTTAAGCTACATTTAATAAAGTTGAATTTTTCTTCAATATTATCATTTGTATTTAATACTTATTAATTCAATCTAATATTTACCTTTTTTATACACATATTAATTACAAATTTTAATATTTAAAGAAATTTTAATTTTATTAATTGTGACTTAACGTGTCACCAGCAAAACCCAACAAAAATAGTGAGCAGCAAATCTTTAAAAGATTTTTTTTAATTTACGGAGAGATACATACGTGTCGGTAATATTCTACTTCCCGGGCTAAAATCTCCAACTCCAGAATCATATTCCTTTAGTAAAACGTACGTCACTTTTAACAGCCCGTACATTACTCTGTACCTACTAATTTCAGCGCTGGAAATATCAAATCGTTAACTTCAATCGCTGTAACGAAAGTGCGTATAGTTTCTTCCCCGTCTTCCAACGTCAACTCTCAGTGGAAAAGAAAAAATAAACACGTGGTACATCCAGTCATCATCGCCGCCAGTACACGTCACTTCCCGGCGATTCATCCGTCGTAGCTTCCGGTTGCGATGGCGGTGGCGACGACTACTTCTTCTAGCGACAACATCGCACCTCCATCACAATTAATGGATAAATCACCGACAGCAAACACCGCCGATGCTACTTCCACCGGCACTGAATCTCCGTCGGCGGTACACGGTTCCTCGTCGGCGGTAACGGCAGATCCGGTTGATAATTCTAGTCCGTCACCTAAACCTAACAGATTACTCGAATTTCAGGTGCGATTAGTACAATATGTATCGGTGATTGAAGATTACCTTGACTATTTGACTGATCGATATTTACTGAGTACTTTTTTTTTTAATATAAATTTATTTTTTAATTTGCTTCAGCCGTCTTTGAGGAGTGAAGAATATCGGCAGCTGTTTCGTCTTCCTCCCGAAGAAGTAAGTATCTTCACTTTCTTCAGAAACCGTTTCTGTTTATAGATATTGTATATATATTTTATCTTAACTTGAGTCAATTTTGCGAGTTGCTCATGTTATGCATGAGAGCAAATACGAAAAATCAAGGAAGAAACAAATTAATTTGAATTGATTATATGCATTTCAGATCTTAGATTATAGTATTTAAATTTGAACTGGACTTCATATCTACATACACGTTATTATGAAACTATCCAGGTATGATGGATTATTATTATCTGAAGTTATAGTTGGGAGTATATATGTTACATTTAAATAAAGAATGGTTGTGAATTCGAAGAACGTATACAACCTTATGAAAAGGCTCTATGTATTGAAGGTAGTGAATACAAATGCAGTTTAATTGGGTTAGGATTTTGAAGATAATGATTCTCATTTGTCAATTTGAAGAACATGTATAACTTTTATTTTCTGAAATATACAGGATGGTTCAGTTGAAATTAACAGGATATCGTGTATTTAAATTTACCGTCCGCTATCCAGTTAGAAACAGTTTTCAAGTGCCAGTCAAGTTCGTTTACATATTAGCTAGTTTACTAGGATACCTTATATTTCCGTAGGATTATTTTTACTGCTATTGTTAGTAGGGATTTCTTGGTTCTTGTAGACTATGATAGGTTCATAATATATGTTGGTGTAGGCGGCAGTGGCAGGGGTTCAGTAGAGGCGGGTTTGGGAGCCATGTGGACGTATAATGGTGTTTGGTTTGAAGTGGTTATGGTGGGATATATTGTTTAAGGAAAATGGAGGTTGGTGCATATACCGGTGTTCAAATTTAGTAAATGGGGGAGATTTTTCCATTGTCAGGTTACTTGGCGAGGGCGAGTCTTTTTTGACTCAGGTCTATGTGGTCTAACCGGGGTATTGCCGTGACCATTCTCGAACCCTTTCCCTGGCCACCCCAAATGTTTATCTACATAGGTTTAGATCTGAGACCTCTTGTGGGGGCATCAAGGCCCCTTACCACTTGGCCGCCTTGGTGATGGTTCCATGTTCAGTGTTCAATTTAGTGTTTTAGTTAATTGAAGACCGCATTTCTTTCTATTGTTTCAGGAATGAATACTGATTGGAGAAAAAAAGATGTGAAGTATCAATTTATGTTATAACTTTTTAGATGTTTATAACTGAAGTGGTTTAGCAGATTAGATTTCTCTCTATTTCAAGGATATATTCAGAATCAGATGTTTCTGTATTCGAGGAAATAAAGTTATTGCAGCACAACAATGTGTTGGATTAAATTAGTGAAGTGCATCTTTGACTAATTTTAAGTCTATGCTACCTTGTATCTTAAAATTTTTACCCGAAGAATTTTAAGTAGTCGTGATTTGGAGTTTTTAAGTTTGTCTTACTGAGTTACTGCTTCAAAAGGTTAAGTTATAAGTAAAACTACTAAACTGATGTGTTTAATGCTAACTTTTTGCAAACACATTTCGCTTGATGGAATTTGGACATCCTTATGAAGCTGTTCTTGTGTGATGGAAGATGAGTGGTATAATATTTTATTAGACACCTTATGGAGAGATACATGTAGACAAATCTTTTGTGTTTATTCATCTAGGAGTTGCATATCAATGGTATCATGGATCTTATATGGTGGGCTCTTGAGAAGAAAAATTCTAGTATAACGTATTTTGAGGCCAATAAAGATGTGTATGGCTGACTACTGTTGGTATTAGAATGAGATGCGAAGGGTCGATATTAAGTCCCTGTGTCTTGGAATTAGTTAAAGTCTCATGCTTTGTGCCAATGATGTGGTTCTAATTGGTAATACTAGATCATGCATGAAAGAAAATATAAATGGGTGGATGTATACTGTAGCAACTTTGTGTCGTAGACTTGATTGATACTAGATCATGCTTGAAAGAAAATATAAATGGGTGGATGAATACTGTAGCAACTTCGTGCCATAGACTTGATTGAACTATGCTGAGTATGAAGTGCCTGTCTTCCTGATAGAGAATAACAATGTGGTGAACACTATATGACAAGAACTACGTAGAGTGGATATTTTTGGTTGTCGTGATCATAGTGTCTTGAAATTTGCAATAAATACCCGGAGTCTTGTGTGATTATGAAGTCCCATCGAAGGCAAAAGGCCTGTTTCTGTTATTATTTTTAATTTGCCAGGAGCAGGTTTCACAAACTGTTGTTGCCTGCTGCCACTTTTTTTTCTCTTCCAAATCCAGTTGTCTTCATGTTTAAGGTTGCCGGTGTCTGCATAATCTTGCACTTGCTTTAGGTAAACAGTCTGGCGGTCTGGCCAAAGATCTGTATTCCCCATACTATGAACAAAGATGTACAGAAAACTGAATTTCTTCTAAATTTCAAATGTTCTGTGCAAGTGATGGGCTTTAGAGTTGACTAACATGGTGTTAAGCGTATCTTGAGTAATAACACTTTGATATGGTTGCTCTTGTCTACCTATGTTGTATTCTTTTAACTGATCTTGAACTTTTTACTCCCTTTTAGTGGGGTCTGGGTTAGTCAATGTCTTATTTACCTGTCTTTAGACATATACTCTCATCTTTGTTGTATTTGCATGTAAAAATTTTATAGTAGGTTGACTTTCCTTTATTCATCCTTTAACTCTGGAATGCATTATCTTTTCCCTGTGTTTCGTTAACTTCTGTTTCTTTTTATACCAGGTTCTAATTCAAGATTTCAATTGTGCATTGCAAGAAAATTTCATTCTTCAGGTTGGATTGGTCATTTTGATGTTTAGTGTGATGTACTATTTATTATTCTTTATCCCGATTTGCCCCACATTATATTATGATTATTCCACATGCTGTGTTTGGACGTTAACATCAACTTGTGACTTGTATGGTAGCTGGGCAGCCCCTTAGCCCCGCATTACCATACAAATTGCAAACATCCGTTTCCCCTTCCTATATTGAAGTACTTACATGAATGTCTACAGTTCTTTATTGGTTCTGATTATTTTTGCTTGATGTGTTGTAGGGTCATATGTACCTGTTTGTTCATCACATATGCTTTTACTCGAACCTATTTGGATTTGAGACAAAGGTACTTAATGAAGCTAGAGTTACTGTTTTATAGATTTAATTTGACTATTGCATTATGGTTGTTCTGGATACAATATGCTGTTTTCAGTCTCTTAACTTAACAGACATGTCGTAGCTCTTAAAAAATTACATGGAGCTTTCAGAGTAGAAGCCAGGATAGACAAGATGGCATTGATTAAACTTGTACTTCGAGAGGCACTCAAATAGTGTTGGGTAGTAGACACAGCGAAAGTACTGTTGTACTGCTTTGCTTATAGCCAATCAAATGATTTACTGTTACGTTTGGTCTAGTTTTTATGCTTGTCTTCCTGTTGCTCCCAGGTATAATCAACTGGGATGCATATACATACAATTTGACTTACACACAAAGTCGCTAATCAATTGGGTAGTTTGCAAGTGTTAGGGTGTACTTGAAATCATAAGGAAATTAATATTCTTATAGGGAGCAGTTTGTGACTAGTAATTGTTTTGTGGGTAGTTTATGCAGTGAGCTAATATCCTACTAAATTGGCTGGTGCTTCTTTAAATGAAGTAACCGTTTGATCATTATAATCATTTTTTTATGTCGTGGTAGGGTATATGTAACTAGCATCCACCACACATGGTATACGTATTGAGCTACAACAATTTTTCTTCTTACATGCTACTGGTAGCCAAATTGCACTTTGTGATTCGTTATCATATTTTTATGATGTCAATTGATTGAAATCTTTGCTGTTCTAATGCAGAAAATAATTACTTTTGATGAGATTACCTCAGTAAATAGAGCAAAGACTGCCGGAATATTCCCTACTGCCATAGAGCTAACTGCTTCCGGAAAAAAGGTAGTATTGTTTTTTTTCCTCTACTGTTTATATCATTGGAACAATTCTTATCTATATTTTTAGAGCTTTTTCTGGGAAATTAGCATGAGCTCCATTTCTGCTTTTGGGTAAAGTGGTAAACTCTAAGTGTTGACATATTTAACGTCACTTTATTCTGCAGTACTTCTTTACATCGTTCTTATCGCGTGATGAAGCCTTTAAGCTTATAAATGATGGTTGGGTGGAACATGGAAATGGAAGTAAAGCTATCTCTGATCAGCAGGTTTAGATTATTAGCGCATTTCACTTCTTACAAATGGTGTTAAATTGATAATCCTGTTTGGTGCTATTTAATTTCTAGTAGTACATATCTTCAGTCTTTTGCTTTTTAATGGTTTATATTTATAAAAGTTACCAGTTTGGTGAAACTTATTATTCTTATTTTGACTGATTGCAGGACTCGAGACCCGAGCTGATTAATGAAGAGCCTGAAATTGTTGTAGCTGATGATTTGGATGAAACCAGGCTTTTAAGAGATGATTTCGAAACTATAAACAGGTATGAACCTGAACAGGAACAAATTTACTCTACAATAAATGATCGCATTGACTAAGTAGCCTCGTGTGAAACAGAAACACGGGTGACTCTACACCAGAAGATCCCAATGGTTCTTCTGGAATTGGAGCTGAAGTGCCTGTGACATCTTCAAGAGTGCAAGATGGTGTAGATGAGGATACCATCATTGTTGAAAATACTGATTGTTCATCTTCTGGAGTATCTTTAGCATGGGAGATTGAGGATGCTGATGCACCCAATGGTTAGTCTCTTATGGATGGTTTATGAGTTCAGTTATCAACAAATAAGGGGTTGTTTGGATTGAGGGTTTGGATATGTGGAAATGGGAATGGAGATGGGAATGATAATTGTTAAGGAATCACGTTCTCATAATTGTGTCTTTATACTTCCAGAGGGGGTGGGTTTAGATATTAGTTTTCATTCGCATTCCTCCCTGCTATCAAACAAATACCTGTAGCGATCCCTATCGGCAAACTGGACGACACCTTAATCTATTCGTCATTCGACTCTCTAAGATATGGCATGTTAGAATTTTGATAATACTAAACTGAAAACTTTTGGTATCAGGTTATTAGCTGATGGAAATAGAAAGACTTTTAATTATTGAAAACCATCTAAGAGATTCAAATTACAAAATCAGACTTATTTAAGAGGCAGTCTTCTCTTCCAAAGAAGCTTGCTTTAATAATCAACGCGTGTTAAAAATCAAGCATTCCATCCATTCTCTACTGATCGTGTATATATATAGCTAGTTGATTATGTTATTAATATAGTTGCTACTTTTATCTAATAACCATATATAAATATTGGAAGTATACCATATCATGTCTATGAATACATCCCTACCATCGTCCCAAAAGGGTAATTCATAGGTCCAAGTATATTTATTTATCCTCTAACGTACATTTTTGTATCTGCAGTCCCTGAGGGTTATACACTGGCTGCAGAATCCACATTTCCGGTATTCTTCATAATTAAAGAATCTCTTGTGAATGCATACATTAGAATTTTTTTAGTAACTTCCATCTCTTTTGCAGATAAAGGTGGATCAGTTCTTCAATCTCTTTTTTTCAGATGCTGCCCTCCCTTTTCTTGAATCATATCACAAAAAATGTGGAGATAAAGGTGCTTGGGGATGAATATAGTGAAATTTATTGTTAAATTTCTGTGATTCGTTTTACATCAACTTCTTTTTTGCTTTCAGATCTTGTTTGCACGTCATGGAAGCCCCATGATCAACTTGGTTATGCTCGTGAAGTATCGTTTCAGCACCCGATCAAAATATATTTCGGTACAATTGTCATAGTAGCATGTTTAATCACTTGTATTTCTGTACTATTAGCTTTCTTTGTTGCAGTCGTTATATAATTTTTTGTTTTTGTGAAGGTGCAAAATTTGGTAGTTGCAATGAAGTACAGAACTTTCGAGTTTACAGGAACAGGTAGGACTGCATCTCTGAAGTGGGTGATTTTTCCATTGCTTAGAGGTTTTGTTCATTGTTCTTTTTCTGTTGACATGAATTTGTTATTACATCTACGTGTAAATATGTCAAACACTGGCTGTATTATTTGTCTTGTACGCGCTAACCTGTTTATGTACAGTTCTCTGCATCATCTTTATTGTTTTTTACTTCATTTTGTGCCAGTCATTTGGTTGTGAAGACATCGCAAGTGATCAATGATGTTCCCTATGGAGATTACTTTTCTGTGGAGGTATGGGTTTTGTTTTATCTTATCTAAATAAATCTAATGTTCTTAGTTGTGGTCATGGATCTCTTTGATCGATGTTCTAGTTTATGTATGTAAAATTTCATGAACATGTTTGGAGAGGGTATTTTTTCTATTCACTTTGGAGATTCTTCTGGCTCTGTTTTTATTTTTCTTATACATGCTTTATTATAGAGCCTAAACTTGTAAGATGTGCTGTACTTGCATGTTTTGTAGTATAAGAAAAGGAAACATCATCATTTTTATTTGGTACATTGTACAGGGGTTATGGGATGTAGTTGCAGATTCAAATGATGGTTGCAGATTAAGGGTATATGTGGATGTGGCATTTTCTAAGAGAACCATGTGGAAAGGTTTGCTAGAGTAATCAGTTCTGGTTTACGACACATGCAGTTTCTCAATTTCCTCTGCTTTTACGAAATTAATTAGTATTTGGCTAAATAACATTCACATGTGACATGCTGATAAATAGTGGATTTGCAATTTTCAGGGAAGATAGTGCAAGCTACAGTTGAAGAGTGCCGAGATACGTTTGCAGCCTTTATAGAACTGGTATCTATTTTATTCTCTTATCACTCTATTTTACTTTATTTTTTCTCAAATGTTACGTAGTCTTAATATAAATGTTTTTCAGGCAAATGCTCTACTGAAACAGAAGAGTATTGATAATAAAGGTAACTTCTGGTAAATGCTACAGTTGCGTGATATCCAATGTGGTTTTGTTATCTTACAATATTCATATTTGCTTCATTTCAGCCAATCTAATCCCTGAGGTAAACGTAGAAGCACAGGTTCGGACCCCTGACCAGTTAGTTACCCCACCTCAGGAGAGGGACATGACAACGACACAAACTGTTCCACAGTCCCAGGAAACAATACATGCCGGCACCCCGTTGCAAGGAATTTCAAGTGGTTCTGCCAACACTGCATCATTTTTCAGAGATTCCATTCCAAAACTATTTTCATCTATTAAGTCTCAAAACCAGGTTCCAGCCTTTGTTGTTATCCTCCTGGCCGTGGTCATCCTTCTGATGCAGGTACTTTTTACTACTTTTTAAGTGAAGTGTGTGCTGTTTGGTAACTAAATCTTGTAATCATGAATAAAAAGATCATAATTCGTAAACGTTCATGTTGGTTTTGGTTATTTTGTAGATAAGCATAGTTGTGCTGCTACTCAGACCGCAAACTGTGCAAGTAGTTTCTGACACGGCTTGGATGAGCAGCAATCGCATCGACAGAAGGGCTGAGACAGTTTCTTTACTAAACAAACAAATCGACCATCTCAAGGAGGAGATGCTTATAGTTGAGACAGTACTGGAGAAAATGAGACATGAGCATGATATGTTAGGTGTTCAACTCAAAAAGTTGATGCTTCGGAAAACTTAACATTTTAAGATCCACTGCGCCATACGAGATAAAAATGGGATCAACCAATGTATTTGTGCAGTCTCTCCTTTTTCTCCCTTTTGTTTCTGATTCATGTAAGTCAATATGCAGGTAATAAAATTGTAACGAGTCGTGAACAGTCTGAAGCGATACCAAAATTGTGTATAGTCAATGTTTGTCTTGGTTATGCCTAATCAGCCTGAAGAAACCTTAATAATCTACTTCTCTATGAAAACCTGAACCCTGTTTGCATTATTCTACATCTGGGAGTTACGCTTACACCCCATTTAAGTTGTGCTATATTCGTATTTGGTGCATACGAATGTTGTGACATGTCGAAATTGTTGTGACATGTCGAAACAAAAATTAATGAGTTGGTTTGGTTATGCATTTGTTCCCGGATAAAAGGAATGTATAAAACTGTCCGGTTTATGTTCAGGGCTGGTTGTGGTTATAGAGGGAATAACGGAAGTAAGGTACTATACTTTTTCTACGGAAAAACCGACTGAAAATAACTTAACTTGAGCATAATATATCTAATATGTTTATAAATTTATTATAAGTTTTTAATATGGTTATATTAACTGTCAAAAGGTTTTTCTGCTTTTTTCATTATCTAAATAGAATAGTTTTAAGTATCGTTTGGCTTTTAAAATTATAAAAGCTAATAAGCTTAAAGTGTCATAAGCTAATAATACCTGAAAATGAAATGGTGACTTGTAATGTAATGATCATGAATATTGTTTAACGGTGTAGTTGATTATTGTTTAATATAATAGTGTAGTAGGTAATTTGATCGTAAGATAGTGATAGTAGTGAATATTATATTAACAGTCTGTTATTCACAAATTAATGAGGAAGACAAGGAATAGTGAAGATGCTTAAGCAACTCTTATTCATTCCCACCTTGAGCCAATACCTCTTTTTAAAGACTTACATAAGCACACTATTTATGACTACATTATTTAAGTAGTCTTAATATTGACCGTAGATGACCAATGATCAACAAACTATGCTATAATCCGAAGACCCTTTGCATGTGTTATACAGTGATATTTCACTTTTTATAGCTTCGATTGTGTATTGAGAGAAATTGCCCATGTAGGCGATATTTTGTTTATCGTTAGGTAAAACGGACCAAATTGAAAGTATGACCTGAATAAAAAATATAAAAACCACATGATATTGAAAGCTAACGATTTATATTCACAAAAATCTAACCTTTTTTATCTGGATTTTAGTTTTAACCAAAAACCGACTCAAACATATAGTCACCCCTCGTAAAGTTATATAATTCTAAGCTCCAAAGTTCTGGTAGAAGAAAAAAATTACAACAGCCCTAATATTGTCATTAAGGCATTGAGACATACTTAATATTCTCATTCACGTCATAATAAACTCTTGTGTCCTCTAAATATTACTAGTTGACAACAAGTATATATGCATATATTTATACACGTGTTAATGAGTAATGAGTAATGACACTTCAAAACCAATACAAAAAACATCTGAAACTTGGTATTGGGCCTACCAAAACAAAAAGGCCCTATAACTAGTGGGCCGTAGTTGATCCAAAATAAAAACCCATAACATCGTTAAAACCTGCCAAACCCTAGGGCTCCGTTAACACCTGCATTTGCAGCAGGCGCATTTCACACACACCAAAAACTTCATTCAAGGTACACATTGATCCTCTATTCTTTATTTATTCGTGAATGAATCATCACATCTAAATCATAATCATATACTGTGTGTTTGCTAGAGTTTTCGATTAATTAAATCTGACGAATTTTGCATTTTGTTTGTAAATTATCTAGCTATAAAAATGTCGATCGCGGAGCTAGCTTGTTCTTACGCATGCTTAATCCTCAGCGACGATGGCATCCCAATCACGGTAATAATATTTCACTACTTCAATCGATACATATGCATCTATGATTACTTGGTTTAGTAACATAATCTATATTAATTGACAAATATTCATATTTATAATGATTTTTTTATTCAATATTCAATCCCTTAATTTTGTCTTATAGTTGATGTTCTTTTTGTCGGCTTCCTAATCAAATGAACACATTGTTAGATATAATTTAATGAACAAGAGGATATTTGAATATGAGCATATATATTTCTTATAAACGATATATGTATGTATATAATCTCAGTGAAGCACATTTTTGTGCTTTATATTACTAGACTGGTAAATTTGTGTAGTGTACTAGTGATTGCGTAATGTTTAAGGGTTGCGTAATGTTTAACGGTTTCTGCTAGTATAATGTACCTTCTAGTTTCATGTTTCCATGGTTTTCATGCGTATGTTTGTAGATATTCGGTCATACGAATGCTGTAAGTTATATAAGTATGTATAGCCTCTGTGAAGTCTCTGAACGCGATCTTTTAACTTTCACTTATTTGTGCGTTTGCGACCATTAGACCATTAGTACTTCAGGTTTCTTTCTGTTAGCATTCTTACCTAGTCTTTTGTTCTTTCTTTTTCAAATTGAGGTATTTGAAACACCGGCTATTTATTTAGTGGTTAGTCTGGTAGACATTTGAAGAGTGATTTTGTTTAAGAAAGATGATTTCTATGATTATAATATTTGATCTGGAAAGAATACTTCCTTCATTCAGTCATTTGTTTAAATGTTTAAAATTGGTTCTGCTAGGAAATATTACATGTTTGCTGGTAAAAGGGATGTTTTTATATACGTTTGGTTTCAATAATCGATTTTTGATTAAAGTACAATTCAATTTTTTTAACTACCAGATAAGTTCTTTATATTGATAATATTTGTTACTACAGGCTGAGAAGATTGCTACACTTCTGAAAGCTGCAAATGTCAGCTGTGAATCTTACTGGCCAGGTTTGTTTGCAAAGCTTGCAGAAAAGAAAAACATTGAGGATCTCATTGTGAATGTCGGCGCTGGTGGTGGCGGCGGTGGTGCTCCTGCAGTTGCTGCTCTTGCTGCTGGTGGTGCAGCAGCAGCTGCTGCTCCTCCTCCAGAGGAAAAGAAGGTAAATAATGCGGTCTTGGCTCATTTTCTTAAGTTGATACATAACACAATGCGTTTTAATCATCATTAACTTGATTTTTTTTTGTTAAATGATAATGATGCAGGAAGAACCAAAAGAAGAGAGTGATGATGACATGGGTTTCAGCTTGTTCGATTAGTAGCATGGTTTTAATATCTTTTTGGTTATCTATTAATGTTGAGAGTTATATCTGTCTTAATTTTACCTTTTATTTTCTACTTGACAAGTATTGAGCTAGCAGCAGTTTTTGTCATTTTGTTCATAGATGATTGGTATTTTGAGGAGCATTAGATTCGATAACAATTTCACGTAATTCTTGATGCATGATGCTCACTTCATTCACTTCGATCTCATAGAAATGAAACTTGGAAGAGTAACTGTGAATTCTTGCTATGTGTCAAATTTGCGTACCATTCTTCCGAATTTATAACTTGTTAGAGGCTCCGATGGATCTATTTATATCTGATATGGTCTTGCATCCTTTAATTAGGTCCATGTAACTACGTAAGGACAGTCATGTTCAAACGAGAAAATGAGAAATAATCTAACATAGATGTCAAACAAGAAAATGAGAAAAAATCTAACTTACAATAACATATTCTAATGAAGTTGAAGTTGAATCATTGGAAATGATTAATATAATTTATTTGTTATATTATAATAATTTGATTTGATATGAACAAAATGTGCCAAGTAAAAAATGTGTTGATGACATGAATTCCAGGAAGTAGGATATGATCGGTTCCTTGTTTTTATGATTTTGTGTTTATTTTTAAAATTTTAAAATTCATGAATTGATAAGATGTAGCTTTGTCAAATGTTGTACTGTTTTACCACCTTCGGTTGCTTGTTGTTGCTGTCGACATATAAACCCTTTTGGATGTTGTAGAACTGTGGTCATATGGCTTCTCCTAGACCGGCTATGAATTTGGTCGAAGTGCAACCATTTGATCAACATTGTACGAGTACTCGTTTAATATCAACTTATTCCTTAAAATCCAAATGGTCCAAAAGGTCCATCGGGACTCGGGATTTAGGAGTAGTGGTGACTCCTGGAATTCTTTTTGCCGGGGGCAAAAAATATTAGCAAAAAGTTGTAGATTAGAAAAGTGACATAAGATATCACATTTGTAATGTTGTCAATATATATAAATCAATAAACAACATAATAACTTAGAACCCAACTTTACTTTTCTCTTATTAACAAGTAAATATATACTACATATCTTTAGTAAGAAACATTTAATTTTAAAGTAACAGTTTTTTTATTTAAAATGCCAATATTAAGTCCTAATACCATTTGTTTTCATGACTAATGCTATATTTAGTAAGGGCTGATTTGTAAAAGCTTTATATTTGTAAGGGCTATATATATAGTTTAAAATTTAAAATAGGGGCTTACATAAATGGTTTGGAACCGTCAGAACCGGTAAACCGAACCGGAACCAAACCAGAATCGAACCTAACCGAGATATAATGGTTGGGTTCCTTGTTCTAATATTTTAGTGTTAATGTTTGAGGTTCGGTTCGGTTTCAGAACCCTTATAAAACGCCCCTCAAAGCTAAAGCCATGACTAATCGGATACCTTCAGGTTTCAACTAAAAACCATGGTGGAAGGTATCAATTAGCCACAACTTTAAACTTATAAGGAACTCAAACTTCTTATCTCAAACTGATGTGGGACGGGTTGTTACACGTTAAAACTGTACAAAATCAGAACCGAAACGAAATATACTTAGTAATATTATTTTTCTTATATAAAGTCATGTTTCAACAACTTACTTTAATGTACAACTTCTATCTTCAATTTATTACGTATCTCTAATATTGGAATTGCGTATAAAGTGTGTTATTAACTACGTATACATCATTATTTAGCATTCATATGTGTCAATTTTGTAAGCCCTTGTAAGAAATTAATAGTAAAAATTTAGAGATTATATTAGCTAAGTTTTAAGAATCCAGTTAGATACATAACAAACAATAACACGTGATTATTTTCTTATTGTCTAAAGAAATTTCATTCACAAATGAATTACTCTAGAAGTTTGTTAACGTGTGCGCCTAACTTATTTGGTTCGTGGTTTTGAACTATAACCGTCATAACCGAACCGGACCAGAACCGCAATTACATGGTTCGTTTCGTGGTCCTTAATTTTACATTAATTGGTTCGTGGTTCAGTTTGGTTTTGGTCCGGTTCGGTGCGATTCTTGAACTATGTACACCTCTAATTTAAAATAATATGCATTGGTTTGGCAAGGGAATGCATAGTAGAGGGGGTCTATTGTAAAAAATTATCATGTCTTCCATCTATCAACCAAATACATTACCATTTACAGTTTTCACCTGCACTTTTGCTCTTCCCAGCTCCAATTTTCTTATATAAATATAAATACACTACATCCAGGTATATACATATGTCACAGATTTTGAAATCGTCCGGGGCAGGTGACCCCATTTTCCCTAATGTGGCTCCACCCCTGCTCAGGAGTGTTAGTGTTTAGAACGTTGATGTCTGATGACAGTTATACGGTCTATAACTTTCAACTCAGAACACTATCGATTCATTTCCAGTCTGATAGCAATATGTCTTTGCAGAGTTTGACAAAGTTATGGCAAAACTGAATTAAAAACCACGGAGTACATGCTTATATATATACACCTACATGTTTCGGAAACATATAAACACAAATAAAAATACTAATACAATGGGTAGGCATGGTATACATGAATACATTCTTAAAACCCAGCAACTAAAATCAACAAATCATGTCACGTAACCAAAACTTTCGATAGCTTATATAGAGTATGATTCAAATAAAGCCAACAAGAATCTAAGTAAAAACATTTATGTGAAAATCAAACAACTAGGAGTAGCCGAACAAACATAGGGATCATATAATCACATCAATGAGCCTCCTTCAGTTCAGTTGGTTTCAGCAACATTTCCAAACTGCCATGGGTTGAATTCTTCTGTTGTGAAGTTAATCTCTTCAACAGTGCTTGAGTTATCAGCAGCTGCTCGATGTTCAGTATATTTTCCATTGTACTCATAAATCTCCAAATCGCCCCACGGTGTGGGAGCAATTTGGTCAGTCATGTCGAACCATTTTGGGACGAATTCCTGACCCTTTGTCTCTCTGATTCTTTTCTCAGCCCTCTGTTTCTCCTCCAGACTGGAAAAAAAAACAAGTAAAAAAACAGTAAGTTTAAGTGTGTGTGTGTGTGTGTGAGAGAGAGAGAGAGAGAGAGGGAGGCATACATGCTCTTTTCTGAACCAGCTTTAGACAAATCGCCCATTTCAAGTGCATATCTATCAGGTCGCAAGCGAGAATCTGATGGCAATAACTTCTTTGGTGCTGTCGTAAAGCTATTTACTTTATGTGCAAAATGTGTGTACTGAAATTTGTCATCTGCAGGGGCCTCAGCGACTCTCCAAACCTTCAAACGCCATCAAATTAGTTGCTATTTTTTCTCTCCTTTTGAAGTGTATCTTTTAATCGTTAGCTATGTACTAAATGACATGATAATCTTGGTAGCATGCAGCATAGCTTTATACAGAAAATATTAGTTTCATAACATGCGGTGCTAGGATGGTTACCTCTTTTAGTTCGGTTTTGGGAAGGGGTTCTCCCTCTAAATCACAAGGCTGATAGCTCATAGACTCATTCCATTTGCCTGTCATTAATATCTTGGGTTCTTCGGCGGAGTTATATACATATCCATCCACTTCATACCGACCAGCACTGCAACCAATTCAAAACATGTATAACCTTTATGAACATACAAAAAATGTAGATAGTGACTATAAATGTAAATAAATACATCTAAAAGCAGTGTCCGTAAAAAAGATATGATTACAGTTGTATAGTGGATTCAGAAAATGAGAACTAAAACGTAATATAAAAAATGGACAGAGACAGTTAAACACACGCGAAGGCTGTAATATAACGTGATGAAAGACGTAAAAATGTAGGTGGAAATTTCTCAAGGTTATGTGTTGTCTCGAATGGGTCAACAAAAAAAAACTAAATTAAAACATGTCAAATATGCAGAACAATTTATAATTTACCCAGTGTTTATATAATTGATGAAACCTCATATACTGCAATATTCAAAATATCATATAACTATTTTATATATATGTAGTATGAAGTATGATTACAGCTAATGCATTAGTTATATATATAAAAGTGTTTCGGCTCAGTAAGACGCAACCTGTACTAAGAAAAATATCAGTCCCATTTGACCAATTACACAACCCGGCTGACCCATCAAACTTATTGTACAAATAGATAAACCCAGAAGAGAAAAGTGAGATACACACCCAAACCAACCGCAGGGTTGAAAATACAGGACAACTTTGTCTCCTGTGGTCAAGTTGGTCAAAACCATCTCCCCCGGGGAATCAATCCATGTTCTTCCAAATATCAGATTGTTAACTTTAGTGGGAGGGGGCACGAGTTCTAGGACTACTCCATCTTTCTTAAGCTTCAAACGAGTTCTACAAACAACATAATAAGGAAAGTGAGTAAGTAGTAACTATAGAGATGATAAGTAGCTAAAGAGAAATTTGATCACAATTCTACAAGGAAGTTCATTTGCTTCTGGAAATGTAACTTACACTTTAGGAAGGCATGAATGAAGAGTTATTTACCTTCCAAGGGGATAGACATCAACCGAGTTACCAAGAAACTTGGTCTTCACCTTTGAAGTTATATCATATACAAAATGCTCATTTTCAGCATGTGCAGCACTTATAGGAGGGTGATGACTAACCTGAGTCATATCCAAGCTTTAGTTACTTCTTGACATTATACATAAATATTATTAAATTAATCAAAAAACAACACAGTAGCGGTAGCAGAAAGATCCTAATAATAATAAATTTGATGAATGGAAATGTCACTAGTTTATTTATGTAAAAGTTGGAGCACATTAGCCCCTTGCTTACATCCTAGCTTCACCCATATCCCTCCCACCCTAGTGAATTAATCGACTTAAAGGAAATTACGTAAAACATATTAACAATTCAAAATAAAGAAGAAAGCCACATGTACGAAATTTTCTAATGATTTTACCTGTTCTGCAATAAATGTAATGCCACAATGATTAACCATCTCATAGGTTTCACCAAGAATTGGATTAAACGGCTTCCAGGTTCGTTGCAAAGCGTAATATACTGATATAAACCAGGATGCTGTATATACTAATCGCATATATGGATCCTCACATTCATCTGCTTTCTCTAAAAGGTGTGAATACTCCATCAACTACAAAAAACAATGGCAGTTTCTTACTAACAGTTATATTAGGAGCAAACAGAGAAAAACAATGGTAAAGTTGAACGAACCTCTGCCATTTTCTGGAGCATTGTCATGGGCTCAAAAATGAGAACTGGTAGAGTCACCATTGACGTGATATCAGCACCCACATACTTCTGCATCGACCTCCAGTAACTGTCACGCTCCTGCAGTTAGAGGTAAGAACAATAATTGAAGAAAATATCGCAAATATACACAAAAGTTGTAGTTTTCTTAAACCATGCAAACCAAATACAATTTATTACATTCATGTACATCCAGGCTAGTGGACCAGCCTATAAGAAAAAGCAGTAAACCACTATATAATGGAAATTACATGAAATCGAAGAAATAAGGCTCTTGGACTCTTGTAAGGAGCATGTTAAGTACCAAAAATGGAGCAAACTAATGAGAGATTATAATTTATGAGATAATGATTGCACCTCTTGCTTCCATCTGCCTCTTTGTGCTTCAACCTCAGCATCTTCCGTTCCTCCCTCAGGATTAATAACCTCAAGCCCCTCATAACCAAGCAAACTAAACAAAAAATAACCGAGACATGTAGATCGAAACAATTCAGCACATGTGACCACTGTGATCAACAATACACATTATACAGATATCGCAAACTGAACATCAGACAGGCATCTATACATAGAAGTACGAACAGTTAAAAATGTCTCATGCACTTATCATGGCACAGACAGGATGGAAATACACATAAATCAAGGTCATAACCTAGCTGCTGAATAGATATGTTCACATTATTTACAACTAAAGCCACTAACAAGTCGCAATTTCTGCTCATGACAATGTTCAGCCCAAAAGACTAAGAGATTAAAAGCGTGTAGCTTTTACAAAGAGATATCAAGTAATCAAGAGAATCCAGAAGTGACCATTTTAAGATAATACAGAGTGGAATACTCTCCATTTGATTCTTCACTACGACAAACAAAATACACCAGGAGATACACACACAGAGCACATAAAATGAATATCACCATAATCCCGCTTAAATACTTTCAACTTAAAATGATAAGAATGGTCATCACAACAGATGAATATACAAGGTAATAACTATAAAAGTGCGAACCCGGTCATATTGATCTACAATTTACCCAAGATTAATATAACATTTCCAAATGTTTGTCAAATGAATCTAATCAAAACACAATACCGAATAACTATTTAGAATCAGGTAAAGTGAGAAAACGTTAAAATTAATTTAAAAACTAAAAAATCACTAACAACATCAATACGTTTTGATCTTTGGCAGTTTACGATTTCAGTCAAGCAAGTCAACATGTATATATCATATAATATACCATAATCAGGTTAATAATAAGTTGTGCAACAACCCTAACAATAAGGGCGAAGCAATCAATTACTGTTTATGATAAATCAACAAGCTAACTGAAGCTGAATCATAATCGATAAAGTGATATATTAAAAAAAATCGAAAATATAAACAAACATGCAAATTATTATTTAATTCGATAAAATAAAAAGCATGCAGATCATAAATCGAATTTCATAATTTAGGGCAATTAGTACTAGTACAATCAAATAAGAAGAATGATTCACCCGTTAACTTGATTCTTAAAACTGGAGAAACTTGAAGCGATCGACGAAAAAAAACCACCACCACCGCCACTACCACTACCACCGCCACCACCACCTTGATTTTGCGCCATATCTGTTTAATTGTGTGATTAAAAAGCCCTAGATTTTGAATAAGTTTCCCCTTTTTTTATCGGATCAGGGGTTTGCACCCTCAATCTATGTTAATATGGAATTAATCACGAATCCAATTATAGTAACTAAGATGAAAATCGAATCAGATCAAATGATTTGTAGAGACATGCTCTGGGGAATTTATTCTTAATTCTTAATTCTTAAATTAAATTAAAATAAAATTTTAATTTAAATATTATTATTTTATTATTATAATTGTAATTATAATTATAATTATAATATAATAGATAGATATAATCTAATATTGATGAAAAATTAGGTGCGGACAAGGTGAGAAGGTTCCGGTTAATGGGTTGAATTTTCAAGTCAACGAGTCACATTTTGACACGGTTTTCTTGGGTCAATATGCTCGGCTCGCTTTATATCAACCTCCTTTGGCCCTTTGGGGTTAGCTTGAACCTGTTACCAAGCTCGTATATCGCGTTTTGCGTACTTGGCTAAATACTAGCTTAGTAGTTTGGCACAAACACTCCTACTTTAAACCGCTTCGTTCAAACTAGTACAATATTCTATGGAAGGAGCTAGAACGGTAATAGCGAATCATTTCAATTGGTTTTCATTTTGTTAAAGGGATTTTGATGGTGGTTCACCGAGGTGAATTGATAGAGAGAATAGTTATAGCGTTACTCAAAATATGATGTTTTAAGTATATCGAAATTGGATTTCGTCGATCATGCTACTTAAGTCTTAGAAAGTAGAATAATTGGGTTTAATAAATAATCAATTTGAGAGTTTGATAGACACCCAATTAGTACAATTACTTGATTAGTGCAACTTCTAATAGCATTAACAGATTGAAACATTATATAATAAAAATAGTCCAATGTTGTTACTTAGTAACTGATTATTACATAAAAAGAAATATCACATTTTTTTTTCAACTGTTTCAAAAAAAACCACAAAATCTATTATTCAAACAAAAAAATAAATGTAATATGAATCTCATACTTTAACATATGTGTTTCTTATTAGTCCTTAATATCAATTAGTGCACTCTTATGAATAGTAAGTCTCTTGTTAAATATCAATAAATCGTAACAATATCAAAAGCAATTGATGATAAATAGCTAGAGTATAATGCTTTGTGCATGTCTCATATTCTTAAACGACAAATAAGTAATCCCCTTTATAATTGTGAGGAGTTATGAACAGTAGCTACTTTGTCTTACTAGACAAATTGCTTATATAATATACTTGTAATACTTTATGCATGTTTCACATTCTTAGACGACAAATAAGTATTTCCCCTTATAATTAACCGGTGAGGAGTTAGGAACATTAGCTATTTTGTCTTATTAGTCGCATTTTAAATATATAAGTTCAACAAACGACTAATGCTACATAGGACTACTTACATAGGTCTTAAAGTTAGTCTTATTTTTTGATTGGTTGAATTTTTTCTCTCACTGAATCTCAACCGATCATTTTTTCAAGCCTACCAATCGCATCTTTAGGTCAATTTTTAGTCATACCAAATTAGGTCTATCAATCATTTTCCTTAACAATATGATAACAATGTTTCATGATAACTTAGTGGTTTGTGATCCAACTTCACAAGCTCACGAGACTTGTTTTTGAGCTTCATATTTATTTAGTACAGTAGTTGTTGTGTATCAAAGACGAATTAAAGAGAAGAAACAACGAATTTGCGGAAGCTTTTCTTAATAACAATCGAAAATTTAAGGTACAATATACTAACCGTAAGTATCCCTATTTATAAGCAAAAACAAATGACTTCCGAATCCTAATCAAACTCAAATAACTAATACTTGCATAATACGTCAAATATAGCTAACCTACTAGCCTTAGGAGTTCTAATCATATTTCTAACAATCTTCACCTTGATTCAAACTCCTTACGAATACCAAATTTCAAAAGCAATCAACCAATCAAAGTAAATCACATTCCATGCTCGTGTAGCCCGAGTCTTCTATAGCAATAGCAGCAACTTTACCATTTTCCTTTAGTTTAGGACAATCAAACTTCCAATGACCCGTCTCCTTGCAATAATTACAAACATCTTGAGAACTAGGGCTTCGAGGACCTGACATTACTCCACCTCGATCTTGACCTTTTCCAAACCGATATCGACTCTTATCACGACTTGTAGCAACTAAACCCACGGCTTGAGATTCATAACCACTTCCCGATGCTTGCTGACGAAGCTCTCATGAATGAAAACTGGATCTAACATCTACCAACGTCATAGCGTCTTTGCCAACAGCAAACAAGCTTACAAAACGTTCATACGAAGGTGGTAAAGACACAAGAAGAACGAGAGCCGCATCTTCATCTTCAATCTTCACTTCAAGATTCTTCAAATCCATCAAAAGTGAGTTCAACATATCAAGATGATCTTTTAGTGAAGAGCCCTCTTTCATTCGAAGACCGAACAAACGTTGTTTCAATAACAACTTATCCGTCAAGGACTTTGTCATATAAAGCGTTTCAAGCTTTAAACAAAACTTCGACTGCCTTTTCCTCATCACCAACCTCGTAAAGAACTTCATCTAATAAGCATAATAATATAGTCGAGTGTGCCTTTTCTTCTTGCAACTTATAGTTAGCATCAGTCATGTCAGCCGGTTTCGTACCAGTAATAGGTGCCCAAATGCCTTGTTGTTTCAATAAGGCTCGCATCTTAATTCCCCACAAACTAAAATTATTTTTTCCCGAAAAATTATCAATAATAGTGATTTGAGAAGTCATGGTGACAAAACGAATAACAAACGAAAATATTCAAAAGTTGCAAACAAATTCCAAAACCTGAATACCAAACAGCCCAAAGCTAAACAAAAATAGCCCTAACTTCTAAGCAAAAACAAATGGCCCAATACTAATACAAAAGGCCCAAGTAAAAACCTGGGAACAAGATCATAGTCGATCAACAAACGATCGAACAAACAAAGTCAGTCCCTAAATCACATATTACTCCACCACAAACTAAACCTAAATCCAATCCGATGAACAAATCAGACAAACGATTCAAAAACCAAACAAATGATTGATCAGAACCCCAAAGAAATAAAACGATTTATCAAACCCAGAAACAAACGAACGATCGATGAAGAACCCTATCTCTCAAAGGATTTCAACAATCGACTTTTTCCAACCCTGAACAATTCAAGCGGTAGATTCTTTAATCGAATAAATTCAAAACGATTTCTTGAACCTTACACGATTTCAGAATTTTTCATTTAATACCCTTGACGAGTTCGATTTTCTTCGATGTCGAGGATCGACGAAAAGCTCTGATACCACTTGTTGTGTATCAAAGACGAATTAAAGAGAAGAAACAACGGATTTGCGGAAGCTTTTCTTAATAACAATCAAAAATTTAAAGTACAGTATACTAACCGTAAGTATCCCTATTTATAAGCAAAAACAAATGACTTTCGAAATCCTAATCAAACTCAAATAATTAATACTTGCATAATACGTCAAATATAGCTAACCTACTAGCCTTAGGAGTTATAATCATATTTCTAACAATAGTTGTTATTATTATTATTATTTTAATTATTTTAATTATTTGTTACATATTTTTGTTTTATATTACTTATTATTATGATATGATATACTTTTTGTTGTTATTATTGTAATTATTTATATTGTTAACAAACTATGCTTTAATTTGTTAATGGATTGGTCTAATCAAATTTTTAATTTCAATGAATCTTGAGGATGGGATGGCCGATTCTAACATCATTTATGAAGAGCTAGACGATGAAGCCTTCTCAATGAATTTAACTGGTGTTAGTATCATTTTAAGCAAAACGAAAAATTATTTAAGTTATTGGTATAAATAAAAAGATGTTATAACATGTTTTTGTACTTGCTGAAACACACCAATGTATTTAAAACATATATTATCATAAATAAATAAAATTTCATTTTTAATCCCGTCACAACACGCGAATAAGAGATATCCCCGTCGTTTTCAATTATCTCATTAATAAATAGTTAAACACTAAATATATTCAAAATGTGACTTTCTATAATTTGTAAGTCTACAAGAGAGTATTTTTTTTATCACTTAAGAGTTGGGTGAAATGAAAGTCTCCTGCACGATCACATCAGGCCTAGTGCTCAGGTGGTTTGGTCGACAGTGACCCTAAAAATATTGAATGGTGATGTCTCGGATCCCTTGGAGGGAGGTTTTCTTTGCCTTCCACCTAAGCTCTGTAGTAAATGCCTAAAACTAATCACATGGAACATTGAAGCTTCACAAGGTAGTTGCGTTGAGGTATAGGTAGTCCACATCCTCACAGAATTTCACCGAGCCTCTCTCTGAGACAATACCCAAATCGTTACGCCTTTCGTGCGGGTCAGAACTTACCCAATAAGGAATATCGCTACCTTATGGAGTTTAGAAATATAGTAGTAACTTTAAAAAAATGAAAGTACATATAATGCATTTTGATAACTT
This sequence comes from Pseudognaphalium luteoalbum, assembly GCA_963422505.1. Lineage (NCBI taxonomy): Eukaryota > Viridiplantae > Streptophyta > Magnoliopsida > Asterales > Asteraceae > Pseudognaphalium > Pseudognaphalium luteoalbum. The sequence continues at coordinate 102,978,122 of OY730196.1, forward strand.
ATTTTAGGAAATCTTAAAAATTAAGACTTGTTAATTCTAAAATTAAATTGTGAATTATTTATTACTTCATTAACTTTATCATTTTTTTATTTTCTTTTCACTATTAAGCCTCATATTTTGAATGTCTAACTCTACATATTAAGCTATCATTATTGATTTACCATCATTAGTAATACATCAAGAAATAATAAACAATATACAATTATCGTTAAGTTACGCATTACAGTAATATATAATAGGTATTAATGTATTATCTTTGAAAAATGATAGGTAAGCCCGGCCATGTTTGGTTCACAGAATTCATGGGAATCTAATGGAATTGGAATCTGAATTCCTTTCCATATCCTGTTTGGTTGACAGAGTGGAATTCAGATTCCAATGCATTGCGTTTGTTTCACATAATTGGAAGGAATTGGAATCCTTCGATTTCCATCAGTCAAAGGAATTCAGATTCCTTACCATATTGGATGGAAGACTTATTATTTCAATGGAATTCAGATTCTGATTGATTTTTTATTTATTTATTACTACTATTATTTAAATATTATTTTAATGTTATATTTAAATTTTTTTATAATTTTTTTATCAATACTACTTTTAATTAAATATTAAATTTAATTTCACATTTATATTATAATTTAATATTATGTATAAAACAATATTATCACAATATTTTATTTATATGAATAATACCTTCTATCATTAATACTTGTTATCATTTCACAATTCTATATGCAATTAATTATATACCTAAATAAACTTAATAGTTATTTTTTTTACTATTAGTACCGGTTATTTATTAAATATAAATATATAAACAAAATAACTATATATATATATATAAATTATTAATATTAGATTATTACATATTTTAATTGATTGTAATTAACTTTATGCCTATATCATTTATTTATATTATGATTATTATTAATTCAAATTCCATTTCAATTCCTGTCAACCAAACGTGACAGATTTCAGCACATTCAGATTCCAATTATATCTGATTCTAATTCTTTCAAATTCCAATTCATTCAGATTCCAATTCCTATTCCAATTCCTTTGACAGATTCCAATTCTTTCAAAAACATTCTGCGAACCAAACGGGCCATAAAACTGTAAGTTTAAATTAGGAGAAAAAAATTCAAAACAATTAAAAGACTTTTTTACACTGTTAATCCCTGTGGTTAGTCTAAAATTTCACTCGTCGTCCTTGTACTTTTTTTTGGCACTGGTCGTCCCTGTGGTTGCTAGTTGTTGCACTCGCAGTCCTTGTCACTAACGGCCATTAATTTTCTTCGTTAAAGGACCATCCGTGTAATTTTTTTCCAAATTTTAAGTTTATTTAAATTTAATATTATTTTAGTTGTACTTAGCTAATTTATTTTTTGATTAATCAAACCAATTTAATTTAATTATTTTAATCAACTTTCTTCGTGACAGTTAATTTATTTTATTTTTTAGGTGTCCCGATTCCATATAAACCCATTAAAAATGTAATAGTTTAAAAATATAATAGTTTTTTAAATAGTTTATACTCTTAATTTTGCATATCATCGTCGATTTCATGACTTCGTATAGACAATTCTACATATATATATATATATATATATATATATATATATATATATATGTATGTACGTATATTGCTAATGGTTTTGTATAACATAATTTTATTTTTAAAAAAATAATGTAAAAAATTATCATGTACTACCAGTATAATTTTTCTACTAATTTACATAATTTAATATGTGTCGGTTATTAGAAAAAAAACACATAATATTCAACATATGGAGTATAATAATACTATACGTTACGTAATTACTGCAATTTAGTATTTTACAATTTTTTTTAATTAACTCAAAAACAAATGTTACGTGTTGATAATGTGCAATTTGAGTACGTTTATAATATACAAAACTATTAACAATATATATGTAGGCATGTAGAATTGTCTATACTAGGGGTGAGCATGGGTTGGTTTGGGTCGGTTATGACCCTTAACCGAACCCAAAACCGAAATTTCGGTTATGGAAATTTCTTAACCGTTCGGTTTCGGTTAAATCGGTTATGGTTAATCGGTTTTTAGGTAGATTTTGGGTCAGTTAACCATTAATCATTGGTTAACCGCTTGAAAAAGAAAAATTATGAAGTAATGGAATCATCGAGCTCCTAGTTGTGGTGGTGTTGTCGATATCTTGTGAAAAACATCACTATTTATAAAGGTTGTATTTACGGGTAGAAGAGAAAGTGACTTTAAATGTAACTTAAAAATGGAATGGACTACATAATTAACTAGTGGGCTTAAAGTTTGAGAGCTTCCTAATAGGTCATTATGCTACTTAGTATTAAATTGTATGCATCTATCAATTTAATCCAATGACTGTAAGTAGCAGTAGATTGATATTAAATGGGTAGTTTTTGCTACTGTGGGCGTGGGATGTATTGATGCGGGTAAAGGTTTTTCGGATGCATCTATATGCTTGTTTAATTTCTGAAGGTCAGGAAAATCACGGAGTTAGTTTTTGTTGGAAAACTATATTCGGCTCTGTCACAATCTGATAGTTTGGTGCCTTAGTAGAAATGTAAATAGTATTGTGGTGTCATGCAGGGTGGTTTTTATGTTTGTATAGATAGATTTATTTAGATAGATATCTTCTGCTTGAATCTTTGTATATTTTGGTTGGTATTCAATAAATTTGTGCCTTTTTCTAAATTTTTTTTAGCTCAACATATATTACCTATTTGCATTACATATTTATTTGTATAATATAAATATAAGTAAAAAAACTAAGGGTGGGTCGGTTCGGTTAAATAGGGTCGGTTAATGGGTCTTAATCGTAACCATAACCAATCTAAACGGTTAATGGAATTATAATAACCGAACTATCGGTTAAGCTTTGGGTCGGTTAAATTGGGCCGGTTAAATCGGTTAATTCGGTTGTGGGTCGGTTAATCGGTTTCTATGCTCACCCCTAGTTTATACGTAGTCGTGAAATCGACGATGATATGGGAAATTAAAAGTATAAACTATTTAAAAAAAACTATTATATTTTTAGTGGGTTTATATAGAATCGGAACACCTAAAAATAGAATAAATTAACTGTCACGAAGAAAGTTGATTAAAATAATTAAATCGGGACATCTAAAAAATAGAATAAATTAACTGTCACAAAGAATTTAAAATAATTAAATTGATTTGATTTGATTAATAAAAAATAAATTAGCTAAGTACAATTAAAATAATATTAAATTTAAATAAACTTAAAATTTGAAAAAAATAATTACACAGATGGTCATTTAACGAAGAAAACTAACGGTCATTAGTGACAAGGACTGCGAGTGCAACAATTAGCAACCACATGGACGACCAGTGCCAAAAAAAAGGTATAAGGACGACAAGTGATATTTTAGACAAATCACATGGATGAACAGTGTAAAAAAGTAAAATTAAAATTAAAAAAAGTGATGTCTATTATTTTATGAAAATAAAATATAAGTATAAACAAATTATTTAGACTAGCCCTAATTTTAAGTCGATAACTGGTCAGCACCTAGTTGAATCCGAACGAAAACTGAAGTTGTAATCCTCTGTAGTCTGTACCACCACCAGAAGAAGGAGGAGAAATGGCGGTGATGGAGAAACTAAAGATGTTCGTAGTCCAAGAGCCTATTGTTGCTGCCTCCTGCCTCATCGGTGGCTTCGGTACTTCACTTTTTAAACCCTAATTTACTTTCTCTTTCCTTTTTTTCCCGATCGAATACAGTTTGATTATATAATTCACCAGATTACCTGCACTATCTAGTTATCATTAGTAGTATTACTCCGTATTATTATTTCTATAATTGATATCTTAGTTAAGAAAATATCGGATGTTGAGTTTGATCCGTGGGAATAGTAGGTAGGACTTTAGGTCATCAGCTCAGATCCATCTCGCCTTTGCTTGATTGTAAAGATAGAAGAATTTATATATCGTGTTCGGTGTTCTCAATTTAGATCCTTCCAGTGACCTGAGTTTTAGTAGTCATGGAAAAGATTATTAGTGGATTGAAATGCAGACATTAAATTTAATCGAACGAAAATTCAATAGGTAGTTAAGGCCTGATTGAAATTCAACATAATAGCGGAGAAATTAAGACCTAATTGAATGATCAATCGATTTTATATAAATAAGTAAATCATGTGCCATGTGTGGATTTTGAGCTAAAAAACTTCCAACAGTATGTGCAATATAAACTTTGTTATTAGGCTCATTGCCTTTATTGTGTATGAAGAAGATAGATTCTGGATAACGTTTTTGAAACAACTTGTGTAACATCCTAGAAAATTACTCGCTATAATGGGAATATGAGAATTATATGGACAGTATCACAGTAAGGGAGTTTTTACTATGATCTGATAACTGATAGCATGTCCCGACTATATACAAGCTATAAATAATTTACGTAGCATACAATACAATATTATCTTATACTGTAGTAGTCATGTGGATTTTAAATGAGAACATTAGATATTTATTGAACAATTTATATTGGTCATTGGGCTTGGCATTCCTCAGGACTATACATCAATGCCCAAGTATATAGGTCAAGCTAAACTATAGATGTAAGAGTTAAGACACTTATACACTTCAATCGTGGAAGTCGCATTGGCATTCACCTCTCTAAAATAAGCTGTCTGTTGTCTTGATGACGTAATTATTCTTTTACATCAATTACACTTTTTGCGTCGGCGTTTTAGTTCCATTTACCATGAGCCGAAATCCCTATTTGACCTTAAAATATCTTTCAAGTTTATTGCACTGATTGCAACAATTTAAGATAACTCAAATGATTACTATTGGAACTTTGAAGAACCATCAGTTCGTGAAGCAATACAGGTTTTCAATGCATACACGTATTCTGTCATTTTTGTGTGGATTTTTATTAGATTTATGTTTCCTTTCTTACAAATCCTAAGGCTGTTTTGTAATGTAATTTTTACTGTTATTAGGGCTGTTCCTTCCTGCATTCGTGAGGCCTATGCTAGATTCCTTTGAGTCATCGAAGCAAGTTCCTCCACCTGCATTAAGCGAAGTGAGTATACCATCTCATTATATAGTCTATAAATTGAGTCATTATTGTTTGTTACAGCCTTTTTCCACTTGAGATTTTAGCTTGTTTATTGACCCTATAACACTCCCGAATTCCAATATTCTGAGTCAATTATGGATTATTACAGGTGGTTGCGGGTATGACTGGTAAAAAGTAATGATGATACTAATGGAAGACCAAAGACCTCTACTCTTTGGCCTCACACAACAAAAGAAATCGTGGTAGAGATTGGTTGTTTCTGTAATTTGTACCATTTTACCCATGTTCTTTTTACTTCGATAAACCTGGGTTAATAAGATCTCTGTTTATTCTTTTTGAGAAAACTAAAAGTTCTGCGCACGCTCCAACTGTGTGCAAGATTATTATTAGGTTTTTCCAGTTGAGTGTTTGATTTGTTGAGATGAAAGTATATGTTTTAGTAAAGTGAAGCATTTGGATAGATTCAGGATGACAACCGGCTTTTTTTTGTACAATGATACTACTGATGGTGGGGTACTCTGGTGTAAAGCTTAATGCAAGTTGCTTAAGAGTAGAGTTCTGAACAAATAGGCTTTGTATGGGCTTGTGACCTGGCATTTTGCAGAAACTCGGGGTTATCGTCCAAAACTCGAGTATTGGCTTCAGGTTTTTATTATACATACACAAGCTTATAAAGCTTGATTTGTGGCTTGTCTGTCTAGACTTTGATTAGAGTTATATAAATGCACCTAAGCCCAAGACAGGCCCTGAATCCTGAGTTTGTCTCGACTCCCGAAAACATTAGTGAAAAAACGTTGATCAGGGTCTAGTTATTTAACGTGAACCCTGGTAATGATTCGGTCTGTTAAGGTCTGGTAAGGCACTAAGGCCTGGGACTTGCAATGGCACATCATTAGCCCGACTTCAATTCATGTGCTTGGCCTGGTTGTATTTTCATAAAGTTCTGAAACCCTTTCTAGAGGAGGTAGGTTTCAGTTTTGATAGAGGTGGGTTAAAAAAACACTTTGCTTTGTTTAGTTTTCTAGATCAGCTAAATGAAACACAATTGTCAACACTTGAGCTCGACTCTACTTGTACAGTTGTACCGAGGCGATTTTGTTTTTTTCTCAAGTCAGACTTTTGAATAGCTTGTGAGCTAGGTCGACTTGATTACACAGCTATCTTTGACACTACCTAGATAGCTGAAAATGTAGATTTTATCACCTCACAAAACCATTTGTAGAATTTCTTCATATTGGTGCTTCTATTATATTGATACCAATTTCGATCTGCAAGGAGAGTGAGTACAAGCCGGATTTAGCAACGTAAGACGCTAGTAAATAAACTTAAACTTCATTATTGAGTTTATAAATTTAATCTTCGTTATTGAGTTAACAGTGTAGAAAATTGATCCAACAGTAAAAAAGAAAAGAAAATAATTGAAGTACACTACCATTTTGCTTTTGATTTCTCCGTTTATCTAATTTCTAAACTTCTATAGTTCTATGATACGAAAATAAAATGTCATTTTGACTGTGTGTAAAAGAACTAGAGTAAACCGTTTAAACGGAATTTTTTTTTATGTGTGTTCGCTCATTATATATGAAAGAATTTATATGAACACAAATTTATGTTCTTTTAATCATACGAACAAGAATATACGTTTCATTCGTTCATTTATGTTTGTAAACATTTGATAACATGTCCGTTTGTTTATTTTTGTGCTTACTACGACAATAGTTTAGTGATATTTATGCATATATTTGTATATTTCATCCTTATCTAAATTAGATCTAAAATATAAAACCTTTGATATTTTAGTGTATTATAAAATTTGTTCGTATTATAAATAAAAAAACATCACATTTTGTAATATTATATATGCATCATAATGTTTCAATTTATGTAATATGTATGCGTGTGGGTCTGGTTATGTTCATTTGGTAATGTTATATATGCATCATAAATTTCACTTTTCCTTTTAATTAAATTTTTAGCCAATTTTTTATTACATCCTAAATTTGAAAAATATGTATTTTTTTCAGCTTAAAATTGAAATATATATATATATATATATATATATATATATATATATATATATATATATATTTTGTTTGAATTAAATAGATTAAAGTTTAATGTAGAAAAATGGTAAAAGTTTTATTATATCAGTATCACACTCTGTTACATACCTACTAATACTTTATAATGACACTAGAATAATAACCGCGCAATGCGGTGATAGAAGTTCGTTGTTTGGTGGCGGTGATGGTACTAATGAAAAACTAAATAATATCGTATGTCTTTGTATGAAGTATTATTTGATTTTATTTAATATATTAAAGATAAATTGTCTACTTATATAAAGTAATACATTATAAAAGGAAATAATTTTTACTATGAAAATGTTATAAATAAGTCAAGGGTAATATAGACAATTCTTTGATTTGAGATTAATTTTAAGGATATGGCTAAAATGCTTTACAGATAGCATAGATAACTTTTCTACCACTTGATTTACATTACACCGCCCCAGATACAAAAATATGCATTGTCTAAAATTGAAATATGTATCCAACTAGGGTTAATTTAAACAAAAGAGGCAATGACATACACCCCACTAGATGTCCAATTTATGATGAGGCTCAAGAACATGAATTTCATTTATTTGCGGAATGTAGGGCTAAAGACGTATGAAAAAAGGCTTGTTCTTGGTGGTCATTGGAAGAACCTACATACTCAAGCATTAATGATGTGATTACACTTTCGGATCGCATATCTCTTCCGGCTAGATCCCGTTCAATCTTTGATGCGGTAGTTTAATCTACCATTTGGGTTTTATGGCGATATCCTAATGAGATTACTTTTTCTATTCAAAAACCAAGATGTGATGTACTTTGTGACGATATCAAGCTTCCTTCTTTCACTTGGATTTCTAGTAGGGGAAAAAATCATGATCTTAGATGGATAGAATGAATTTGTAACCTAATAGCTTCATCTTCTATGTAATATTTCATTCTTCTAACTTCTTACCAGAAAACTTTATTCTATAAAATATCATTTGCCATTCAAAATTTTTTTATCAATGTTCATGTTTCATTGATTGACGATTTTGAACATGTATGTTCACTTTTTAAGCTATTTGCCCCTTATTTTAAGGTATTAACGAACATTCTTTTGTCTACGTGAAGAAATATATTTTCTTAACGAATGAACATCACAAGAAAATTTGTTTGTTTATCCATTAAAGATCGTTCGTATGTTCAATTAGAGGCCTAATTTCGACTTGTATTCCATTTTTCATAATAAAGTTACAACTTAATAATAATAACTCGTATAATAAGGAAATTTCAAAGTGGTCGGTTAATGTCCAAATTGCGGCTGTGGCTCCGACCAAACCCACCATTCGATCGGGCGGCGCCTTCTGTCAACCTACGCCGGACACCCAATCATGTCCTTTCTTCTCTTATCTTTTTACCCCCTAATTGGGAACTGTCTCCATCTATACAACGTATGATGATCATCCTAACCTCGTATACATACATGTATCCTTCGTGTATGCGTTTGTTGTTTGTAATGTTTCCAAACGTACGGTTCCCTTATAATTTGTTTCTGGCTATAATTTATATTCAACTTATATAAAATTTGGTATGACAAACATTTATATTTGGTTTTTATGTAAAGGTATATGTTAAAAATACCTTAAAAGGTGATACAATATTACTTTTCAGGATCTGTCCAACATGTAACGTTTTTGTTGCATGTTAATAACCATATATGAAATGATTCGAAATTTGCTTGCGTAATCGAAATTTGCTCATTGTTTTATATTTTAAGGGTATCGAGTATCCACAAATTATCGAGATTAGCTAATACCGATAAGATTGTGAGTTCAAGTCATGCTATAACAAATAGGAGAGTACGTTGGCGATCCGTGAATTAAACCCATGATTATGATGTAAATGTATATTGGTAATCTTTTTACAAAATGCACATTAGACAATTCAAAAGTTTATTATTCGATCTCGAGTTACAATGCATGTTTTTGACATATACTCCGTATAATTTGTTGGTTTATCTCGAGCTGACTTTGTTGTAAAAGATCGAATAAGTTGATGTAGTCATTTCACCCAAGATATGTGATTTTTAATGTCTTAGGCATTTGAAAAATATCTTTTGTTCACTTGACATTTAAAAAAGTACTTGTGAAAACGATGGAGCTATGGACCCATGATCACTATTGATGCGGCTGGATTTTAAATGTTTGATCGAGTCAAGTTGCGGCTGTGGGAAGTTATTCTGATCTCCGGCCAGGTTTTAGTCTCGGGTTTGGTGTGACACACCACAGCTGACCCAAGCCAAATCGAAGCCGGTGCACCACTCAAGTCCTACATTGTCCCCAATTAGGAACCATGGTCCATGGTCATCCATGTCCCTACAAATTATTATCATATCTTTTAGTTAATCAAGTGAGATTGTGACATATCAATCCAATTTAACTAAACACGTGTTCTTTGATCGAGTACGTACTTTTCAATATCGTTTTCCTTCTATATCTGTTTCTGTTACCTTCATGATTAGGTAGTCGAGTAGACTCGTAGACGGCGCTGCCACTCAAATATGCTTTCACACATTGAAGCTCTTCATTCGTAGTTATTATACACGAAGTATATAATTCTTACTTGTTTTGTGTAAGATATAATTTCTTACACATTATAGTGTCACTTACCAATACGGTATTGTACAAGTGGTACCGCTACTCCAAATGTTTAGACTCCAATTTGTGACCGATATGTCAAGGGTTCGAATATGTACTTCAACATATGTGGGTGATTTGTGCGCAAGTGATTTGCCGGGATTTGATGCTCCTTTAACACCTAACACATTTCAGGTGAGACGGATACGTACCATTAAAATATTGTACATGAATAAAAGATACCCTTTAAATACTTTTTTTTTATTAATATACAAGAAATAACCACTTTGGCAAGTTTGACTATATAATAAATAAACTTTTGTAAGTTCTTAGTCATCTAAGTTAAATAGTTGATGAAATAGAGCTAAAATGATCTTTTTAAATAGTGCGTTTGATTTTATTTTTGGTTTTTTATTTTTATTTTTATTTTACAGTGCATTTAAGTTGTCTAAAATGATAACGATGAATTAATACATCCAATAAAGTCAATCAAGTTATAGTCGTTTATATAAGGTTAAAGGTTTAAAAGTCATAAAAATAAATTGTATTTTTCAAAACAGGCACGCAACATGCAACGTGTATAACAAATTTGATAGATTTTGTTTCGAGGTTTGCAGTGTAACTGATAAATATATATAAAAAGTGTTTCAAGTAACTATTTAGTATTCTTTATTTTAGTTTTACTTAATGTTTTACCGATTACACGTTGCATACTTTCATACAGAATTTTAAAGTTTATTGCGAATATTAAATAATAAAATAATACATTTGTAACTTCCCCGGCAAGCCGAAAGCATGACTAACTAGATACCTTCAGGTTTCAACTAAAACGATGGTGGAAGGTATCAATTAGTCACAACTTTAGACTTATAAGGGACTCAAACTTCTTATCTCAAACCGATGTAGGACGGGTTGTTATAATATCCTCCACTTAAAATCCTGACATCCTCGTCAAGCTGAAATATAACCAGGATTCATACCCTAGGAGATGTATGTGCCACGTGCCCGTCACACCCCGACAGGCTATGACTCTAATATCATATGAAACACCCCCATAGCCGAAAGCAATAAACTACTCGGGTATCTTTCAAGTTCAAATAAAAATTATGGTGAAAGGATCCTAGTAGCCCACTACCTTAGACTTGTAAGGGACTTAAATGTCGTATCTCATACCGATGTGGACGGAGTGTTAGAGTATTTTTGTAGCTTTAACCTTTCGGAATCAGTTATATACTCCGTATTTACTTTTCATTAAGAAAAGTTGTGGACCTAAGTTGTTGTAGTTGCGATGGCACCAGTCAACTAAATTGAGTTAATGTAAAACTAGTTGAAAAGTTATTGGATTTCTAACAGTGTTACCATTTATTTTTAGGTGGTGCACCTCATTGTTTAATAAACTTAATAAACTACAAAGTGAAACGAGCTCAAAGTTTTTGTGCTACTAGTGACTAAGGGAGTGTTTGGAATTGCGTTACAAAAATAGATTATGTGTTTTAAATAATTGTTATCAAATAATTAGCGGTAACAAAACGTATTCAAAGCATATAGTGTTTGTATCTGATTGTGTGGGTTGCTATCGTAATAATCACAGTATTATTATTTTTACGCTTGGCAAAATAGATTATTTACTTACCAAACATGTAAAATTACCAAAAAGGACATCAGTATACAATGCAGAATTATATATACTCCATATAAATATTTAACATATAACCCTTTTATCACATAATTTACTAATAAATCTATAGCACTAGTAAGTAATTCAAACGAAATACAATAGTGAAAATAAGTTAATAGTATAAATAGAATATTATAAAATATCTAATAATTATGACAATGTGCACAGCCTATGCCGAGAGTGAGAGAGTTCGAGGATAAGTATGTAATTTTACTGGTGCACTGACAATTGCGTTTCCGTGCAGTAAGGGGTGAGGTGCTGCTCCAAAACTGCGTTTTGGCACCATCAAATAATCGGTTCTTTAATTTTTCTGGACAAACACTCAAATTGAATTATTTTCGTTTTATAATCGCAAAAATCAATAAATCACTCTCAATACGCATTCCCAAACACCCTCTAAATAATAATGTAAATAAATATTTTTTGAAAAATGCTAACTATAGCCTAAGAGCTATGGTTAAGCTTACCATGTTTAGTTTTATTTCATACTTATAACTTATAGTTACCATAAATAGATATTGTTATCAAATATAGATAAGGCAAATTTTGATACTATTAAATATGAATGTTCATACTTTGTAATTAAGGGTTATGGTTAGCAGTTTCACGATTTTTTGAGCTTTGTGAGTATGTTACGAAATAAAAATTTCTCCCAAAGGTCACAAAAACATGTTATAGGTTAAAGAACATATATGGGTTAAGCAAATAATGATACAGTACTATCAGTCCAAAAATAATGTTTAACGAGAATCTTAAACTTATGTAAATGACCAACTAATACCCCTATTGGAATAGGACTTCAAAAAGATTTGGTTACAAACATGTTGTAAATTGGAATGAATGCAAACACAGATTACAAAGTTTAAACTTCACGAATACGAAGAAGATAAAAGAGTCCACAGGTTTTGTAGGGTTCAAATTTTGGGCAGAACTGAAAATATCCGAGAACTGAACGGGAATAAAACCAAACCCGAAATAATCGAGAATATTTGGTTTGGTCCTCAGTGGCTCAGTCCTTCAATTAATACATTTTCGGGTCTCAGGTCGGTCCATACCAAACGCGAAGAAAATGAACAAAAAACCGAACCGAAGATTAATGTATAGATTCCCTAAACATTGTTACATGACTGATTGTTATGCTTTAATTATTTTATCTTTTGTATTGATATATCATATATTATCAAAGCAAGTGATTATGTCAAATTTATGAATTAATTATAAGCGTGCAAATTGTGGCTTTGTTATTTGTGTGTGTCAATAAATGTATGTACAAATGTACAATTTAATAGTGTGTAGATGAATTGTGTTCATATATGTGCATTGATTATGTGTTTATGCATGTCAAAGTTATTATATGTGTTAATTATTGTGTATTCCATTGCAAAGGATAAATTATAATGAATTTTAATTTTTGAATGGCATATTTTTCGGGTCGCTATTATGACTAGAACCGAATGAACCATTGTGGAATCATATCGAAACCTAACCATATGTAGTTGGTCCGGTTCTCGGTCCTTGTTTTCCCTAATGTTTGGGTCTCGGGTCGGTTCGATCCTAACTCAGTTCGATCTGATCTTGGACCATGAGCAACCCTAGTTCTAAGTAATGTAAAGAGGTTCATCGGGAGAATGATAGTCAACCAAGTCATAAATACCCTAGGTGTTCGAGATGGCTAGATTTTTGGGAAATCAACTACATATGAATTGTCATTAGTTTTTTTTTAATTGGACCAAACTTCTTCGTTAATTGTGGTATGTACAAACTAGAAATCATTTTTTCTCATAAATGTACGATAACAAGATCACCTTCCGTAAACATTTTGATTTGCTCAGCGATGTTTGTTTATGTCCGATTTGTATTTGGCATTAGAAGCTTTGAGTTTCTGTCGAATATCGATTTGAACATATTCGTTCATCTTGACTAAATTTTCAGCCCGGGGATTTTCGAAAGAGATCAAATCTAAGGTATGGCATGGAATTAATATAATAATAACGATGACCAACAAATGAGAGACTCAATGATAGATTTTAAACAATGGAAAATATCATTCTTAAAAGTTAACTTACCAATGACTAAATAGCCTAGTGGTAAGGGCAGCCCATGACTTCCTAGAGGTTATGGGTTTGAATCATGACATGAGTATTATTTATTATAAAGGTACCTACCACCAATGAAGCGCATGTCTCACAACGTCAAGGTTTAGTCGGTGTGAGATTAAGCTCGGATGTTGTGGTATATGTGATGGAGGTGATTTACCCGACTATGTTGGACCTTATGAGGGGTTCGGTCATGCTCCATTGAAATATGAAATAGCTCAAGTGGGTGGCCTAAATACCGATTTTTCCCCTTAAAGTTAACTTCAGTGGCTTATCATATCATATACTCTCTTTCATTTTTGGTTTTTATATATATACATATATTTTTAATGATAGACCATCATATCATATATTGTAGTCAATGATTATAATTAAGCTGAGACTTGATCCGTCACGGCTTAAATAAATTTAATAGACTACGGACCTGTTTTGGTCACATTCATATATAAAATCTAACAATGGTGACATTCTTGTTAAGGATAACCACAACTAATGGCAATGTCTACGAGTCAAATTTAGGGATGGCAATAGGCTCCGAAAACCCCGCAACCCACGGATACCCGACTGTGACGAGCGGTTAAACCCGAAAATTTACACTCGCGGGTTCGGGTTCGGGTAGAAAAGTAAACACATTGGCGGGTGGCGGGTGGGTGGCGGGCATGGTATACCATCCGCGAATAAACCGTACCCGTGAACCTGACACACCCATTTGTATTACCCGTGGGTATACCCGTTTACCCTCTTTTATAGTTTTGAATATATATGTAATAAAAAATAGTAGGGGCATGGGTATGTTTTTTTCACCCGTTTGTATTACCCGTGGGTATACTCGTAGAACCGTGTTTTTTTACTCGGTTACTCATAATTTTATAACCCGTGTACCCGTGAGCACCGTTACCCACGAGTGGCGGGCATGGGTATGTTTTTTTACCCGCTAGTGGATATCCACGGACAGATGGGTGTATAAAAAACCGTGGGTACGAATGATGGATATAGGGTATCCGTGCCCGTTACCCGCGGGTGTCATCCCTAGTCAAATTGGTCTAGAATATATAGCCGAGTATAAAATTACGAAGGGAAAAGAAAGATGGTACGACGGAGTAGTGTATATAATTAGCCAATAAGGCTAACATTAACTGATGGGTGTTGATATATACAACATGTTTTTTATTCATACATTAAAATTATGCAATATAGTGTTGTACATTACTGCATTGTGATGCATAAAAAGTGGTGCATGCATCAAGATATTTGTTGTATTTATCACTACCCTTGACTAATATATGAAATATCATTTCATTTTATTTGTGTCCACTTATTAGACCATTTGCAATGGTGATGGGCATTCTGGGACGTTCTGGGCGTCACGTCAGCGTCAACACCACGTCAGCACGTGCAGTGGTAAACCCAGAACGTCTATCGTTGCCCCTAGATTGGAGAAGATTGAATTGTGTGAAAAAATAATGGTGTCTTTGTTGAGTTAGAAAAGATTGGAGAAGATTGAATTGTGTGAAAAAATAATGGAGAAGGTATGTGTATATATAGATGCATAACAAGGTTGTTTTTTTTTAAAAAAATCCCCCTTTCTAGCTATTCAACGGTCAAATTTTTTTCTGTTCAACGACTATATTTAAAAACATAAAATTATTTACACATCAAACGGTCATCACCATTAAAAAATATTAAAAATTCGTTGGGCCCCACGTGCACACCTCCTTCCCTCCCCGTGCTCGGCTGCTCGCTGCCCCCAGAACGCCCGGTGAAAACGCCTCATTGTCGGCGTTCTGGGGCGTTCTCGGTCCCATTTCTCGCCCAAAACGCCGCGTTGCAAGAGGTCTTATGACTTTTGAATCTTGTGAATTACCGGCCTTTTTGATTATGCTTCGTTGAAAACACGGGCAAAACTACTAAGTTCAAGTAGATAAGGTGAAAATATTAGGGTTTAAATATTTAATAATGGTATAATTTATATATTAAAAATTTTCAATTAAACCCTTTAATTTCTTTAATGATTCAATCATTCAAGTTTTAAAATTTTGATTGTTTAACAGTTTACGAGTATATTTGCTCTTTATACTTCAAAAGTTTGATTATTTAATCCCTTGAATTTATATTTTATAATGATTTTTACCTTTCTAAATTTATTTGATTTAATCATTTAACTATAAATTTTTTTGAACGGTTTAAACGTTAAAAAACTAAAATTTGAAACATTAAACCATTATTAACCCAAAATATAATGTTGTTATCTTATACTTTATAGTTTAGAGGGAGCAAACATTTAGAAATATCATTAATATCCTACCAACAAAATTATTTACTCCATTCGTCCCAAAATAATAGTCTTATTTTGACTTTTCAAAGTCTTTCGTTTTCTACTTTGACCTTAAATAACTTTGTTTATGTTATACGGAGTATAATACTTGATGAAAATGCATTTAAAACTCAACTCATTCATATATTTTACATCAAGTATTTGATATAATACAAACAAACATATATTAAATGTCAAAGTTAAAAAAAGAAAGACTTTAAAAAGTCAAAATAGAACAATTATTTTTTAAACGAAAAAAGTACATTTTTTTAGCAGTCAGCTACTCCTTCTATCCTTTGTAGATCGGATTATAAACACTTTGATGTCTAATCTACTTTGTTAAGTTATAAGCTAGCTATATGTAAGCGTTGTTGTAACATCCTCCTTAAGGGCCTAGTGGCAATGTAGTAATTTTCTGACGTTAAATTATTATTTAATGTGTTAGGAAATTAAATTGTTATTTTATTAAGTTATTGTGAATAATAAGTCAAAAAGTCAAATAACTTATTGTGACTAGTAAATTATAGGTTGTTTTAAACTTATACAGTTGTAGGTAAAATAAGATATTTGATCTTGCAAATGATTTTGAGTTCCAGACAATAGGTTTAAAAGAGGATAAAAGTACACCGATTTATATTGGGTCGGGTTAGATGGAGCCGACCAAATTTAACCATTCTCAAATTTTATTTTTCTTCACTTCAAGAAAACACACAACTCACACCCAAATTAGAAATCATCTCCAAAGTTGAAGATATAGGAGCTGTGATTTCATTTCAAGTTCATCATCATCTTGCTCATCATCTTAATTTCTTCATCTTAATTGTAAGTTCTCTTATTTTAGTTATTTATGAACTTACTTGAGTTAATTAGGTCAAATTTGATGAACATATGAAGTAGGAATGAATTGAAGTTTGTTGATGTTATGTGATGTTATTTGAAGTAGGGATAACTTATAGAATTTGTGTTAGGTGTGTGAGAATTGTGAATTGGGTTTTGAATTCTGTAGAAGTCGAAGTACAGTCCGAACCATCTAAGTTTTTGGTCGATACCCGATCGGGTATGAAACCTACCCGATCCCGTATAAGCTTTCTACCCGAACGGGTAAGAACTCATACCCGAATGGGTGAATAAGGTTAGCAGATCGGGTATGGTAAGTTATAATTGTGTTTGCAAATTTTGAAAATGCGTAAGTGTTTTCAGTGTAGCGAATATGTGACAAATTTCATCAACTCAGATTGAGTTGAAATTCGCATGGTCACTCGAAAATGGCCCAATGATAAAAGCTTTATTCTAAGAGCCTAGGCAGTTTTTGGCCTTCCGGGGTCATCTAATGGTCGAAAATAGTATTTTTCAGTTTTTAAATGTCATTTCGGGATTTTCTGATTTCATTTCAGATTGGACTTTTGATTCCTTAGACCTCAGAGATTTACCTGCTTAAGTAAATATGTTTCTCAAGTAGTTATGATTGTCATTTACAACTTGATTATAGTTGCTATGTAGATGTTGTGTATTGAGAAGTTTGATTTCAAAATACAATTGAATAAGCCAGTACAATATAATTAAAGTGTAAACTGAAAATGGGATAGTGAGCTGTATATAATACTAAGTATTGAAATATGATTGGATTAACCAGATGTGAATGATATTATAGGTTGGTGCTTATTTGTAGCTTGCTATTATTAAATTAACCGAGTTATATGTTATGAAGCGAATTACTAACTCAGTGTTTAATTGTATTCTCATATATGGAGAAGGCTCAGTAATATTAGACTTCTGAGCTTGCGACTGAGGTAACGGTGAGTGGATCTGTACCCTCAGTGTGATTTAGTTGTAACAGGTTTGGTTACAACGGGTAAACGTATTATTACCGTTTTAGTTTACCATGATGATTATGGTTTAATTGTAATAATACTGTTGATAGACTAATGAGTCTGATACATTGCCATGATGAGTATGTGAATATGTGATCACTTGATATATTGCCTTTGAGCATTGATTATTAAGGTCATCAGGATGTTGGGCTTGGTTGCAATTGATAGACGACGGGAATTTCCTAGTACATATCGTTAACGAGAAATTAGGTCGTATGAAATTAGTACCAAGCTATCGGTCTATTCTGTATTGGCCATACAGATTGACGGTCAGTGTTCTTTGAGAGCCACCACGGCAGTTGGGTTTCTCAAGAGCCACCGATCCTCATTGATATTACGTGTTTACGATTATCTTGTTGTAAGATTTGTTACTGTTAAGTTAAACTGTTGGTTACATGTCTACTCACTTAGCATTGAGTTAATCCCTCACATTAATACTTCTTGCAGGTTATGATTAGATAACTGGCTAAGCAAGAAGCAGCTGATTGGAATGGAATGTTTTACGACTAGGTGTTTACTCTGATATAGATTTGATTAAATCAATGTGTCTTTGGGAATTATATATTACCCATAAGTTGTGTTTCAAATTTATAGGGTTAAACCTATTTGTATATTGAAACGGTTTGACTTTATATATATATAATATAAGATGTATTTTTGTACTTACGCTTCCGAAGATTAAAATATATTTAAATAATGTGTTAAAAGATGGGGTGTTATAAGTTGTCCTCATTTTTCAGTCGGCAATAATGTGCATTTCTTTTAAGAAAGGGATCTGAGAGACAGGTGGGATATGAGGGGAAGGAGGGGTAGTCCCATCCCATCAGTCCATTCATGCACGAAATGGTCAAGATTAAGCTATGTCACTTAAGAACTCAAATGCAATTATTTTCGGGTGAGCCATTGACTTGAAATTTTACACTTTAACATTGGGCAGAGGGTCAACAACCTTTTGACCTTTCTATCTCTTTCCATAAAACATATTACCCAAAACTCCCCTCTTTCCAAAAAACACACATTAACACAAAACATACAACAACACAAACACTTCCGACCACCATCGTTCCTTCGCCACCACCACTGTCGCTCCTCCGTTTCCACCACCGACAGAACTTCGACGTTTCTTCGTCATTGTCCACTCAATTTTATCCAACGTCTCCTTTCATACAACGTCAATTCTACACTCAAATGGAATCATTTTCCGCAATTAGATCTGGTAATTTTTTATGCTTATTTGAGTGTGTTTTGATGGTTTATTTCTATTAAGTTTTTATAGATCTGGTGTATTATGTGTGATATTTACTTGAAATTATAGATCTAGGTTTGATTGGTAGTGAATGATGATATTTGAGTAGTTATTTATTGGATGAAATGCTAGATCTGTGATTGAACTTGTGGAACGGATCAATGTATGATTTCGTTGTTATTGTGTTTTTTCATGGTTACTACATTTTGTTATGTTACTGCATATAGGGGTGAGTATGGGTCAGTTTAGGTCGGTTATGACCCAAAACTGAACCCATAACCAAAATTTCGGTTAACGGATAATAGAAACCGATCGATTTCCGTTAAAAGGTGTGTCGGTTATTGGTTATTTTCTCCGGGTCAATTAATTTTTTCGGTTAAACGGTTAACCACTAAAATTTTGAGCTTGTGATTCTAGCCCAATAGTCATTACATGGGCCGTATATTTGTTCAATTTTTAATCATATTTACCATTAGTTTATAGGCCATTAGCCCATTAAAAAATCACAAACATGACAAATTCAAACAAAAATTAAATCAAGTCGTTGCAATTAATAATACCATAGTCAAATAATGTTAAATACATTAAAATTGACAATTCTAAACTACGTAATTAGTTACTATCTCATCTCATTTTTATTATTTTTATTATTATAAGAAAGACAAATATATGTAGACAATGGACAATTAATCCCTCCAAAATTAATCCCACCCATTCAATTAATTAGTCTTCATACTTAATCACCATTGATTTTAATCCCACTAATTGTCCATGTAATAAGTCTCATTAGGCATGGTTAAATTACCTAATTACCCCTAATAAAGTCTAATTTAAATCTATTTAATATCCATTTATTTTCCAAATTTCATGACCCTAATCACACGTTGACTTTGTAATAAAAACAAATCTGACTTTTCAATGCTAAGTAAAAAAATATTAATTAATAACAAACTTCAACTTTTAAATCACACACATCACAAATCATACATATACCGATTTTGTCACCTTATTTTCTTAGTAAACTTAAACATTACAATTTTATTTTTAATTAATCTTAAACCAAATTCTTAATTCTTTGAGAACATTGAAATCGATATAAGCGTTTATTTTTCTAAGTCAACATTAGTTTTCTTTTTTCTTGCATTCAAAATTCAAATTCACTTAAACTTGGTGAAAAAGAATTAAGCATTTCTATCTTTATTCAAAATACTTTAAAATTATGCATTCATTAGTTGAATAAATAGTTTTAATACTTAATGTCAGCGTGTTTGATGATGATTACATAGTCACGTAGTAGGTAAGTTTCATGCTTGACGTATGTAGACATTGATCTATTTATTTTCTTACTTTCATCTTTATTTGTGAAGCGGTATCATTTATATGTATTTTTATCATCTTGAAATTTCCGAAACATATGATCTTCATTTGTGTTTGTGATATCAAAGGGTTTATGAATGTTAATTAAGATTTTCATATTTGTAGGTCAAAGATGTCTATGATTTATGTACATTGATTATGAAAAAAGTGATGAGTTACATGTTTTTAGTTTCTTGTCGAAGGGTATTTTCATTATAAGTGGCAAAATGATTGGGTCAGGTCGGGTTGGATCACGGTTCTAGATGGTTTTGGGTTTAAACGGGTCCGGATCTAGATGGTTCATTTAGGATGACAGGTCAGAAAGGGTCTAGGTCAAATGAATCTCGAGTTAGGTTGACATATCGGGTTTCCACCAAATTTTTTTTATCTGAGTTAAGAATGAAAAAAAATGAATTGAGGTTTTTTAAAAAACACTCTACCCGCCTAGATCCGTAGGTTAATTGTTATACAATTGGAAGTTATATTAGATACATATTCACACCTGTCTAAAAAAATAGAGAAACCCAACCAAACCCATCACCTCATTGATATTACCGAACTTGACCCATAAATAACCAATGAGTATTAAATTGGCATCTCTAATTTTTGGCCAAGTTGGACTTTCTTATTATCATTTCATTTTTGGTTTACCTAAGTAACAAATTCAGTGATTTTGGGAAAATATTTGTTATGTGTTTCTATCTAATTACTTTTACCGACTTGGGATATTCATGATATGGAATATTACATTTGAGTTTGTTCACCTAATCGTATTCTATTTCTATTTATATCGAAATTATAATAGTAGTCACGTAATGCGCCAGATAAAAGTTTCATTTGACAATGTATCCATCATAGAAATGTTACATCTAATTGTCTATATGTGTTTTACATAAACACAAAAAACAACATATATACACAAAAACATAGCCTTTAAAGGACAATCAAAATCGTAGTATCAAATTATCACTTAATTTTTTTCATCAATACCGAATCTAAAAATATGTATAACCCCGCGAATCCGCGGGTTATGATCTAGTTGTATATACATAATAAAACTACAACAGAAAATTAGCAGTTTAATAATTTTACACTACTTAATTAGTTAACTACTTGATTAATGGAGAATAATAAAAAAAAATAGCATGTTCACACTTCATCCTTGAAGATTAAATCAAAAAATCTTCATCCATGGAAAGAGTCCAAAACTCAAAAGTCCCAAAACTAAACTTCTTAGTACATATCTAAATCGTACTAGATTAAATCTCTATACAGATGCATACAAACACAATGTTATACATACATTATACATTAATATACATAAATTAAAAAAAAACTAATATATATAATATTGGGGCGGTTCGGTTAATAGTGGGTCGGTTAGGGGCATTAACCGTAATCAAACCGCAATATTCGGTTAACCAAAATATATATAACTGAACCGTCGGTTAACATAGTGGGTCGGTTATTTTGGTTCGGTTAATCGCACCCCTAACTGCATATTATGTTTGTGCATTTTAAGTGCTTGGTTGCTGCATTTTGTTCTTAAAGTATAATTAGTATATGTATTTATTCATTACATTTTATGTTACTACATTTTAAGTTATTGAAATTTATGATATTGCATTTTATTGATCTAGATCTGAAAATTAGATCTGAATAAAATCCACTACATTTTAAGTTACTACAATTTATGTAACTGCATTTTCTGTAGATCGATATGAATATTAAATCTAACAAGTAGATCGGAAAACAAATCCACTGCATTTCACATTTCATCACTGCATTTTACAATTTTTTCTACTGCATTTTAATTGCAGTTCATGTGAATCATGCAAGTATTTGTTTACCGAATCTTCTATACTGTTACTGCATTTTATGTTTTATAGCATTTGATGTAATTGTAAAGCTTAGTTTTATACCCGAAATCAAAAAATTACTAATCCTTGCTTAACGCATCTTGATATTGTTACTGCGTTTTGTGCTTTTTAGCAATTTTTATGTGTTGATGTACCTTGATACTTGAATTCGTGAAATTGATGGTACATGTTTTCTGCAATATGTATATTGTTACTGAATTTGTGTTTTTTAGCTTTATTAAACATGTTGCTTGCTTTTAGTGTAAGGTAGCTTATGTTTGTTATTCATTTTGTAGATAAAACATCAAGGAGTGTGTAATGAAGAAATCTACCAAATCGAAGTCGGTTAAACTTGAAGTTGAAGAGGAGAAATCTAGCAAATGATGTATTAGTAAAATTAAGGAGTTTAGGAAATAACTATCGTTTTGTACAAAACAATGTTGTCTTAGTGAAATTTTCACTGCATTTTATATTTTTGCGTTGCATCTTGAATATTACCAGATTTTAGATTCGACAAATTTTTTGCAATTTTTTTGATAAATTTTGAGGTAAAATTTCGGTCAGATCCATAACTTGTTTCAAAATTGCAAAACAGTCTTTGATGGCTAAAATAGGGACCCCGCGTGACAGATGTCACTTTTTAAATGGTCTAAAACTTTCTTTTTCTATCTCCATTAATGGATTGCTTCTCTGAACCCCAACATTTCTTTTAG
Source organism: Pseudognaphalium luteoalbum (assembly GCA_963422505.1). NCBI lineage: Eukaryota > Viridiplantae > Streptophyta > Magnoliopsida > Asterales > Asteraceae > Pseudognaphalium > Pseudognaphalium luteoalbum. Next base: position 103,001,000 of record OY730196.1, read on the forward strand.
TTATTACTTTATTGATTTCATTTTACATGTTCAACCTATTATTTTTGTTTTTCATTTTATAAATTGGACACTTACAAAAATACATTACAAAAAATCATTTAGTTCCCAACTTACCCTTATTTATTACACTCAATAAATTATTTATTAAATATTTTCAATCAAATTTTCTTTCAATAAATTTATCAAACTATTATAAAACCAACATTTTTCACAAGGGACATTTTGTTTAAACATATAAAGTATAAAATATGGAATATCTAGTATTATTTCAAAGGATTGAAATACTCTAATGTTCCATATCAACATGAGTTGTCACATTTTTTCACAAACAATATGTCTATAATTAAAACTTCATTTTATGTTATAGAATTAAATTAAACGAGAGTCGCTGTATTTATTTGTAAAAGAACATGACCTCTTCAATACTAGGGAATCTCATTTATCGATTTCCTGTTTTCATTGACCATTGAACTATTTTAACACTGTAACAAACTTTATATATTTTAGATACGTATTTCACTAATTCTACCCAAAAACTTGTTACAATAAACACACATTAGGAAATTAGACAAACACGAACACACATATATATGATAAGATATTTTAATTGAAAAGCATTTTATGACTTTCGCTTAAACGTTAACTTTCAAGGGAGGTAACGGAAATTACGGAATATTGCTAAACCAAAAACATAAAATTGGCATCACAAATTCTACATAACGAATGGTGAAAAACAAGTACCAAATGTGAAGAAAATGTATAAAGTGTAGAATGATTGAGTAAGAAAAAGGAAGTTTCCATTTAAAGAAAGTTAAGGTCAAATCAAAAATCCACTTTCCAAAATTTACATGTCTTTCTTTCCCAACTAATTTCGATTATTCCACATTTCCACTACACATAAATAACTTTTCCGTTCATTCATACACTGATAATTTGTGTACCTTTTCTTCTTCTTCTACATAATTCACATATAAATAATATTTCATTCGTTTCAAATTAACTATTCACCATTCTATTTTGATTTAAGTTTAAAATAAATATTCATTCCAACATTTTAACCAATCAACAATGTTTTTTATAAGTCAACATGAAATTTTATTGGTGGACAATGTGATTGTTTACAATTTTCTTAAAATATGTACAAACTAACACTTTACACTTAATTTAAAACATATGGAGTAATTAATTTAGCTAAAAGGTTCTTGATTTTTTTGTTAATTTATAAAACAATTTCCAAAAGGTGCTACTTAAGTAATTTCTCAAGTTTATAAAATGTTTCTACTGCTATTGTTAGTGTTATAATATCCACATACTTTAGGTGTCCATAATAACCTAGCTAAAATGCAAGACTCGAACAAAATTTCTTTCACATGAACACCACCATAAAATCCCCTTCTTTCTAGAGAATGGATCATGGATGTGGCTCTTTCATAATATATGATGTAATTAGGTCAAGATTAAATCTAGGCGATTCACACAAAGTATGTACTTAGAGGTGGATTAAACGTTTGTAATTGTATATATAGATGAAAATATGTAAAAGTTTAATAGTTATTTGCCAATATTGATACACAAAAGATATGTTTACATTTGTAGGGTGTGAAAATTAAACAACTTAATTTATTATAGTTAAAAGTGTGAAAATGATAAAACAACTTAACACACCCAATTTATTCAAGTAGGAAATCTTATACACGTAAATTGCAATGTGTACAATCGCATAAGAAAATGAGTACTTTTTATATATTTTAGTTTTATTTATTTAGGGTGATTCTTGTAGTATTATTATTTTTTATGATGAATAAATGATAATGATAATTAATAATTAAAAAAAAAATCAACCAGATTGAATAATTCACTTAACAAGCTAACAAGCTTAGCCTCGTCTTTTTGTTGCTTGTTATTTTTGGGACTAAAATCCATGCATTTTAGTTTTGTGTAGATAATGTTTAGTCTTGTACGGTTTAGATACCTCATGAATAATCATATCCTGCCTTTTTCAAAAGTACGTTCTCCACGATACATGTTTTATTAATCATTATTCCATTATTATTATATACATATACTAGTTTAAGACCCGTAAAATTTACGAATTTGTCTATAAAAAATACTTAAGTCGCCTTATATATATGTGTGTTCGGACTAACTTACATTATCAATGCAACGGTCCATTAGCATTTGTTTTTAGATCATAAATTACGTAATGATTTATTGTATTTAGAACGCGTCTTTATCATAATTTCAAAATTTATTTTACAGAGCGATCGAACGAGTCAATCAAATATATCAATTAATCACACCCAAGAAGAAGGTGCCCTAGAAGTTCATTGTATGACGAATACTGTCCGGACCATAGGAAGAAGGCTTATTGCACTCGAAATTTAATTATAAATCATAAATTACGTAATAATATATTGTATATACAACGCATCTCGAAATCATCTATATTCTAGCAGCCTAGTATGTGATTTGGTTTCACGAATTAGCGAAACGTGTGTAGCATAATGGAGCATTTTATATTTTTTAATTTTAGCATGGATTCATATGACGTTTAACTTTACAAACATTTATTTTATAACTATAAGAAATCAAATATTTTTGTGAACAGCATGTCACATGTTTATTGTTATTGGAGATTAGAACAGGCTAACATTTAACATGTTTCGATTTATATTCATTATAGTTGAAAGTTAATTGACTTCTATATATAGAAATTATTTGCAAATCATCATTTATTTTTAGAATAGGCAAATCATCATTTATGTATAATAAAAGTTGACAATTTAACAATTTGAATTTTTAAATATATAAATAGAGTTTAATAATTTTAGTGAGGGCATATTTGTCTTTTCTAATCTTTATTTTTATAAGGCATCAAATGAAATATTTAAACCAATTATAAAAGGTAGTGTAGATTAGTATTTCATATTTTAAATCAAGGGTGAATTTATATAAAATCCTCGTTTATATTCTTTCATGATTTTTCTTAAATATATTACTAGTTTAGGACTCGCAAAATTCGTGAAATCGTCCATGAAAATATTTAAGTATCCGTATCCATAGCTGTATAATTGTTATTATTATTTTGAGTTTTATATCCAATATATACAATAAATATTATATATAATAAGATAGTGTACATATCAATTGGTGAACCTTATACGATATGCTATTATATTTGCATTTTCATGATTATTACATTTTAATTTTATATGATATGAAAACATTAAGTTTTTCATTATCTAGAACGTACCGAAACTTTGAATTAGTTAATTAAAAAGTTAAATTGTTAGTTTTCTAGAGTTAAAATCTTGAATATACTATAGTTTATGATATTTTAAAAACTAATAAAAGGATTCAAAATAGTAGGTCGTATAGGAATTTAAATCACTGGGCAAGAGAATGAAGTTATGATTTTTTTAGAATTGAAAAACTTATTGGGGTTTTTTCCAGAAAAAATAAAATAAATAAGATTGTAGGAAGAGTTTGAATTATAAAGGAAATAACAAAGTAGCTGCTAAATTAAAATTTTCATAAATATTTAGTGGATTTTCTATAAAGGAAAAACAGAAGTTTTATATTATAAATATTTAGGGGTTTTGAATTTTTATGAGTATTAGATTTTAATTTTGTATGATATGAAAACATGAAATTGCTCGTTATCTTGAACGTACCGAAATTTTGAATTAGTTAATTAAAAAGTTAAATAATTAGCTTTAAGATTAAAAATCTTGAATATACTATAGTTTATGGTATCTTGGTTTTTTTTTTTTTTTTTTTTTTGTCTTGTTTTAAATTTGCATCGTATTTTCAATAATTTGTTTTTTTTTGTTTTGACAAAGTTACAAACGTTAGGATAATCAAAACCCACGAATAAATATGAAAAATCAATATGTAATACTATTGAGTACGAATATTTTAAACGGGTATGGATACATACACACTAAAACCCGTTAGAACTTGACCATCTGCATCCATAATCTAAGCATTGTAAATTAGAAATAATAAAATAATTAAAAAAGTAGTGGTATGGGTCAGATACACTAAAACTTGTCGGACATAATCCAAGAATTGCAAATTAGAAGTTCATAAAATAATTAAAAAATGCATTCGTATAAGAATTTAAATCACTGGGCGATGGAATGAAGTCATAATTTTTTTGGAATTGAAAATAACTTATTGAAATTTTTATCAGAAAAATAAAATAAAGAAGAGTGTAGGAAGAATTTGAATTATGGAAGAAATAATTAAGCATTTATTAAATCAAAAGTTCCATAAAGTATTTGGAGGATTATATACAATTATTGAAGAAATATAAGATTTATATTGTAAATATTGAAAGGTCTATATTGTAAATATCGAAGGGTATATTAGTCTTTTAGTCATAAAAAATGAGAATAATGATGTCATTAAATAAATGAATGGTTAGATATTAATTGTTAATTTTCATCAAATGGCTAATACTATTTCAAGATTTTTCTTTTAATATATAAGATAAATTAAGATTAAGATCGGTGTCTAGAGAAATATAGTTGTGGTATATTCTTAATCTTTTATCTATAACATTACTTATTCCCTAATCCATTGTAAGTGTACACAATAAAAACAACACACTTTTAGGCATTCTAGTTAATGTTAGGGAGGCACAACTAACTAGAGGTGTGTTCAAATTCGGATATCCGAACATTGAATATTCAAAATTTTGGATAGTTTTTATCACTATTTCATATCCAAATTTGAAATTTCGAATATCCAGATTTTCAGAAAATTGTACTTGGATATTCAAATATCCGAACTCGGATATCCGAATATTTGAATATTATAAAAATTCATTTATAAATCTTTCAAACTATCACATTATGTAATTAATTCTTAAGTTATTGAGTTGATATATTAAATAGAGAACATAATATCATTATAAATCAATATTCAATTACTATGATCTATTAATCTAATACTATTGATCTGATACTATTAATCTAATATACTTTTCATAAAATTAGAAAAAAAATTATTATCTTTTTGTTGTTTTGGATTTCGGATATCCGAAATTTTGGATGTCCAAATTTTCGGAGATTTTCGGATCAGATTTTTGGATATTCGGGTAATGGATTCGGATACGGATACTTTTGAACACCCCTATAACTAACAGTATAATGTGTTAGAATAAAAGCCCGTGGATTTTGTAGATAACTATATGTGATATCAATTTTTGGAAATCTGTAACATTAACTATTGGGAAAATAATCCATAATGTTGAACAATACTGTTTGAAAGGTAATTTTAGTATAAATGTAAGGGTCATTTATATAAATATAGAAGGTTGAAGGATCAAAAATTTATAATATTTATTTTGTGATTGGTTAACATTACAATTTAATTCTAATGCCAACATTACAAATCATATCTCCCTTAACTATTTTCGTAGAGCTGTTAATGAATTTGAACATTTAACAAACTACTCGAGCTTGTCTAATTCAAATTCTAACTTAAAAATTATTCAAAGTCGAGTCATCCTCAAACAAAATGTGCTACTCAGCTCGTTACACAAGTAGAGTTAGATTAATTATTATTCAATTCGAATCGGGCTCATTAAATTTTGAGTTGAACGAGCTAATTTAGTTTCACAAGTCGAACAACCATATTTTATATATAAGAATTTTTATGATTATTACTTTAGAAAAAAGTGACTAATACATATGAATCTAACACCTCAAGTATAAATGAGCTAACATGAAATCGAGATCAAATCAAGTTATCAGACTAGTTAATCTAGCTAGAGTTTGTAAAAAGCAACTTGATCTTGAACAAGTAGTCAATTTAAAAAAACTCGCAATAACTAAAAAATATCGAATTCGAACTCGAACATTGATAATATACTCAAACAGAGGTCGAACACAACTTTTAGCATTAATTCGAGTTCGAAACATATATTTGAGTTCGAATCGTGTAACATGTATTCAATTTGTTTTGGATAAATAAAACTGTGGGTTAAACTTGAATTTACCAAATTTGAAACCATTTAAAAATATGATATATATCATTATATTGTCTAGAAGAAGCTTTGATTTGCCTATTTTCATGTTATTTCTTAAAGAAACTTTATTCAGTCATGAACCACTTTATAAATCAAGATCTCCACCGATCAGCTTGGTTTTTGATAACACCCTTTTGAGAAATCGAAAGTTTTATATACTTTTCACATTCTTTGACTCTATATGTAATAAATTGAGAATTATATTATATACATTAGAAAGAGGTTTCTAGTGGTCACCAAAATGAATTGGAGAGTTTGAAATCAGATCTCAACAAATCGGCGTGTTTTGTGTTGTCATAAACATCACTTGAACCACAACCAATATACACGTTAAATAATGGGCTTATTAAAGGACAAAAGCATCTAGACTTGATTTTAAAATTTTTAGACATGGAACTAAAACGTGAGCACGAATGTAAGAGCATGAAGAGTGGGTGCGCAAGTTGAAAGACCTTCAACCTAGAGTTACCACTCCCGGACACCCGGGTTAAGTGAAAGGCTCGACCGATTGAGTTGACTGTAACGCTGAATGAGTGAATTTATTTTATTTATTTTTTTAATTCGTCTAACACATTGTAAGGTGAATCCATTTTCACATTACTTCTTCAATATCAGCTCTATTCCACTAATTTGCATTTCGTTATTATCAAAAACTCGAAACCACTCCCTATACTTTAACTTGGTTCTTTTAAGACTAGTAAATATGTATTCCCGTTCATGACTAATTATATACGTTGGATTGTGCTTTGACTTGATATATCTATATATTATTATTTATTATACAATTATATACAAGTAAGAATAAGTAAATTAAATTCATTTTGTCCTTAATTAAAGATAGTTCACTTAATTAGGTATTAAGACGGCTTGTGATTCTAGAAGAGTATCATAATCGATGGAATCAGCCTCAGTGGGGTCACTATGTGGATTTTAATGATATTGCTTCAAATTTACTTTAAAAACAGTCAAATAATGAGGTTTCAAATACGAGATCATCAAGTTTTCTTATTATACTCCGTACTTACCAAAGAGATAGGGTATGTGATTAATTTGTTGTTACGGGTCATATCGGGTACTATAAACATTAAACACTACGTACTTACCAAAGATGTATATTCACGTTATTCAAAAAATTGATGTATAACATCATATCATAACTCAGTTAATCATACGGCTATAGCCTACAAAAACAAATAGATAGGGTATTAAACTATGCAAGGGCGAAGATATGATGCGGATAACATAGTCAACTGCTTACACAAAAAGTTTTAAATTACATAAATAAGAAAAAAAATAAGGTATAAGTAACATTTTAAAATTTTCATTCCTATAAAAATAAATATTTTTCACCGAACTCTCCATTTGAATTTTCTAGCTCAATGAGGAAAAACGTGTGAAGTTGTATCAACCTTAAACGGCAGTGACACAATATGCGATTAAGGTTGTAACACAATATGCGAATTTGCGAATGATCTAAAAGTGGGCCACGTACCAACTCATAAAAACATTTTAGTGGTTTGGTCAGATCGATTGATAATTAAAACTTAAAAATTTGATGTACTGTATAAATCTAAAGCTTAATTTCAAGAGGAAAAAAGAAGAAGCCTAAAGTATATACGTGAAATGAAGTACAATAAAATATAAATAATCATGTAAAATTATGAATGCTAAATTGTATGAGAAGTGATTTATACACTACATCTATTATAAAAAAAAATTAAGGATAATTTTTTAACATTCAACATTTGTTTTAGAAATAGTGTGTTTTCAATAATTGAATACATATAACAATGAATTCAATTTCATCATTATTATATCTCATTTATTTGTATCTTTCGAAGAGTAAAATGGGGATATTACTAATAGCGATTTATACATATAGTTAGTACTTACAAGTTACAATGGAAAAAAATAAAGTTTAACACAATATTATTACGATTCAATACGTTTAATATTTTTGTTTTCCACCGCATTGTTCAGATATTTTGCTAATCTATAATCTTTAACTACATATAAAACATATCTACTTAATTACTTAATCTTAAATTTCAACAACCCCTTTAAATGGAATAAAACTTTGAATGGTTTGCTTTAGTTATCTATGTGCGACAACTTAATGTATACCCTTTTTCAAAACCAAATGTCATGAGATGATCCCACATTGATTTGTAAACAAAATTTTTATAGCTTTTCTTCTCTATATAATCATCATACATTGAAAATCTTTGTAAAGTTTTGAATCTATTCTATACAACTATGATGTCACACTACTTCTATTATCGACACCAACTTGACATTATCTTTAATAAAAAAAAACCTCCTACTGCATAGCGCAGGTATAATGCTAGTTACTTATAAAGAGTCTCTTGTATTTGAATCTTAAAGTTTTTAATATTTTTGTTTTTGACCAAATTACCCTTCTTAATTAGTCATAACCAAACATTTTCATCTTTAAAATAGACAAAAATAGACAAATATTTTCCAAAATATTTCTAATTATTTGCTCTACAAATTCAAAACATCTACTATGTATTACTTATTTTCTTATCTATATTAATAACCCGTATATGAATCATCTTCATATAGTCTTAATTGAATATTCGCAAAAACGAAGTTATAACCTTAATAACTACCTGCTGCATTACGCGAGCACCATGTTAGTACTTCCTCCGTTCCATTACAAATGTCCACTATTGACTTTCTGAAGTCTTTGTTTTTCAATTTGACCTTAAATATTTTTGTTTGTGTTAAATAATATTTGATGAAAATTATATCATTGAAAATACATTTAAAGCCAACTTCATTCATATATTTTACATCAAATATTATATAACACAAACAAAAATATTTATGGTTAAAGTTTTAAAAGAAAGACTTTTAAAAGTTAATAGTGGATATTTGTAATGGGACGGAGAGAGTATAATATAATAGTGTAAGGTATAGTTAATGATGTTTAATCTTTAAATTTGGTCTTTTCTTTCTTTCACAACCAAAAATCGGCGTTCTCATATATTATGGCATTGACATTTTTGATATTGACAGCTGCCCTCCTTTCTAATGTGACGTGTCTTAATTTTTTTTACCACGTGGCATTTTCTCCACCTTTCGTTAATTTCATATTTAATATTTGCCTGCAAAGATCACGTCTTTAATGTAAATATCACCTATTTATACAATTTTTTCTATTCAATTTACAACAGAATACTTAATTAAACGCATTATTCTTGTTGAATATTTTTAAGCAAATGCGTATCCCATTATTACTAATTAATCAAGCGTATAACCCCCCATTTAACATTTTATTTATTTACGGTTTATATGCTTTGCCTATATGCATGCATTATATAACCGGCCAATAATAACATTTGTATGTATGAATATATGGTTACAAACTTCTTCTCGCACTTAACTTGGTATTGTTATCCAGATACAATTACTAGTCTCGTTATTCATATGTTACAAACTCTTAATTATGATCCTTTTGTGTTATTTATGTATAATATATAATATGTATGTATACAAGAATACAAATATTGTGTCATATATTTTATAAGAAAATTACAAAACTGAATAACTAAATACACTTGCAATAGAGATTGGTTGAGATACATGCATACACCTTTGAACGGGACCATTTCAAGAGTCTATCACGTGAGAAGTAAATTAAGTTTACATATTGATTCACTGATCACATTGATCAAGCAAACAGATAGATTTCATTAGACGTACATTAGACAAACTACTACTTGATATCGAGGGAGATTTAACTTGATCGCTAAAAATGTTTACATTTTATATGCGTCATTTAAAATAATTATCGATCGGGACTATCTTTAACAACGAATTAAAAAAGTTTGTAAGAACACTGAACACTCACAATGAGTAAAACATTTTAAAGGGGTTTTTCTGCACAAAATATATTTATCAACTTTAATTTAACAAAAAAAAATTCACTTCAATGCTACCTGAATCCTTGAAAATATTTTTTATAAACTAATATATTGCTCACACATCCATTGAAAAGTTTTTTTATAAACTTTATTTTTTGAAAAAACCCTTTATCAAATTGAGCTATTTATTTAAACGAGATTGAGTTTATTGAAGAGTTTCTTTGTTCCAAAGAAAAATTTATTTGAGATATGCAAAGAAAAGATGCTCTAAGTGATAATTAATAAAGATGATATTCCATCCGTTCAGAGATAAAAAATACACAGTTTAAGAAAATATAATTATTATAATGTACTTTTGGGTATCATGTTAGTTTTACCTTTATTTTTTACCTACTTTTTATAATATATATATATATATATATATATATATATATATATATATAAAAAGTAGGGTAATATAAAAAGTTCAGTTAATCAGTCTCTTATACTTTTGGACGTGAACAATTAGAACGGTTAAAAAAGAAAATGTAAACTATGAATATGGGATATATAATTCACAGGCTCCGTGATACATGAATCTTATTTAATACTAATACTCTTAGCTAATTTAATGATCATTCTCTCATATTTAACAACTAACTAAATTTTTAACCCTATACATATATACATTTGTAGATACATAAAGTATGGTTATGCATTTTACAAGAAGAACCAAAAATAGTTGAGGATTGAGAAGGAACTGGATCGTAACTGAAATCCCCGAGGATATAAATGGTACGGTCCATGATACATAGTTTTTTAGATATTTGAGACTCGGTCCGGTCCTGGACCAAAGCTAAGAAAAACGAGACATGGACCAAACCAAATATCTGTACATTCATTATATATAGCATATAATTTCATATAACTTCTTTATGCATTATAACACCCCTTATTTCAGAATCATATTATATATATATATATATATATATCATTTAGAAGCGTTTGGTCAAAACACACATTTACATTACATATTATACATAATCGTCATATTAGTTTAAAACTATATTGTATTCAGCTGGGTGTTGTTACAAACCATTACAACATTCAGTTATCAAAACATTATCAGAGTGTTCAGATCGTCAAACATTCCATCCCATAAAAGCATCTTGCGCCGAATCTGGTTTATCAAAAACATAATCTGCAAGAAGTAGGGTGGTGAGATTAGTACAAGGCTAAGTGAGAAAATGTATAACTAACGGTCTAACTTATCATAACAACTCTGTTTACATCAAATAATTGTAAACATATAACCCCAAGAGGATCGGTGATTCTTAAGGTATCCTCCAAAGAACCATTAAAATCAACTGCAGACCAATACAGTGATTAACCGATAGTTTGTTGTTATCTTCACACGCCACAGTTTACTATTAACTATGTGTATAAGGAACCCCTGACGTATCCAACAATAATAACTAAGCCCAACCAGTGTTGACCTCCAAATAATGCACATAATGCCTAATGGCCAATTAGCACATAATCACTATAATTATCATATCAGACTAAACAGTCTATCAAGCAGTAGTACTACGTTTACTTGTTGTAACCAAACTTATTACAATTAAATTATACTGAGAGTTATAGATCCACTCACCTGATAGTCTCAGTCTCCAAATTCAGAAGTCTTATGTTACTGAGTCGTCAGTTGATCTGAGAATACAACAAAATACAAATTAGTACTCATATTATAAGTTGAGTATAAATTAACATTAAGTACATAATGTTACACTTATAAACATTGCCTAATTAAACCATATTAGTTAAGAGGTGATCATAATCACTAACTAATTTTATAACATGGTTCCATTTTTTCATTATATATGTCATCTTATCTAGAATGACACGTCACTTTAGATGATATATAAATAGCATACAAGTATCATATAAAGATCAATAAGAACTTGAAATTGGGCTGTTAAGCCTTGAAATCGCGTCGCCAAAACTACTAAATCACGATTATGCTTTAGGATTGCGTCGCGTTTAAACACACATCGCGCTGCAATTATACCCTAGTCGCGTCGCGATTTTACGATTTCCCTGCAGATCCTGAACCTGCTCAACTCAGAACTCGAAATTGAATCCAAAATCACCAAACTCAATTATATGATCACTTTTATGCAGTAATAAACATCAAACAGCAATACTAGCATCATATATCATCAATCCTATCTTCACTTTTACATATATATCAATTACACTCATAGTTTTTAGTAAATGAAATCAAATAACTATACTTACAATTGAAGGATATGAAGATGATGGTGATGAACTAGAATCAAGATCAAGATCGCAGCTACAAGTTTGGTTTAAATCTTTGTGTAGGATTCTTAGGGTTTTAGGTTTAGGTTTGTAATTTGAATTTTAAAGAATGAAGTGACTTTCCTTTTCGGGAAAGTTGTTAAATAGGTCGGCTAGCTTTTTAACCGACTCCATACTCATTTAAAATTAGTTCCCTTCTAAACCTATTGTCTAGAACCTAAAAACTATTTACGATTTCAACTATTTTATTTTATTGTTAACTGTATAAAGTTAAAACAAATAATAATTTACTGGTCACAATAAGTCATTTGACTTTTGAACTACTCATTCGTGATAAACATATAAAATAAACAATTAAAAATTCCTAACATATTAAACAATTAATTTAAAGTCAGAAAATTTACCAGAATACCACTAGGCCTCTAAGGTGGGTGTTACATGTATCGTCAAAAAATAATTGTTCATCCAAATTACAATCATACACATGATATATGGCTTTAAAAGTAGGCCCCAAAATGGACCCAAATACATTAATCTAACAAATAATTCTCATGTAAACTGGTAATAAAATATATGCTACGTCAACGGTTATTAAACATCGGTTAAACACAAAATGACAATGAAATCACGCATAACCAATCGGATCAGTCTTTTGGACCGAGCCGAGTAGGACCATTTTAAAATCGAACCGAACCAAACTGACGACATATTATCCAGTCCTCGATCCAAGAATCTGCTACAAACTGAGTCTCGAAACCGAACCGAACCGATAAAGTTTGATCCGGTTCCGCCGGTTCCGGACCATGCACACCCGTAACATAAAGTAGGGTTAACAGACAAATTCTTTTTAAATTTTAAAAAAATATTCATCTAGATTACCATTACTGTACATCCACATAGTTGATTAAATTATTACTGAAGATTTTAATCACGTGCAATTAGAGAACTCAGACTAGCCGTTACACTTTTACATCCGGTTGTTTATGTCCATGTCGTCATTTTATCGACCACACTCGTCAACATCATGCCACACACTACAAATAGTACACATATTAGTTACCGAACTTTTGGGAAAAAGGTTCAATTTCGTGACCGAATTGAACTATCAATTTTATTACTGAACTTACGTAATGTGGACAATTGAGGTTGACAAGCTAGTGACATGAAATTCCACGTAAGAGACTTCACTTATTATAGTCAGGGCAATTGCATATTTTAAAAGTATGATAACCCCTATAAATATTTTCGTAAAATGTATTAACGTAATTTTCTGTCTCACAAAATGTGTTTTAAAGTGCGAGTTTTATTAAATAAGATTAATTAATATTGGTGCGGATAGAGTAAACAGGTCCTAACAAACAATGCACAACTTCATTAACGTCATTTTCGAAACCCTAAATTGTTGGTGTAACGATATAGCTACACGTGTACATATAGCAAATCCAACCATATATATATATAGGATAGGACACTCAGCTCCTTCAAAAACCTAGCTCAAACACTCAAACATCACACTGCCTAAATTCTCACATTATTAATTATGAAGCTTACTTTCAAACCACCATTCCCTTTCAAACTAACCGTCACACCACCACAAGAACCGTTATACGGTTGGTATTGCGCCATTCCCAATACTATATCTAGTAACCCAACAACAACCAAATCAAATGCTCGAACTCCCAACAAATGGGAAAGATTGCTCGTTGACTCTGACCAAAATCGTCAAACTCGACCTCCAAGTCAACTAAGCAAAAGATGGATGGAGTACCATGGTAGTAAAAACTGGGAAGGCTTGCTGGACCCACTCGATGAAGGTCTACGTGGCGAGATCATTCGCTACGGTAGCTTCGTCGAGGTAGCGTACCAGTCGTTCAATTTCGATCCTTCTTCTTCTACCTACGCCTCATGTCGTTACACGAAAAGTACAATGTTAAAACGGTCCGGGGGCGACGGTTGTGGATACCGAGTGACAAAAAATTTATTCGCTACGTCATCGATCCCGTTGCCACGTTGGATAGAGAAGATGCCACGCTGGATGCAAATGCAGTCCAGCTGGATAGGCTACGTGGCGGTTTGTGAGGACAAAAATGAAATTTCCAGGCTCGGAAGACGAGACATAGTCGTCGCTCTTCGTGGTACTGCTACTTGTCTGGAGTGGCTCGAGAATCTACGAGCCACCCTCACTCGTTGCAATGCTGATAACCAAATTGAAGAAAAACTCGAGCCCATGGTGGAAACCGGGGTTTTGAGCTTGTATACCTCGGGCACATCAAAGTGCTCGAGTTTACAGAAGTTATTACAACAAGAAGTTATAAGATTATTAAAAATGTACCGTGAAGAGCCGTTAAGTCTGACCATCACTGGACATTCTCTCGGAGCTTCTTTAGCTATCTTAGCGGCTTACGATATAAAAACCACGATCAAACATGCGCCACATCTCTCTGTCATCTCCTTTGGCGGACCTAGGGTTGGCAACCGAAGTTTTCGCTACCTATTAGAGAAACAAGGAACAAAGATTCTCCGTATAGTCAACTCCGACGACCTAATCACAAAAGTACCTGGTTTTTTCGTCGAAGACCGTGATGATGTGTCACACGAGCAGAATGATCGTGTGACACACATATCCGAATGGATACAAACGCGTGTTAAAGATAGCCGTTGGGTTTACGCTAATATAGGGCATGAGTTACGGTTAAGTAGTCGAGACTCGCTACAATTAAACAGTATTAACATTGCAACATGTCATGATCTAAAAACTTATCTTGACCTTGTAAATGGTTTTGTGAGTTCGACATGTCCATTTAGGGCTGGTGCAAGAAAAATGCTCAAGAAAGCTACCACTATCCCTTCTTTAAAATAAATTAACTCTGTCCTAAACTTTTACTCCGTATTTATTTATCTAGGCTTGTAATTAGTTAGTTGTATAGTTGTATATATTATTAATGTCTAATAAAAGAGAAGGCGCACATGCATTCATACTACATCAAGTTTCTCTGTTAGAATTGTACTATACAGTACGTAGTATTATTTAATATTTTAATTGATAATGAACTATGTACTAGTAAATGATTGCTAAATGTGTTTAAGAGAGGGAGTTGGATGGATTTTAAAAGCTCTTAAGGATTTGAGATTATAGTTTAATTTTAATAATTCTTAACCCGTATAGTTGAATAATCCTCTTTCGGTAACACCGAATAAGGGGAGTTTGTTAGTTTAATATATAACCCCGAAATCTCTTTAAATAGAAGATTCTTCATGGATCAGCTTGCCTCAAGTGTCTGGAAATACGTATAATTATGCGTTAATCTTCATTGTGTGAACGTAACTAAATTGATCTCTATTGTATGTACGAAACTATTTATTTATCTTCATTGTGTGTATATTTGTAAGTTGTCAACTTGTACAGATGCTAAGTGTCACCGTATAACAGAGAACACGTCACAAATATACACACAATGAAGATCAATAAGTAGTTTCATACATACAATGGAGATCAATTTAGTTACGTTCACTCAATGAAAACTAATGCATAGTTATATGCATTTTCAGACACTTAACCCGATCAGTTTTTAAAGATGAATCTTCAAACAAGCTCCACCTTCAATCACAATTTGCAGTTACCAGCAATAGCTAGTTTGTTATCACATATCAATGTTTAATACCTCTCCGTCGTAAAATAGTTAGAAATCCTTATTGCAATATATAGTTATAACAAAAAAACCATTAATGTTATTACTTAATTTCCTTATGACCATTTGACTATAAATCTTCTCATTCTAAGAAATGATGTACTCCGTAGAAGAATATAACATTGTTCTGCATTATTTATGATTGATTATGATATATGATATGACCTAACTTTCTTAAAAAGTACGGTAAAAGCAAAAAGTATGAGGATTTTACACATTAATTTACAGGTATACGTGGACTTCTTATAAACTATGTTAATTTGCTAACTTAATTGTGCAAATTAAATACATTATATAAAATTTATATGTTTGATAGTAACATATATCTACTAGCTAGACATATTTCTTGAAGCAAACATAAAATAATCTGTAAAGGTTAAGTTTGTCCTGTATAATTAATGGAAAAACGATCGAGTTGTTGAATAATTAGATATTAACGTTCATTAAACCCTGTTGCACCAGAGGAATTAAGCAACACCACCGGCCATTATATTTGCTTTTGTGGTCAAGATCCCTTTTAAAGTTTTTATTGCATTCATATTTTGTCAACAATAAATCATCTTTGACTTTTGTTTTACATGTTTTCATGCTGACTAGAATAATTAGCACCACTGCTACCACCGTCCACGGCATAATCTTAGCTTTGCCAACTAATTAGTTAATTAACTAGTTACTTATTTGTTAACCTTACCATTTGATACTTTAGACAAAGTATGGTGTGAAGCACCGTCGGATTTAGGATTTAAGGTGATCTGTAACACAGTTAATAATCATGCATTAATTGCATTTTTATAATATACAAATAACAAATTCGGTTTCTTACCGTGTTCACTTTGATGGTCGACACATATAACTCATAAATTAAAACTATTGTATGAAAATAAATGAATTAATGTTGAATATAATATAATAACCGGTTCAATAATGTCATCGTTTATTATTATTATCTTCTTTATTGCATTCATACAAGGGCTTGAGGTAGAAGTTATATACAAATGTATGGTATTAAGTATTTTGATTTAAGTTCGTTTCTTTCTGTGAGGTGGAATATAATAACCCTGTTGAAACGTAATGATAAAAAGTATGTAATGCATTGTCCGTCTCAAATGGGTCACAATTCTTCTAGTCTTTCTCGGAAGTCGCTTATTATTCAATATTATTACCTTAACTTCAAAGAGAGTTCGATCAAATGTTTATTTCTGTCCTAATTGATCCTATACATTATTTAACTATATTTAATATTTATAACTTATTGATAATTATGATCCTTACAAATTATATTTGATTATAAAATAAATTATATATTATATATACATTAATATAATTGTTATCATCACAAGTATCAAATATTATAGTGACAATAATAATGAATATGAAAATTCACTTTTTCTTCTCTCAGATTTATTAAGTTTAGATTTAACCTTCTATTATTTAGTGAAAATAATTGGTATCAACAAAATATTATTTATTTTTAGTAGATTACGGGTGTGTTTAGTCAAACTAATTGTAGTTAGAAATAAAATTGGAGTTGAATATGGAGATGGACATAGAAAATGGAACAAGAATATACAAACCTGTTGTATACTCAATGAATCAACTCATCATTATTGGAATTGATTCATGATAAAAGCATCTCTTCTAATAAAATAGAGAACGTAACAAGATTAAATTTCACAAAAATAAGTCAAAATAGTTGGGTTGAAAGAGAGGTTATATGTATATATATATACGTAATAAAATAACTTTATCGTACTTCCCAATTGTGGGCATTCTAATTTCTTAATGGGACCGCATTGAAATTTACAACTTTTAATTCAATTCAATAAATCAGTTAGAAGATTGCTCAAAAAAGAAGAAGGGAATTACGTTAAGAAATGTCATTCTTTTTCTTGATCTATTTATGGTTCTTTAAAAAACACGTAGCCTTTAATGAAAAACTTTACTATAGAACCAGTAGGGTCTATCACTTCTTAATCATATTTTTAATAAGGCCTATCATTCAACGATTAGATAAGTTTATCAATCGTGTACGATAAGCTCACTATTTAAACACTTGATTGAGAAAACTACATGATAACCCAAGAATCAGTTGTATAGGAGCTCAATGAAAGATGCGATTAGTCGACATAGTTGAGCAAGTATCAAGTGCGATGATATTAGGATTAGGAAGTCACTAGATCGTGATAACTCTTCTCTTAAAAGTCGTGCTTAAAAAGGATAAAAATGCTAGCTTTTTTACGACTCTGGTAGTCGAGTATAAACGCTAACTTTAGCGAGTCACTAGTCAGACCAGTTGAGAATTGAGGCCTAATCATGTGATTCACCTCCAACGGGAGTATAAGAGTTGATATAACATTATTGATGATTCCATTCCTGCAAATACAAATTAACCAACACAGTACTGGAATGGATCCACTTAGTCCATTAGAGGTAAACCAAACAGAGGTCAAAATATTGATTATCCAGACAAAATTGCAGTTAACAAATATCATATCATACAGTAATATAATAAAAATATGCCTTCATTGAGCATTTCCATTCTCTTTAATAATCCATTGTCTATTAACTTGACTTCTTGAATTCCTTCCTCTGTACCTGTTTCTTGGCCCCGAACTTCTACGATTACTGCTACTCGGTTTATTCGTTTTAGACTCGGTTTCCAGTTCACCATTGGTGGTACTGGTGCCTTTGTCCAAGCTGGCATCAGCAGTGGTGGTGGGACGGGGAAGGAACACACCAGGCATCAAAACTTCGGTCTTTTTTGGCTCAATTAAGCCATTGTTCTCCTGCTGTATCTTCAATATGGCCTCAAACTTCTCCCGCCTTGTGTTTTCTGAATTCGAGTGAAGAAGCATGCTGTCTTCTGTAGTATCTTCAGAGTTCTCAAGATTCTGAAAATGAAGTCCACAATGAATGATTAGTCGCAATCTTCTTCAAGTAATTATCCTCCACCAAAAAGATCAGGAAGAAGAAATTGAACTATACGAGTTTCCCGTCTAACAAAAAATCAATTGCAAGTGTAGTAACCGGTGATCATATATAAACCATAGTGGCAAGATGGGTGAGTCGAATGAGTTGGGTAACAGTCAAAACAGATCATTGTTAACTAATCGATTATGATAAATTGGATCCAATTTTGCAGTTCTTCCTTCTACAGTACCTCGACGTGACATGAGCGTGAAAGGGGTAAGCAGTGACAATTGCCCTATGAAGACTCTTCTTTTCACATATTAGGTTGACTCACAACACTTTTTATCTAAAACTTTTGTTGTTCCAAGATCAAGCACTCGATAATGAATAGGTAAAAATGTATATGAAATTATGAATGTGTATAAACATTGAACAATGAGAGAGTTTTCCTTTTCATTAATTTATATTAAGCACAATAACAATTTTTACAATGGAAGTGTTACATTAATAAACCCTAGCTAGCCTTATATATACGCTAAGCACTAGTCACATGACAAGCAATGCTTACAATCAATTTCTTGATACTACGTAGTAATATAATTATTTGAAAGAAATGAATGTCGAAGTGATATGCATAATATACTTTCTGTTCAATTTCCTCCCAAGCTTATTTCTTTTTCTATTAGAATTCATATTTTCCCGTTTGTCCCATAGAAACATATCCCATGTCACCCCATCCAACTGTAAATGGGTCAAGAATTACCATCTTTATTTCTACGATTCCATCCTCATTATTCATTAACTACCATCGTATATGTGTGAGAGTCAACATGCCCCAATACATTAAAACCTGAAACAGGGATAGCTAGTCTCGAGATATATAATCACCAAGTATACAACACTTAGAATGTTGGTCAGCGGTTCTTATTTGGCATATAGAGAGTCTGCTTATAAAAGACTAGCATATCTATAAGAACCGAGGCTTGGGGATTATATTGCCTCAAGTGTAAGTATAGGATTTATAAGAGAACATCATACGAATTTGTTGAGATCTCGTTGTATTATTAAAAATACATATATTTGGGCATACTTCACCAATGTGATAATGACATAATGTAGTTCAATTGGTGGCTGAGTCTGCAAATTGTACGACAGCAGTTGTTGACTTTGCCAAACATCATGCATTATAGTATAATTAACATTAAAGCTTATTGTAGTGAAAATACATATAAAGGAAAAAAGAAACACAACACCTTTCAAGGACGAGTTATTATTTTATTTTTTGCCTTCACATTTTCTACAATTTGTCGAAGAGCATTGTTGTAAGCTATTATGTTCTTGGGACTTTGAACATGGCTATCTTGCCAATATATAAAGTGTGCCGTTTTAAAGAGTCAAATCACTCATTATACATATATACTATGGCAATATTACGATTACAAACCCACATCCCTATGGGACATATAGTATCAAGCTTAGGGCATAGAATATGTGTTGTTCACATCAAGTAATGGAATTTTGATGATTCGTTGATACTATGGTAATGATCATGCCAACAGATGTAAAATGTAAAAACCAGGGTATAGGATGATTTTGATTACATACCAGCTGCGAATAAGCCCCCACCAAGTCGAGTACATGCTCAATGTCCTTGGCATGAAAAACCTTACGGCAAACTGGGCAAGTACCCATTCCACCATCTATGTTTTTCTGTGCAGTTGGACCAGATGAAGAAGCATGATCGACTTCTTTATGCATCTGGAGCCAATTCCACCACCTAATAATACATTCACTGTATTCGAGATGTATAAAAGACATTAAAATTCATTATCAAACACTTAAGCACAATAACAGAATGATTTCACAAAAAATGAAGAAAGAGTATTACCAATGAAAGCAATGGAAACAGGACATAAGTTTCATAAATGGTTGGGTGTCATCCGACGCACCCTCATCAACCAAAGGAGATAAACACAAGGGACAATCTCCATCGGGGTGATTCATGCTAGTGAGCTTCTCTACTGCTTCCTAGTAGAATTTTGGTTACATCAATATTTCAAAAGTGGTGTAGCTTAACAAAGTGAGCGGAAAACGCTTCGGTTAATATTATACCTCACAAAGGGCTACAAGCATCAAATTTGAGGAAAGTTCACGAGCCTTGTTATAGATACTGCTTATAAGATGCTTTTGTCTTTTTTCATCGAGACCCTTGGAATCTATAATTGTAATGTCTGGTGGTTCATCGGGATACTGCAGTAAGATTAAATATTAGTTGTCATAAAAACTTATATGAAATATGTAAGAGGCGTTACATTTTGAAAGTGACTGTGTGCTATTAAAACAAATATATAGTCAGCTTAATAAGTGGGATGTAGTATATAGTGTTTGGAAACTGCTTATGTTATTTAAAGCTGTAGTTATCAATCAAACAATCATTTGAGTTTTTTATTAACTAACAGATACAATGAGCAAATAGGAAATACTTAAGAAGAAGAAGAAAAGAGAGAGAAACATCTTGTGAAATGAGAGTAATGTATTTCAAAATATGTTCAAAGGATGTGTAAATAATTATATTTCATCAGCTCGTTGTGCAGATTAAATCAAACAGATTATATGATCAGAAGCAGAACCTATTTAAAACTGTCACAATAATCTGATAATCAGTTTAAAAACACAATGATTAACCCAGTGACAAACCTTACACAATGTATATAATATAAGACAAAATGGTGCATTACAAACTATAACACTTATCTATGACGGACCCCACATTCTTGTTTCATCATAAGTCCATAACACGCGAATGCATATTTATCAAAATAACTGTTTCACTGATATGGAAACTTGAAGAGTAGTTCTACATCAACAAAACGTGAAGGCTTCCATCCATGTTCTTTCGTGTGTATATCTGAACCTAGCAAAGTTTTACGCTGTCCTTACCTAAAAGAATGTATCTACCTAGAAATTAGCTACGAAAAAGCATCTACAATACACAGCTTAAACAATAAATAAATAAAGTGTTCGACTCAATATAACTTAGGGTAAACTATCATGTTTCCTACATCTTATAATCATGTACTTAAGTGTTAAAATGCAAAATGCAAGGCTTTTATATACCTTATTACTTGCTCGTATCCCTATAACCGCTTCCACAAACTGAAAAAACAAACATAAAAATGAGTACAATAGTTTACAGTTGCAACATATATCGATTCACATATATATATATATATATATATATATATAGAACACCTATATGCTATTTCAACCTTCTTAAAATGACAACAACCTTACAGAGCACTCATCTAAATTGAAAAATTCAATTCTTGCCAAGAAAGGAGTTTAAATTCAACTTCAGAAATTTTGAAGTATATTCGAGTCCCTAATTTTATAATTTATAAACAAAAATTCAACTTTTGCTCCAAATATTAGTTAAGAAAGAAATTAAGTTTTGTTCCTATTTTTTTGTCAAACATCAAACTTTGTATGTAATGTTGCTTTTTCATTGCAATCTGCGCTGAAATTAACGAGTATGAGTAATTATTATTTAAAAAAAAAACACAAATTAAACAGGTAATTAAAGCCTAGGGCAACTAGCATTGCAACAACTACTAAAGATTCAAACTTTAAGATGATATAATGGATCTTGATACCAAATTGAATGATAAATCCAGTTAATAATAAGCAAGTAATTGCAGATGACCTGTTGAGATGAAACATCGGCAGTTCTAGGTTTAATTAGAAGTTTAATATGAGGAGGGTATTGTGCTACAACGATGCAATCGTCACCGTAAACGGATTCTGCAGCTTCGATTTCGATCAACACGTCGTCTTTTTCGGCCATTAGTCTCTGAATTTGTGCCCCCAAGTCATTGTGGCGGTTGAAGTACATATATGCACATGTATACACCTCTCTGTGTCTGTACACTTAGATTTATTAGTGGTGAGTTTTATAATTGGTCCCTCAACTTTTGTTGCTTCATTCTAGTATACGGAATTCATGTTTCCTTCCCAAATTTAATTTTGGATGAAAATCGACATTTTGAATAGTTGCAATTCGGGTTGGATCGATATTCACATAATATAAAAATGAAAATGGGTTGATGGGTTGAAAATCGGGTTAAGGGTGTCTTTCGGGTCAAATCTGTCTTTTAGGTTAGTGAGTGAATTTTCACTCATGTGCGTCAAATTGTGATCGGTTAGTTTTGGGTTGATGTATTGACATCTACTATATTAACTAAAAAATATTATAGATCTTGTAAAGTTTTCGATGGGTTAACCTCGTTAATCTAAGTATCGACTCAAACCTGACTTCTAAGTTTAAATAGAGACTGGTGGATTAGAATCTAGTGGCATATTACAGCAAGAATTTGTTTCACCGAGTCAATAAAAAAATAACCAAATCACAGTCAACTAAACTAACACAAAATTGAACACATTTTAGCTATGACTTCAAGATTATAATTATAATTTGAGTTCACAGTCCTAATCTTTGAAGACTATTATATGATAAACTTATATAAAACTTATTTAAATTTATTAATTAAAAATTCTTTTAATCAATAGTTTATGAGAGAAAATATAAAGAGAAAATGACATGTTACGATTAATTAAGAGCTAAATTAAAAAGTTTTATGAGGTATTTTAATTCAGTTCAATTTTTGGATGAATAGAAAAGGAGCATATATAACATAAAACGCATAAAATGGGGAGGGTAAAAAATTACAAAAGAAACAAATCAAAATAAAATAATAGTAGCAACAAATTCATTTTGGAATGGAGGTACGGTAGAGTATAGAGTATTCTCTCCCCACTTTTTCCCACTTTTTCAAAAGGTACGCATTATTTAGAAAAAGTATATCAACGATGAAGCATACTTCTATACTCGAGTGCAGGTTGAATTTGATTGGTTCGTTACACTATGATTTACGCGGCTAATTTCAAAATGCCTGAATAGATTAAAGTGAAAAATGATTAATTTGACAATCTAAGAATATAGGTTTTGGTGACGATTATGGCTTACAATTGATAAAAAGTGGGTCACACGACTTTAAAAGATTATGTGTTATCTTGTCGTGTATTAAAAAGTTACAAAAATTGATCATTCCATTTTGTTGGGGATGTTATTGATTAAGGGTGGGGTTCAAATGAGAATAGGATACTGTATGAAATTGAGGGAACTAATGATATTGTGTCATGTGTACAAAGAGAATGCTTCATATGTACAAAACTCATTTACCTTCAACATCAATTATCTCACAAACAACAAATTGAAAAATTATGAAAATTGCACCGTTAAATTCATCGTTTTCTCCTCTTCGATTTGCCGTCTCTCAAGACATACTTTCAACGAGTTTTTTCCAACTTTTTTGGTGGGTTTCACATTTACTAACACATATGTTAAAGTGTTGCGTTTAGGGTTTAGGGTTGGGGGTTGGGGGTTTCGCCCGAAACTCCAAACCCCCAACCCTAAACCCTAACCCCAAAACCCTAAACACTTTACAAAATTCTAAACCCTAAATCATACTAAGCCCTAAACCCTACTAAACCCTAACCTTAAATCATAAAGCCTAAACCCTAGCCCTAAACCCTAAACCTAACCACAAATCAAATGTACAACCAATCACTAACACATGTGTTACTAATTTGTAAAACCCACAAAAAATGGGGAAAAAAAGTTGTCAAAAGTATGCCTTGAAGGACGGCAAATCAAAGAGGAGAAAACGCGGAATTTAATGGTGCAATTTTCATAATTTTTCGATTTGTCATTTGTGAGATAATTGATGTTGTGGGTAAATGGGTTTTGTACATGTGGAGCATTCTCTTTGTACACATGGCACCATATCATTGGTTCTCTCATTCTTACTCAAAATTGATGTACTCATTTGCACTCTACTTTGTTGATCAAATCAAATCCTTCAGGGTGAATCAATTCAAATATCATAGTTATATGTTATAACACACTCCAATTTCACAAGGCTATATTTTTTATAAAAAAAAACATTTCGGAAGCGTTAATTTAATAATCAAAATATAGATTGCATATTATAACAAAAATGCAAACCATACAATAATATCCAAACATTTAATTTACTACAACTTTAAATATTACGCCTTAGTGTTATTAATTTCAAACAAGATGATAAATTGTTAACATAATTGTCCAAAACAGAGTGAGCGGTGTCAAACATTCCATTCCCATACTCTTGCCAACCCACATACAAGAAGATAACCTGTAAGAGATAATGAGAGGGATTAGCACAAAGCTAAGTGAATAAATCGATAACTATCAACTAACTCATCATAACAATTGTTTACAACTAATCAAATAAACAACTAGCTTCAAAGATGATCGGTGGTCCTTGAGGAACCCTACTGCCGCGGTGGCCCCCAAGTAACACTTACGATCAACTGAAGGTCAATTCAGTGATCTAACCGATAGTTTGGTACTATTACCACATACAACAGAATTTCAATAAATAACATATGTGTAAAGCACTAATGTTGTCCAAGTAATTGTACACAAACCCAAACTCTGTTGACATCTGGACAAATCACATAATCCATAATAATCATGGCAATATGTTAAATTGAACAATGCACAAAGTAAAATCAATTTTACCCGTTGTAACCGGATTGTTACAACCAAATTAGACTGAAAGTCAATGATCCACTCACCCTTGTCGACCACAGCCTCCACTCAAAGATCTTATTTTATTGAGTCTTCGCTTTATCTGAGAACATAACTAAACCCGAGTTAGATTCTCATATCATGTTTATTACAATCTAATCATGTTTATATTGTCAAATGAGAGCACCTAATATATTTCTAATACTATGTAATTAACATGAGTGCATAAGTTATAAGTTGTCATATTTGCCAAGTTAAAACATGCAAACGCAATCCGGGTTAGAGGTGGTGGGATCGCGTTCAACAGTTCAAAACTTTCTGTTACCGATTTACACTTAATAACGCGATCCGGGTGAGGGGTCATGATCGCGTTTCCAAGAACAAAATCGAAGTGACCCAGATTACACTGACTAACGCGATCCGGGTTATAGAAGGCTGGATCGCCGTTCGAACGAACAAAATCATTCTATAACCAAATTTCACTATGGAACGCGATCCGGGTGATGGAGCTGGATCGTGTTCGCACGTTTTAAAACAGAGGTTCAGACCTGCAACTTTTCAGCACGAACCCAAACCCCAATTTTCACTCAATTCAGTTGCAATACACGATTTTATCTATCAAATGACTTCAAATGTCGACCATAAACATAATACAACAACAATCAATCTCATCTAAGCACAAATTCTACACATGCATCAATTGTTCAACCTACTTCCAACCAAATTCAACATATATGTGTAAATGAGTAAAATCAACTTACAATTAAGATAGTAACAAGATGATGATGATGATTAAATAAACTCAGTAACAATCAATCATTCAAGCATAATAATTCATATATGCATCAAGTTTCTACCTAATTTGATAAAATGAGTTCATGTAGGTTAAACAAGCAACTTACAAGCAAATGTGGAAGAACTAAACAAGATGATGAAGAAGGAATCAGATGTAAAATCAAAATCACAGCCACAATTGATTGATGGATGTTTTTCCCCTTGGATTCTCTAGTGTAAAAGTGTGTGTTCTTGAGAGGTTTTTGAGTTTAGAACAAAATAAATGAAATGAGGAAATAAGGTCGACATTTCCATTTAGTCAAAGTAACATGCAGTGTAATTTTAGTTCCCTTCTAAACCTATTATCTGGAACCTAAAAACCATTTGCGAGAAATTAAGTTATATTATGCCGTCAACTAAATTTATTTAAAACAAGTAATAATTTATTTATCACAATAAGTTATTTGACAATTTGACCTATTGATTTCAATTATCCAAATAATATCAATTAAAATAAGGAATTTACTGTATTCTCTTAGGCCCATAAAGAGGATGTTACATATGTTTTTTTAAAAAAACAAAATTATATGTTAGATGGACCAATTTCGTCAACCAGCTGAAAGTGTTGGCCCAAGCAACATGCTTACGACCAAAGAGGAGCTTTGATTGTGGTGACGATGTAATTGTGCACTTTGTGTATGTGCACTGGTACTTTTTTTTACCTAATTTTATATGATAATAGATTTTACATGATATTTTAAACATGTAAATAGATCAAATGAAATAAGCATGTTGAGTTTTTAAGAATGGGAGAGGTACCATGAAGAACTACAAATTTAAAATTAGAGAACTCATTCATTTTATACTGAATATTAATCAAATATACCATATAAACTCATAATCATCAATTTAAATTCAATGTAATTTTACTAAATATTGATTCTATTAATATTAACTGATGAATATAGAATATCTATAACCCTTTATTAAGCATTTCCATATGTTGATTTTATGTCATATGGGAAATCCCCATAATACCCTTCTATTTAATCTTAAATAAAAAATTAATGTTAACACAAATGACTCTTTCTATTTTGGCAAGTCAACTATACAATAACTTTACAAAATCAATTACATCAAAACATTCACTACTCAATCAATTACAAAATCACTACACAAAAAAAACATAGTAAAATTAATACTATATAAACGCACTTGTACTCATGAAAAATATACCAATCTATTCATGTGCGTTTGGATTTTGCTATTTGAAGTTTAAATTTATTTTCATTAATCTGTTATATAATTTTTTCATGTAATCATATGAATATGACATTTATAATGCACACATCTTAGACATGGAGTGTTTTTTTAATTTGTTATAGTGGTGTTCATCATATTACTTCGTATTATTATTATTATTTGATTGATTTAAGCCGTATATTTTATATCAATTTTTCAACTGCTCTTTCACCACTTTTTTCACGAATTTCAAATATATTCCTGTCGCATTGCGCGGGTTATCGGCTAATAAATTCATAATTGTCGATGAATATTCAGTTTTACTTTTGAAGATTTTTTGATTGCTTCTAATATTTAGGTTATCTATTGATCCGATTATTTTGATGGAAAACATATGTAAGGTCAATATTGCATAAATTTATTATGAAAGCAACAATTTTAAAGTGATTCACTTTCTTTATATACGCATAAATAATCATCACCGACTCTTAATTATAAGTATGTGTTATGTGTATGTGATATTGAATGAATACTACATGATCGTTACTACTTGCTCACTTGGAAGTTCAATATGATACAACATACAATTAACAAACACTGTTTTTTCATAAAAATAAGGATTTTTTTTATGAAATATCATAATATCTTTTAAAACTCAATACATTTATGATCGCTGTTAGTGAAAGGTTCAGGATCTGTCAACTCAAACGAAGATACCTTACCATAATTTTCTTCTTACTGCCAAAATAAGGTGTATAGTGTCAAACTATAAATAGCTAAAAGTACAGGGATCAAAAGTACAAATATAACCCCACTTTCCAAAAATAAATATTTTCAGACTTTATAGATTAGGTTCAATTATTCCTTTCATCTTTTCTACCCACTCTCTTCACACTGTATTGCATTGCGGCTAGGGTTTCACCAAGAAAATATTAGGGTTTTTCTGGGTTATTCGAAACATGACGAATCGGGATTAGGGTTTTTGTTAATTGCTACAAAGATTGGAAATTTATATCAAAGGGTTCTTTAAGAATTCTAAGATAATTTAAGTCAAAAATGGCGACTGCGAACCCTTTTGATTTGCTTGGAGATGATGATAACGATGACCCATCACAACTTGTGCAAAAGATCGCTGCTTTGCCGGCGAAAAAAGCTCCACCGGCTGCTCCGGTCGCCGGTAAAGCCAATTCACAGCCGGCTAAGCCGTCGGCTAAACTTCCGTCCAAACCTCTTCCTCCAGCTCAAGCCGGTCAGTTATTGAGTTATCTTTACTCTAATTATAGATGTTTGTATGTATGCTATAAACTATTATTGACTGATTGCTTTATTTTGTATCATACTCTGTAAAAAAGTTACAAATATGTATATACACACACTGATATGGGTAAGCTCATTTGAGACCACTAAATTTTTTGAGACCATTTAAATCACATGTGCTAATTCATGAACTTCATTCACATCTGATTTTCCAGTCACACGTGATTAAATTTAAAGTCCATCTGGACTATTCATTATTTGATCCAATTGCCCAGATTGGTCACCGGGTTTTCAAGGTAGTATGAGTGTCAAATGAACTTCCCCACATATATGGTTTTTTAACTTACTATTTAATGATGATTTTAGTGTGTATTGAGGTCATGTTGATCGTAGATGTAGGATGCAAAGATGGTGTGTGAGTTATGAGCGGTACTTTTTATAAAAATAACCAAAGGTGCATTCTTTAAAATTGTTATTAGACTTTTTGGTGTTGGGATGTTAATTAGAACTGATTAATGCGACTTTTAGTTGTTATAATCGTATATGAATGTTTAGCTAATAGCACTTACTTTGAATACTTGTGACAAAATAATTCGATTTGGAGAAGCTTTTTGGATATGTGTTTTGAATGTGATTATTCCGTATCACATGACCAGAATCAATGAGCTTGTAATAGTCATATTTCTGGTGTGTGACTGTAATATAAACAATAGATAATACAAACAAAACACGGAGTCTTATATTTTAATTATTTGCAAAATCTAGTTATTTAAACATGAAACACCATAAAGTGTTCTGATTTTAAGCTGTGGTCTTTAGATAAACAACTTAAAAACACGGAGTCTTAATGAGGTTTTGTCTTGTTTATAGGTTCCAGCATGTAATTTATACGATTCTATAAATGTTTTAGATGGTGCGTTTTGTAATGTGGTTGATCTATATATTTGGATATGGGATCATGATTATCAACTTGCTTTTATCTATAATTTAAATTATATAAAAAGTTATGTTTGCTTTGAGCAGTGAGAGAAGCCAGGAATGAAGGTGGTCGTGGAGGACGTGGTGGTCGTGGGTATGGGCGTGGCCGTGGTGGAGGTGGATTTAATAGGGATTCTGCCAATAATGATGGCTCGTTCAACCGTGGATTTTCTGGTGGCCAGGGTGGTATTGAAGAGTCTGATGGTAAATCTTCTGAGAGACGTGGTGGTTATGGTGGACCTCGTGGTGGTTTCCGCGGCGATCGCCATGTTTCGTTTGCTAATGGAGATGGTGAGGATGGAGAACGTCCACGTCGTGCCTATGAACGTCGCAGTGGTACCGGTCGTGGGTAAAATTTATATACCAAACTGTTTAACTACTTAAAATGCTTATAAATGTGGCACCTTTTACTCACTATCATACAAAAGGTGTCGATTTGGGCGCTGTATGGATTAAAACTCGAAAATAGAGGTGACAAAATGTTAGATTGGGTAAGTGGTAGAAAAAGTTACTTTCCAGTAACGGATCGGAACGACCTCAAACATCTGTAGTCCATACTTCCAAATTAATTAGCTCTTAACTGTATCATCTATGGATACAAAGGCCGTAGCTATAGAAAATATACTGATTTCTTTAAAATAAAAAGATCTAGAAGGTTCTATGCATCAAAAGCTAACTATGAGTGATTTCCATTCTGTTTGACCCATTCTGTGTCACGAAAGTAAAAAAATGAGTAAAATTTAGAAGCTCGGCTATAATGGAACTAGTCAAATGGGTCAGATAATCTGAATTTAGCCCAAAGTGCATTCAAATTATTGCAACCTCTGAATTACTTTATTCAAAAGATTAGTATTATCTTGTATATGCTATTTTCTTCCGCAGTCACATATAACATATTTATCATTTTAAATAAGGGAAAGAGTGTTTGGCAGGCTAACTAAAGCTGTCATGGCTTGCCTGTTCTGACCTGTTAACGAATGCTTCAGTCCCGCCCATTTTGCAATGTGTCTATAGCTTTGCATTGTTAATTTTGCTTATCTGCTTATAATAGTTCCTCGTTTCATGTTCAGGAGTGAATTCAAACGTGAGGGAGCTGGTCGTGGGAACTGGGGAAATCAGTCTGAAGAAATCAATCAGTACATTTCTCCACTTGCCTTACATTTTTATGATTTAGTATTTGCTTTCGCAAGTAATTCTTATAAATTTTCCGTCACAGGGAAATTCACGAAGCGGTGGTTGAAGGAGAGAAAACTGTGGTTTCTGATAAGCCCAGTACCGAGGAAGAAGCAGCCGATGGGAAAAAGGAGGATGTTGCAAATGAACGTGTCGAGGAGCCTGAGAATAAGGTAAGATAATTTTATTCGTTGTAACTTCTTTGTGTATATTCAATCCGATAAATGATCAAAACGATTCTTTTTCTTACTTACTATTTGTAATGCAGGAGATGACGCTTGAAGAATATCAAAAGGTTCTGGAGGAGAAGAGGAAAGCTCTAGCGGCATTAAAGACTGAAGAAAGGAAAGTTGAAGTTGACAAAGACCTTGCATCCATGCAACAACTCTCAAACAAGAAAGCCAATGATGAAGTTTTTGTCAAATTGGTAAGGACTTATGATCTGTCTGATGCATTTCTTAATAGTACGAAAGCTTAATATATTTGTATTAAAGTTGATTAATTAGAGTTATTTTGTAGGGTTCTGATAAAGATAAACGTAAGGAGATTGCTGAGAAAGAAGAGCGAGCTAAGAAGGTAATTTGTACTATATTACTTCATATGTAATTATGTATGGGTAGGTAATTATCTTTTTAGTAGTGATCTTACTTCAAATTTAAAATGTTTCAGTAGTGATCTTACTTTAAATTTAAAATGTTTTAAGTATGTAGAACGATATACACATATATCATAGAGTGAGGAACAACCAATAACAAAGTTAGATTCATCTGTAATTCTTCGATTACTTTGGGCAAGGTTGAAAAAGTCGTAAGTCGGGGATTAGTCGGTCGGGACATTTTACGGACTAGTCGGGGATTAGTCGGATTTTGACTTTTATTGACTTTCTAGTATTTAAATAAATTTTCAAAATTATTTATGAATAAATATAGATGAGAATCATAAAGATAAACATAAATATACATAAACTTTAACATAGTTGTCATAAAAAAAAACTCAAACATAAACATTGTAGTTCGATTGTTCAAAATACTTATTTTTTAAAAAGTTGACCATCTTTGACCAGCCCAAAAACCTATCTTTGACTCGCTTTTTCCCGTCTTTGACCGACTTTCTGACCGACTTGGCCATGGATTAGTCGGTAGCCATAATTGGCCGACTAATCCCGTCTTTTACAACCATGCCAATGGGTCGACTTTCAATTAATATTTTTGGACATCCCATATAGATTATGATTTGGATCAGATCGATGGTCAATGAGTATCCAAAAAGAGCCTATGGTTGATACCATACCTAAATACAAACTTGAAATATGAAGTAGAGTAGTAGACCAACTATTAGGCCGAGTGTAGATAGTAAAAGTGTACATCAACATACTAGCCTCTTCATTTTTAAAGTTGACGTTAGCATGTTCATTTTTTTAAGAAATAATAATTGCATCAGTAGATTATAGACATACATTAAGTATCACAATTACAAAGAAACTCTAGAAGAACTAATAGTGATAGTAATATATCAAATACTAGTAGTTTGACTTTCAAAGTCATATCACAAATTCACAATTGGTATATATATAATACATTCAACACTCTCTCTTCAAAAAAATATTTAGACTAAGTAAAGTGGGTTCCACTTACTACTTATTCTCTACTAACTACACTTTTCATAAATTAAATATTAAATCTACCCACTAAAGTCTTTTTTGATATATTGAATATCAAAGTGGACACTTATAATGGGACATCCCAAAATAGTAATGTGGACATGTTAAATGGGACAAACGGAGTACAATATGTTTTTATTTTAAAACATTCATTCGCACCTCCACCCATCGTCACAACTTTCACCACTGCATTGCGCGGGGTAAAATGCTAGTCACAATTGGTATAGAACAGAACAAATCTGAAATATTCTTGATAAGTGCTAGACATTTCTTATATTTTATGAGTTATTTAGATAAGGATAGTATGTTATGCTAGATATCGTTTCCTTGATTACAACTTTTATCTGTCTTGAAATTTCAGTTTACTTGATAAAACACCATCCTTATTGTTGCTATATGTTACTTTATATGATTGGGTTTTGTTTTTGCTGTTACAGTCACTCAGCATCAATGAGTTTCTGAAACCGGCTGAAGGTGAACGACATTACACCCCAGGTGGCCGTGGCCGTGGCCGTGGTGCTAGAGGAGGTGGTCGTTCTAACCAAGGTGGTTCATCAAGCTATGCACCTGAAGCTCCTAAAATTGAAGATCCCAGTCACTTCCCCACTCTAGGTGGTAAGTGAGGCGCTCGCCTTTCATCCCGTCTTGGTCATTCCATAAAAACATTTATGAAATATGACGGGTGTACACCAAAGAATAATGAAAGTTTTCTTACTTTCATGTATCGGGTTCCTAAAACTTCCCACGTCTTAAAATGTAAATTTCTTGTGTTTTTCATATGCTCCTCACTGTACCCTTTGTTTTTGTCTTTTTATTAGTCTGTTGTGTTGGTTTTTATGAATCTTTTGAAGTTTAGAGAATTCGGGGCATATGGAGACCAATTAATTTGTTATTCGAGACGCTTGTTTCTCAGTTTTGTTTATGAAATAGATGGAAAACAATTTTAGTTCTTTCGACTTGCATTTATGTTTATCACCTATGCAGTTTTGCCTATTGTTTGGGGAAAAATGAAGATGTAATTTGTTTAAACACATTAACAAGATGGATACTGGAGTCAATGGCAAGCTGCTAAGCTTGGGTGGCATATTCAACCCGTTTGTGTAAAATGAGTCGATTTGGTTTATGGATGTTTGTGTTTGATAAACTACACAAGTATTGTAGAATGGGTGGTTGGGTTTCTAGCTTTTTCGGAACAAGCTCTTCCTTGATTATGATGATAGGTCGGTGATTTTCTGCCACTGAAAAATGGATATAAAGAAGTTTGTTCAGGTCAAAGTCTTGAAAATCTTGTTTAGTTAAGTGTTTGCGGAATTTTTCATTTGTTATATTTGAAGAATTAAAATTTTGTTTGATGCTAAAACGAGAGATGCTGGTTTTGATGAAATCCACCAACATCTTTTGTCTACTGGTTTTGATAAGGGTAATGATAAAATTTTTTAGCAAGGCAAGTACCGTACACCTCAATACCATGAATATTTACATATTGTCCCATCCTCAGGACTTGAATTCTCAACCTCTTAGTTGGAAGGGTCATCATAATACCACTGGGCTAAAGACCTTTTGGTAGGGTACTGATAAATGCAACAGATATCTTGATGCATATACCAATTTTATGCATCACAATGTAGTACAGTACCGTACAACACTATATTGTCTAACTTTGGTGTATGAATAAAAAAACATGTATGTATCAACACCCTTGATCAAAGTATTGTCTACCATTGCCTCACTTCAATTAAATGGTCATCATAGTGCATACAAAAAATGTCTTAACGTGACATTTTTGTCGTATTAAAGGTGTCGTATTAAAGGTGCCTTTTCTGCAATGATTGTGAAATCCTCAATCTGTTTGTCGGGTTTTTCAGAGCAAAAAAGTGTCTCCTCTAGATCACAAGAATTGGGTTGAACAGAACTGAATTAGAGTGAGAACAGTCAACAACTCCACATGATTTATATTAGTGATTCGTTTTCATATTCATTGGCTTGTATCAACATATCAGGCCAAATGCAATTTGCATTGAATATCTTCTCCCTTCAAGGGTCGCACAATATTGCAGGCAGAAATCAACAACCACCACCTCAATGCATGATTCATGACCATATTGAATAAAGACAACAAATCTGTGTTTTTCTTAAACATAACAAACAAGTACATCCTTTAACTAAATTTTTTTGACTTTATACAATCCCAACAGTCGAAACAATAAAGTAAAAAGGAATTCAACCCTAACACAAGGATACTTGTACATTGCCACTTGACCCATTCAAATACAAGTGATATAGTACTAATAGTTGGGTTTACTAAGAGCAGCAACCACTATTCTGTGAGACGGGTTGTCCACGAATGTTGACCGTCGGAGGCTTTGAGGCATTCAACGCCGGTTGACTTGCCATCCTGAATATATACAACCAAAACACAAAATTGGTTGGAACTTAGACATACATAATAAGATATATTGACCAAATTTTGCTTGTACTTTACCTTTTACCTTTTACAAGTCAAATTTGTAAAATTAAACCATTTATCTACGAGGTGATAGATACAACACTAACTATGTTTCCTACACCACACTGTACAATACTTAAAGTCTACAGTACAAGTATAATGTAGCATGACTTTGGTGTATGAATCAAATTATAAGTTGTATTTATCAACTCCCTTTATCTAAGATGAAAGCAGGGCAAACGGGCCAAAGTTGACAAAGTGTATTCAACACGCATATAATCTCAAATCAATCATAAAGAAAAACCTATATAAACATTTGGTAATTACATAGAGTAGTTTCTTGGTCATATTTTACAAATTAGTTACTTATAAAATTTAACCATACTGGAATATTAATCATTTTTGACATAACACCCAAGTCGCCTGACCCACCCATTTTTTTAGCTGTAATATACACCTGAATAGTAATCGCCTATTAATAAAATGTATAAAACGTAATGATTATCTAAAATTGATATTTCATGTACAAATCAAAGCAACAACATGAATTTTTCACATCATCAGAGCTAGTTATATTAACTTTATTTAAGCTATTAGAAATCAACAAATTACTATTTGATATCAGAACATGAAGAAAAAATTATGGCACTAACCTTTCTTTGATGGAAGCAGTCATGGCCATGAAAGCCTGTTCCACATTGGTAGAATCTTTTGCACTTGTTTCCAAGAAAGGGATTCCGATTTCATCGGCAAATGCCTGTAAGTATTTTTAATGAATTATTTGAGTTCATCCTCTATAACAATTATTCCATTTTAGATATATGATGATTTTTTACCTTGGCTGTTTCAGTTGAGACAACTTTATTTGCAACAAGATCACATTTGTTTCCAACAAGTATCTTGTTAACATTCTCACTGGCATAACGGTCAATTTCACTTAGCCACTGTTTTACGTTATTAAAGCTCTCTTGGTCTGTCACATCATAAACCACCTGAGTACATACGGAAATAACATGTTACACCCTCCATCACATGAAAACTGCAGTAGAATGCAATGAAGATGTCCAGCATGAATGAGGTAACACTTACTATGATGCCATGTGCCCCTCGGTAGTAGCTGCTTGTGATTGTCCTAAAGCGTTCTTGCCCCGCAGTGTCCCACTGTGCATTAGAAGAGCAAAAAGAGAAGAAAATTAATCACCTGTCGAACTTAACACGAGAAATAACACAAATTTCAATAATCTAAAATTAGAACAAAAACGCTATATATGTGCTTAATTATCAAATCTAACATGACGCAGCCAGGAAAATATAGACAGAATCATAGCATGAACTTACTATTTGCAACTTAACAGTCTTGCCATCTTGTTCCACAGTCCGGATTTTCTATCAAGAAAAGGCGTGAAAAATGTCAAGCCAAAATTCAAGATGGGTATACAACTTAGCAATCAACTTCTTGAGATATTTACTTACAAAATCAACTCCAATGGTGCTTATGTAACTGTCCAAGTAGGAATCATCCTGTAACAAGTTGAAAAATAGGGAGGAGTATATACAAATAAGAATCAGTCAATAGCATAGAAAACATATATGCATGACAAACTCATGTTGTCATTCACTGATGGTCTTTATGTTTAAGGGGGTTTTTAGCTTACATAGTATATGGAATTAAGAAACATATCAGGCAAGCCAAAGAACAGACATGGAATTTTGCTCTAAAAGAATACACTTCAAATTTTTTCCTAAGAATAGGAACATGATGGGCTTATTTTCTAAAAGGAATAGCAAGCAAGTTGTACAACATATAGATACTTCAAAAAGAAACCAGAATGATAGAAATATTGGCCCTTCCAATGATTACTTATCCTGTCCTGCACTTTCCTTAAAAACTTCTATCTCATAAACTCGAATGTATCACGAAATAGAACATAATATCAATTTATACACAAAGAATATTTTTGTGTAAGATCCAGGGCACTTACAGCAAACCTCAGGAGCAAACATGACTTTCCTACTCCAGAATCTCCAATAAGCAAAAGCTTGAATAGGTAGTCACTGACACATGATAATCTCAGCAATTACGAACTAATAAAAACATGTAAAAGTAGTAAAATAGGAAACAAAGCATATCTATCACAAAATAACAGTTCAAAATGAAAGTAAATTAGTAAACCTCAGCAATATCTAATAAAATGTTAGGGTCTGGCAATAACAAGAAAAGAACATATGCCGCAGATAATCCATTCGGTCATTGACGTAAAGGACTAAAGACTGATTAATTAACATCCTTCAGATAAAGGTCACGCAGGTCCTGTCTCAGGCTCCTTGCATCGTTCGAGATAATCAATGCTCATAGCTATTTTCTTAGTTCTTATCAAACTCTCACGTCATGTAAGCATTTTGTTTAAACTTATGCCTGGGACTTATATACACATATACATTCATATATATAGATTATCTTTTAGAAACCTTTCAAACTATTACATACATATATCTAATCATCAAGCTCCTCTTTTGAAACCCACTTTCTAACTATTACATATACAAAACAGCCTTGCAGGCCAAGCCACACTTAATCTACAAATCCTGTAGTCTGAAACGTAAGTAAAGTTTCAGGCTTGTTGGACACATTGCTACATACCGCTGACTTACCAACTCCGATTTTTATAGCAATGCAATATATCTAGCACGGTAAATTCTCAATTTTGAAAAGCAAAAGCTGCAAGTATATTTTACATAGCTCGTAAGACCTCATAACAAGTGTATATCATCCTCTAATCCACTATAAGCTCTTCACCACTCAATTTCATATTAATTAATCCTTATAATATGATACAAAACAAGTTATACACATACTAATATAATTCAGATAGTATAGGAAAGCATACGTAATTGCTTATCAATCTTATGCGATCTACTCCG
Source organism: Pseudognaphalium luteoalbum (assembly GCA_963422505.1). Lineage (NCBI taxonomy): Eukaryota > Viridiplantae > Streptophyta > Magnoliopsida > Asterales > Asteraceae > Pseudognaphalium > Pseudognaphalium luteoalbum. Next base: position 103,038,907 of record OY730196.1, read on the forward strand.
GCCCCGATCCAATAATTATCAAACGTGAAAGTTGATATTTTTTCAAATCAAAACCCTAATTCAACAATTACAAAAATAATAATCGTAAACTCAAACATCAAATCAATCAAATCGAGATCCACACATACGGATAACCTAATTGAATAATTAGGTAGGCGATTATGGAAATAATAACAAGAATAAGATCCAATCGAGAGGGGGCGGGGAATAGGAACTTACTAATCGGGATTCATGGCTGTGGGTGGAATTATAATCGGACGAAAATAATATAAATAAATTAGAATTGAAAAGGATGAGGGTTTTGAGAAAAGAAAAGGGAGAAATAAAAGAAACAGAGGACCGAATGTTATGGATCAACGCTCGGGGATGACGTCAGGTTGCAGCGATGAAAAACAAAGAATTGGGGACACGTAAACGAAGCGGAAGACATTTGGTAAAGGAGATATTTATAGGTACATCACATTACATCCACACGTGAAATACAGATCGTAGCTAAAAAAACATCCACGTTAAGTTTCCTAAATTAATTTTTATTAGAAAAACCACAAGTATTTTGAACTTATTAAGTTTTCTTTTTTAATTTTTTTTTTGTTTGTACTTTTACGTCATATGTTTACTATAATAACATTTTTTAGCTAAAATTTTAGCTAATATGACAAGCCTTTAAAACAAATTTCAGTTTTGAACTAATTTTGACAAGAATATCGAAAGTCATGTACTTATGATTGAGCATTGTTGTGACTTGTAGGATTGACGATACGTGACAATTTATTGCGTATTGAAATTACTGTTACTATCATCGTTTCCATGACTATATATCTATTGTTTAATCCTTTATGATGGTAGATTCAAGGATTCATAATCATAAATAAAAACATGTTCAATGTAACTAGGTTCATTTAACTTAGTCAAAGGCATAGATGGATGTAGCGTTCAAATGCTACGGTCACTAAATTTGGGATTATTTTAATTTTCAACGGTTGATTGGTTAACACAAATCATTTAGATATATTATGTATGTAGATGTAGAAATGGATAACGATAATAATAATTTGGCCATATCCTCAGTTTATAATAGTGAGATCAAACTCTTATAAAAAGTAAGTTTTACTTGACAAACAAAATAGGACTTGATGAAAAAAATAATTGTTGAGGCATGATCCTCAATAGTTAATTTGATTAAAGTAAATCTTTGATAACACGTTACTCAGATTGTTTGAGCTTACACGACTTATAAATCTATATACAGAGTATATATACATCTTTTGGCTTGATTTGTTCAAGCTGAAGACTAATGAAATGTATTATATGTGTAAAAGCTGGTGGTACGTTCATTTAGCTTTAGCATCGCCATTTTAATAAGTTTTATGTAAAACTTGAGATCACCATTCATCATGTAAAAGTAATTTTACATGAGGTGATTAATGATTTCATATGGTTTCAAGTGATGCATACCAATTTGAAGCTATGTGGAGCCAGCTCAAGAGATGCATAGTATAAGAAATTTGCATTTTACTTCTCACATCTCACATTAAACATATAACTCAAGTAAGATTCATCCTTCCTTATATTACATGGAGCTTTTAAAGCTGTACAAACTTGTACACACATGAGAAGATGCATGCTTTTAGATTAAGGTCGTTTCTATCGTATTGAAGTCAATAATTATGATGCGTATTGTACACTCACCCAACAACATAGCATAGCTTTCATTTAATAATGTTTGAACTTAAGATGCGCTACGCATAATCATCCACCAAAAAGAAATATTCATGAAAATGTGTGATTCGTTGTTAAAAAAATTCAAGTCCACTATAAACACAACATTCCGAGAGAAAATTGTGTGTTTATTCACCATGAAAGAACTTCTTATCACGTTAAAATTTTCGTTATCTTTAAAGTTAGGGATCAAATTGACCAATACACTCAAACATCAAGGACCATTTATGCTTTATTCTTTTTCTCCTATCATCTCTAGTCTCTACCCTGTAGTTTCTAAAACTGTTCTATCCTCTCCCGCCGCCCACCGTCACCGCCACCGCCGCCGTCTACCATGGCGACCGCTGCCGCATCACTTCTACACTTCACTCGAATACCTAGACACTTGTCTATTTCACCTTTAATTCGCCCTATGTATATGTCATCTATTAGCTTCAGACGCAGCAGCTGCAATCCACGTATCAGCTTCAATTTCTTCCAAGCACGAAACTTTTCAGTCAGTGCTTCGAGCTCATCAGGTACACGTTAATTTTATACCCATTTGATTGTGTGCTTCAAATCTAAACTTGATATAGGATTGGTTACTATTTCAAGAATTTCAACAGTTATTGTTAAATTTAAAAAAAAAAACATATTTTTATTGCACATTTGTGTCTCTTCAGATACAACATTCATATATAGCTGGTACCCATTTCAAGATTTTATTTATTTATTTATTCATTTGTTGTTAATTGTAGTGTTTATCTTTCAAATCATAATATTCTATAAAATTTAGGAAGTTGTAACTGGTAATAAGAATAGATGGTGCAGAAAGAACTAAAATACTAAATATCATTCTAAGATGTTTATTTTGGGATCTTTATATTGACCCACAATGTACTTCATTTTTGAAATTTGTGCTCAGACCAGACCAATCATGTTGCAGCGAGTGATGAAACGTATGACGTAATAGTGGTAGGAGGTGGGCATGCAGGGTGTGAAGCTGCTCTTGCATCTGCTCGTTTAGGGGCAAAAACACTTCTTCTAACATTGAATATAGATCGAATCGCATGGCAGGTTAGTTGATTAATTTTCTTCATCGCGAGATGGATTCATTTTTTGAGTTTGTTTTACCAAATATGGTTGATGGTTGATTATGAATATATCATTCTCTCGGCTAATTAGATGTTTTTATATTCAACTTAATTTGAGTGTGAATCCAGTGACGAGTGCTAAATAGACTTTCTACCCAGTACCAACATTAAATATACCAAGCACAATTGCATGCCTTTCACATGACTTGCTAAATTTTTCAGTCAATTGTGGACAAACAAGTGCTTTTTGTAGGATAAAGAAATTTATGGGTTAGAAACTGCAGAGTGCATTGCATAGGGATATATTCGAGGCCCTGGTGTTCAACTGAAAACCTTACTGAAGATTACGCTATGATTTATATATTCCGTAACCATAGACAGAAGAATAATTAATCTGTAAACGTGTAGTATATAACTTGGTAATGTGGAAAAAATGCTTATGGAAGTGATATCCGATCCTTGTTGTCTTTAAACACATGCAATGTTGCTACAAATCTAAAATATTGACTAGTTTTTTGTTTTAATATACTGAGTTGAATAATCGGTGCAGCCCTGCAACCCAGCCGTTGGTGGACCTGCAAAGTCTCAATTAGTACATGAAGTGGATGCATTAGGCGGTGAAATTGGAAAGATGGCTGATAGGTAACTTAATGACCTAAGTAGACATGTTATAAGGCAATCTGGAACCTATAATAGATCTTGGCTCATTTGACATGCAACTAATCTAACAAGTGAAATGTAAAACCATATGTCACGTGCTGCTAAAGCACTACTTTTATATAATGGGTGGCTCGAGCAATCTTCTGATTTTCCAATGAATGATGGTCATTTTTCTTTTCTTATTTTTTGATAAGTTTCTGGCATTTATGAAGTTATACTACTCTTTCGGATTCTTTTAATTTGCTTTTTATATTTCTTACTATAAAGCTAATGAATATTTCTGCGTGCATACGACAGGTGTTATCTACAAAAGCGTGTTCTTAACATTTCTAGAGGGCCGGCTGTGAGAGCATTGCGTGCTCAAACTGATAAGAGAGAATATGCTATTGAGATGAAGAAGATTGTAGAGAGGCAAGCATACTTTACTTTCCCCTTCAATTTTCCTAATTGGTTTATGATATAATCGATACAATGATTTTCTTAACTTTATGCTATATTTTTACTCACTATTTCTTCATTTTGTATAGAGTGCCCATGTATACATATTAAGATGTGGTTTAATGGGGGAAAACAAGGGTGGCCAATTCTAACCATTTACTTGTGAATGGTTTGATTTGGGTTATGCATAACCTCTAGTGGTTCATGTTCAAACACGTAAAATTATAAATGTTATCTAAAAAGAAACATGTCAAATGGGTCGCACCATGCGCAAGTCACTTATCAAATCATAAAACCTTTTACATTGTTCAATCTTTAAGTTAACCTTTTGTTTTAGTTTATAAGTTCTGCAATCATCTAACACACTAACTATATAAAAATTTGGACAAAAAGTGTTTCAGATCAACTCGAATTATATGAAAAGTTGCCCATCTTGCCTGTAACTGAACCAGTTTGACCCACCCAGTTTGTGGGAACAAAATTAGTTGGTTTAGCTTTCTAACTAGTGCTTTTTGTTTTCAGTACTCCCAACTTGTCTATTAGGGAGGCAATGGTAACGGATCTTTTGCTTGGAACAAACGATGACGTCAAAGGTGTTCGCACGTTTTTTGGGATGGACTTTTATTCACGTTCAGTTGTTCTTACGACTGGCACGTTCATGAGTGGAAAAGTTTGGGTTGGCAGAGCTTCTATGCCTGCTGGAAGAGCTGGTGAATCAGCTTCACATGGTCTCACAGAAAATTTGCAGTTACTTGGATTTGAAACTGACCGGTTAAAAACTGGGACACCTGCACGTGTTGACTCACGCACTGTTGATTTTTCTGTGTTGGAGCCTCAACGTGGAGATGAAGAGGTTCTTGCATTTAATCTCATATGTAGGTTTATCGTAGTTGAAATATGATCTTATATTTTTTGTCACTGTGCCCATTAATTTGCATTTGCTGCTTAAAGTAATAATCAAAAGGTAGATTTTTATCATTTATCTTCATGTGGAGTGTTGTGGAGAGCATGATGCCCCAATAGTTGGTTGCTGTTAATTTTTCCTAGAAAGAAGACAATTATGAAGGTATGATACTTGTGGTGTTAATATGAATGGCTGATTAACAGGTGCACTGGTTTAGTTTTGATCCCGAGTATCACATTGAACGAGAACAAATGTGCTGCTATCTCACCCGTACAACAGAAATCACTCATCAGCTAATAAGAGATAATCTACACGAGACTCCCACTTATGGAGGATGGGTGGAAGCTAAGGGACCTCGATACTGCCCCTCAATTGAGGACAAGGTACACACTCTCGTATTGTTTGTTCTCTCTCTCTTTCTCTCTCTCTCTCTCTCTCTATATATATATATATATCTTTTTGCCTATCTGCACATAAAAAAGTACCGATATTCGTGAAACATATGTGGTGTTCACATAGTTTCGTTTATATCGTTCATGCTACTTGATGAGTCTCCTCCCAACATTAATCTTGTCTTCTTCTTTTTTTCTTTTTCTTTTTTACTTTTTATTTTTATTTTTTCTTAGATTGTGAGATTCAAAGACAAAGATTCTCATCAAATTTTCCTTGAACCGGAAGGTCGAAGTGTGCCCGATCTTTATGTTCAGGTCTCCTGGAGCCCTTTCATTGCATCTTTTTGTATTTCCTTTTGCTTTTGATTTTATACTTTCATAATCTTTGTAGTGTCAATATTCACCATCTTTCTCTTTTATGAACCTAACAGGGTTTCTCTACCGGATTACCTGAAAGATTACAATTACCACTATTGAGAACATTACCAGGACTCGAGAATTGTTCAATGCTGAGGCCAGCATATGCTGTAGAGTATGATTACTTACCTGCTCATCAGTGTTCCAGGTCTCTTATGACAAAAAAACTTGAAGGACTTTTTTTCTCTGGTCAAATAAATGGAACAACAGGTTATGAGGAAGCTGCTGCTCAGGTATGCTTGTTTTTTGTTAAATTACATATCAAGTGGCATCATGTTTGTTCATTTTTACTTATTTAGTATTTACTATATATATATATATATATATATATATATATTTGCTTATGGTCTTATTCGTTTCAATAAAAATTCTAGGGAATTATATCTGGAATAAATGCTGCTAGGCATTCAGATGGGAAACCCCTAATTGTTCTTGAGAGAGAAAGCAGTTATATAGGTACTTTGATTGATGATCTGGTCACCAAAGATCTTCGAGAGCCTTATCGCATGCTGACAAGGTACTTTGGTGCATGAAATGATTAAACATACATACCATCTACTAATCACTAAGATGTTTGTTGTGCATTTGTAATCAACACTCTTAGATTTTATCATATGTGTTCCCTATTTCTAATGTGAATACTTACTCTCTTTTCAGCCGATCAGAATATCGGTTAATTCTTCGATCTGATAATGCTGATAGCCGTCTCACGCCTCTAGGTCGTGAAATTGGTTTGATTGATGACAAAAGATGGGTAGCGTACCAGGACAAGCAAGCTCGTATCTCAGAGGAGAAAAAGAGATTGAAGAGTATACGGGTTACAAGTAAGAGTAACCATCACATTCATTTTTCAACAAGAGATTAGCGACTTAATCTTATGATTAGATAGCTAAAAATTTCCCAAATTGGATATACTGTAACAGGTGAAGAGCTACTTAGTGAAGTTACTCTTCTCTCTGGTCAACCAGTTAAGGGTCATTCAACACTTGAAAGCTTCCTAAAAAAGCCACATGTTGAATACAAACTGTTTGACAAACATGGTTTTGGAAATGGTGACCTATCTAGGATAGAAAAAGAGTGTGTTGAGATTGATATTAAGTACGAAGGCTTGATTGCACGCCAACACAGCCAACTGCAACAGGTTAAGAATCTAAATTAGCTCAGTATATGCAACTCGTTTTCTGTTCTAGTTCATTAACCTTTCTCTGCAAAAATAGTGGAATCCATCTAAAGAATCGTATAATTTAGAGTGCTAGCATTTAGTAAACTTGATGTCGTCAATTAGGCAATAACTTTCAGTTTTTTAGTGATTGAATAAAATTTCATTTAGCTAATAAGTATTAAAAGTGGTTTTCTTCAAGTTCCCTGTAGTTTGTAAGCGGACTCAACTTTCTTGTGTTTATGTTCTGCACTTGAGTATACATAACATTAGCATTTAGCAACACACTACATTCTGCGGTTCATTTTTTTTTTTAATGCATTGTCAACCTTTGTATGTTTTTAGTGACTCCACGTTCGGGTCTCATGTATAACCTTTATCATTCACATAGCATCTTTGTTCCTCATATTAAGTTTTTATGACCTGTTTTAACTGTTTTCAGATGGTTCATCGACAACATAAACCCCTTCCTGCAGACTTAGATTATCATTCTATGAATACATTATCACATGAAGCACGAGAAAAGCTATCAAAGGTATGTTATGGGCAAAATTGACCGTCTCTCTCCAAGATGCCTAATATGACCTAGGGCCGTCAAATCAGCATGAAATGTATCATATGCCAATCTCATATATAGTCAATTAATTAAGACAATACAATTGCTGCCTAAGTAATTTAACCATAGTCCTGAACATGTATCGCTTGAATAGCTTGTATGATGAAAATAAATATGAAACTGACCATAGTCCTGGTAGATTATATTTGTAAGATTAATGAAATTATAGGCTACACACGCCATCTGCAATTTTGTCGTATTCCATTCTAAATCTGGAAAATTGGAGCCACTAAATTATAAAGTACACTTCGTTTGCAATATGATTGAGGCCTTTTGATGTCAATTGGAATGACCCGAGACCCCAATTGGATACTAAGTTCCTGGTAAACTGACTTGGAATGTCGCATAATTTTCCATATGGTTCCTATATTTTCAGCTATTTACAAGTTCATATTGCTCATAATCTAGCAACTATGGCTCTACTATATCTCGATTTCTTGTCCCTTACACGTTTGGATCTTTGGCTTTGCTTTATCCCAGGTGAGGCCACAAACTATTGGTCAAGCAAGCAGAGTTGGTGGGGTTAGCCCTGCTGACATCACTGCACTGCTTATCATTATGGAGTCCAACCGCAGGAAAGCTCAAGAACTGAAGCAACACCAAGTTTTGGCTTCTGTCATTGCCGATTCTGCATAAATTGATTTCTGCTGAAAAATACGCTTTCCTTGCCTGTATACCTTCAGGTTCTGTTCATGAATTAATCGGAAATTTTCAAGCTTTGTACATACGAGGTGATTTAATTATTTATAATTTCACCGGCTGTGACCAATTGATGTTCATTGGTTTTGGGCGTGAGAGAGAATTGACAAGGATTTTCAGGCATTGAGATAGTGAAATGTGAATACGTATATTTTGTAACATATAATTTTCACTTAATCGTTTTTTTTAAGTGATTAAAGTTAAATAAATGCCCATGAACAAACCTGTTCGAGTCGATCATAATACTTTTTAATCTAATTTTATATTTCTTGAAAATTTACCTTTTCGGGGCTCCATTAATATTCGTCGATCATTATCAACTGTTGACAAGCATGTCTGATTCTTTGTAGTGTTTTTTCAGAAGGATTTACCCTTTTTAAAATAAAAATTTCTTTAAGTAAGAGGATAGATGCGGTCTAGTAAACATAAATTAGGGGATAATTGTGGTCAGGTTCCCCGAGCTATCTGATTTTGATGAAGCTAAAAGAATTTGTAGGAGGCGTTTAGCTGGACACGTTGAGAGACGAAGGAAGAACTTGTTTGTGTGCAAAACGATGACACGGGGAAGGTTTCAAATCGCAATCTAAGACAACGCAAACTTTCATTGTTCGACGGTTTAATCTAACTTTATATTAATGAGATAAGTTTATGCCAAATATAACAAACTATGTTCGACGGTTTAATCTAACTTTATATTAATGAGAGAAGTTTATGTCAAATATAACAAACTGTGTTAAAATCTCTATTGTGTGTATCTATTTCAATATATTTATTGTGTGTATCCAGTTTTCGATTATTGCTAATCGTATATAATTTGACTGTGTGCCATCCATATAAAGCACCCACGTGGCATTCACACAAAGCGCCACGTCGAAAAATTACATATAATTAATAATAAATCGATAAATTGGATATAGACAATAGAGGTTTCGGAAAGTTAATACACATAATAGAGTTTTTGTCATAGTTGTTTTTCTGGAGACTTATAGCCCTATATTAATTTAACATCGAATATATTACAATAATACATCTCCATTTAGATTTTGAGCCTTGACTTCGTATACAAATCAATATAAGAGACGCCTTAGTCGTTAACGCCGTTAGTCAACTATGAATATATAAACTTACCTTTACCGGTTATCCCTTTTAAAATTAGTGATTTTACTTGTTCATTGTGAATATTCGTGTATATCTGTTATCAAGTAAGTCTTATTAAGAAATTCGGCACCGGATAGCGATCACATATATTATGTATGCATACATGATCGATACAAGAGTGGTATCTATTGCACGATTTTGTTAACAAGACGTACTACCTAATGTTGTAACTTGTTTAACTAAATGACGACTCATTTTGGTTATCACTGAAGTGAGCTACCACAAAAAAGTTCAATGTATCTTGTTAATGAGAAAAAAGTCGCATACTTCAACTTATATTCTGATTTTATCTCACCAAACGAGAAAAAAATATAAGGATATCGTTAAAACGTGCATAAAGTGGTTGTACTTTAATTGATATTTACAGGGTCAACTTAAATTTAAGGGTTCAAAGAGTTTATTATAGTATGAGTTAGGGGTGTTCACTAACGGTTAACACGAGAGTCGGTTAACCGATCTCCGGTTAATCGGAGTCTCGGTTCAACGTATTTTTAAACCTATACCAAAAAATTCGGTAAATATACATTCATTATTAAATGTTCACTATATTTAAAATATTTTGATAATAAAAGTATCAAAGATAGAGTGAGGTTCAAATGAGAATGACATTTTGTGTGAGAATAAGAGAACCAATGAGAATGCTCCATTTTCTTTGGGGGTGGAGGGACACTTTGGGGCTGTTTACTTTTTTTCCTATTAAGTGCTGCTTACAAGTGATGTCTGTCTGGATAAACATGTCTGTTTATAACAAGTGTTGTTTATGTAAATGTAATTTTTGTTTTGACTAAAATAATGAGCTTAAATGATATAAAGTTTGAATAAAAAATGGCGTGTTCAAATTCTATTGGAAAAAAAATGTTGAAAAAAATGTATGTTTATCATTAAGTGTCTCTTTTTGGTAAGGACTTCATTTTTCTTCCTATTTCAGAAACAGACATTCCTTTCAGATTAAGTGAAAAGGAAACAGCAATTTATCTGTCTGGATTAAGAGGTGTCTGGAAATAGACCATTAAGTGGAAAGTAAACAGCCCCTTTAGGTCTTATACATTACATTTAATTCCAATTAAATAAATAGAAAATCAAAAGAAAATGTAAATATTAAAATTTATTATTACTACACATAAAGATAGATACGTACAGACCCCGTACCTATAGAAACCTACAGAAATCAAATCACAGAGGTTTTCAAAATCATTCAAATCAATCGCAAAAAACATCAAATTAAAGCTACAGATTGCATTAATTCGACTCAGATACGTCAATTTAAACAGTAAGCAATCGGTTTCTGCAGATTTGTTGTGATTCAATTAGGTTTTAGTTGTGTGAGTTTCAACGATCGTGTTTTGCGCGAATATATGCGATTTACACATTATTAACTTCTGATATTTATAATTTGATTAAGGAAAACGCAATTGTAAACTGATTTCTATTGATTCATCAATTAATTTCTATTCGATTCGGGGGGAAAAACCGCGCAATTGTACGACTGTCATGAAACTCTGTTCAATCGGATCGCAACAAAACTAATGTGGTATCATATGTGTTAGTAGTATCAATTGAAGATTTAGTATTCTCTGTGATTCGTGTGTATCAGTTTTTTACAGCTCATTAATTATTATTCAATAACACATGTGATACTTAATAATCCAAAAGCATTTGTGGTGTTGAACACTAAAATGACAGTAATAGAAGAATGTAAGATAATTGATATGGAGTAACATATTCAAGTAAATGCTACAGGTAATGAGTTCTTTTATCTTTCTTCTAACTCGTTGTAACAATTTCTATAGTTATTACTAACATATGTGACACTGGTTAGTAACACACGTGATACTGGTTACTAACACATGTGTTACTAGCTAATAAGTACATTTATCTTTATGATACTATCACATTTGGTACTGGTTAATAACACATGTGTTACTAACCAGTAGTATCACATGTGTTACTAGCTAATAAGTGTTTTTATATATCTGATACTATCACATAAGGTAGTTGTTAATAACACATGTGTTACTATATAATACCAGAATGTGAGATGTGATACCTTTTATTACCACATGTGTTAGTGTACAAGCTTATATTCTTACAAATTCTTTTATAGGTTCAATGATTATACCAAAACCCCTTTCCATACGATGTGTAACAAGGAGACACATAAAAATATGATGTACAACAAGGAGCACAACCATCTGCTGCAAAAGGCAAGACAATTGACGTATTTAGAGCAAAGGAAAGGGAGAAAGCGGAAGGAACGACAGGGAAGATAGTAGAAGAACGGGCGAGGGGAAAGGGAAAATGATTGTTTTTCATATTAACTATTACATGTCATACTGCATTATACAAGTTGAAAATATATAATAGTTGTTTAACTTTCAATTAGATGTGATATTGCTTGTTGAATACTATTTTGTTTTTCAGAAACTTGATATAATCAAATTCATGTGATATTTTAGAAATATAACATGTTTCATACACCATATCTTACGCTAACACATATGTTACTGGTTGCTAACATATGTGTTACTTGTTTAGTACCACATGTGTTAATGGTTGCTAACATATGTGATACTAGTTGCTAACACATGTGTTACTTGTTTAGTACCACATGTGCTAATGGTTGCTAACACATTTGATACTGGTTGCTAACACATGTGATAATAGTATCGAATGAAGATCAATACTCTGTAATTCATGTGATTCGATTTAATTGTTAAAATTCATCAAAAATAGTTAAAGCAACTTTCAGCTCATGAATTGCGATTCAGTAACACATGTGATACCTGATAAATTAAAACTAATTATGATGTAACAATAATAACAAATGTATTATATTATTACTAAATCTCATGTGGTCGTGTAATAAAACACATGTGATTGTGAATTTCTGAGAACACATGTTTTACTTATAAGAACACGTATTATTATTACTAACTATTAACACAAACCCATGTCATTGTAAATTTCTGATAACACATGTGTTAGTAATAATAACACATGGTACATTATAACAAACACATGTGTTATGTCACTATAACACATTGCACATTTGATTTCACCTCTTTATCATATATGCTTAAGCTAAGGTATCACATGTGTTAGTGACTGGTAACACATGTGTTAGTGACTAATATCACATGTGTTAGTGTCTGGTAACACATATGTTAGTGACTGATAATACATGTGTTAATGACTAATAACACATGTGTTACTGCTTGGTAACACATGCGTTACTAGTAGTAAATAGCGCATCGTCTAATGAAAAAATAACTTACAAACAATTTAGCAAAAACTAAAATGGATCCAAAACAAAATGGCATCATAACCAAAAAAATATAAGTACACGGTAGCGAACACATCTGATTTAATTAAAGCATAAACATACTGTTTTAAAAACAAATTGTACTCGATAATATCATCAGAAATATTAGTTTTCTATAATAGTCTATGTGGCATTTTCTTCAAGATCTTCTGCAACACTTAACAAATAAGCGGCCTCCTTCTGGTGAGTTCTAATTGCATCTCTCATCTATTTCACTATCAAATCACGGGAGTGGACATGCACATAATGATCAACGAATGGGTGCACTCGGTCTCTGTGAATGTATGTTCTGCTCATGCAGTAACATTTTCAGTGCATACTTTATCCTCCGCAGCATTCTTACTCTCTTCAGCTTCAATTTTTTTCTTCCTTTCCGCGAGTTTCCTTTTTTTTAATTTGAGCAGCAGTCTCCTTTTTTTTTAATTGCGGCATTTGGATACTCAAACCTTGCAACGGTAAAATTTTGTGAGGGCAGTCTTTGCATCATCCTCTTTCTTTTTTAGAGGCTTCTCTGCGATCACGTATAGCATCGTTCTTTTCCTTATTCAAAAGCTCGACAATCGTAGGTGAACGTAATAGATCATTGTCATGTGGGGAAAAAAAACACAACACAAACACATAAATAGTGTAAGATTAGCATGACTGAAAACCACATGTGTCAATGCGTACTAACACGTGATACAAAATAGTACAAACAGAATGTTCAAAGGAAATGTGTCAATGCGTACTAACACATGTGATACAAACTATTACCACATGTGTCAATACTTACTAATACATGTGATACAAACTCTGACACATGTGATGTATACAAACTATTTACACATGTGGTACTTCATACTAACACATATGATACTAAGTCAAAATTTGTGATACTAGTGGATTAATCACATTTCAAATACAATAAAAAGCACAGAAAAAAGATTAACAACATGTGGATATAAGTATGAAAAATATTATGTTAATTGAAGGGACATTTACCTTCATCTTCAATATGACTATTATTTTGTTTTTTTGCACTTTTTCTATTATAAACCTTTAAAGGATTTGAATCTAGAAAAGGTAACGACGTCATAAATGAAAAAGTAAAACATACATACAAAAACATACATAAAACTTCAAAACAAAAAGATGACAAGATCATGTGATAGTGAAAACTATATAAAAAGATAGTAACAAAAAAACATAACCTTCTAGTGAATTAAGAACATCCTCATCAGTTTCTGAAATGATGGAATCTTCAAGGGGTATTAAAATACAAGCAAAACGAACACACAAACGCTTCAAAAACACAATTTACAAAAAGTAACAAAAAAATAACAACTAAAAACAAAAAAATCAATGACATATATATCAATGTAAGTATATATATCACCTAATATCACATATACACATTCCATATAAAACATCATACGAAAAAAAAACTACAGTAATAACACTTGTGTAGCTAGACTATCGCATCAACATCTAAACATACGGACGCTAGACTACCACTATCCACATCAACATACAGTAGTAACACTTGTGTAACATCAAAAACAAACAGAATCGCTACACTTTTATCACCAGACAGTAAAGATACAAAACAAACGTAGCTAACACATGTGTTACCAAACCCTAAATTCAAAAAAACACAAAAACACAAATTGTAACATCCTCGTTTAGGCCCTAGGAGAATACAGTAATTTCTCTATTTTAGTTGTTATTTGATATTTGTTATTTAATTGTATTTAGAAATACTTGGTATTATTGATAATTGAAATTAATATGTCAAAAGGTCAAATGACTTATTGTGATAAATAAATTAATACTTGTTTTAAATGAATTTAGTTGACGGCATTATAAAACTTATTTTCTCGCAAAATGGTTTTAGGTTCCAGACAATAGATTTAGAACGAGTAGATTTTACACTGCAAATTACTTGGATAAAATGTATATGTCGACCCTCATTCTTTCATTTCCTGATTTGGCCTAAAACCCCAAGAACACACACACACACTCATTTAGAAATCATTAAAAAATCAAAGAGGAAAATTACTTGCAACCACTTTTGAAGCTTGATTCTGATTTGGCATTTGCTTCATCATCATCATCATCATCATCATCCTCCTGCTCTTCTTCCTTTGGGTAAGCAATTTCATAAGTTTCATGAATTAGTTTGATTAATTGGGGACAATGGTGAAATGGAGTTAGTCTATGCTTGAATGTGATTGTGTGATGATTATTAACTGATTTCATGCTTATTTAGGATGAATCAATTGTGCTTTCATGTTCTAAGTTGAATGAATTGAATTTAGGTAGAAATTGGGTTGAGTGATTAATGCATGTTTGAATCTAGAGGTTTGATGATGATTGTTTGTTGTTATAGCATGTTATATGATGATACTTGAGGTTACTTGTTTGTTAAAATCGTGCATTGTATCTGAATTTGGTGATTTGGAGTTCTTGGTTCATGCTGAAAGTTGCAGGAACAAAAATTGGGTTTCTGGGTTTTTGTTCATAGCCGATCGGCTATGACTGGCTAGCCGATGGGGTAAAGTTAGCCGAATGGCTAAATTAGAGCAAAACGTTCACAGCAGCTTGCGTCTGAACAAAAGTCCTAAAATTCTTCATGTTAGCTGATCGGGTCAGAGACAAGCCGATCGGGTAAAGCCTTTTAGCCGATCGGGCAGGTGCTTAAAACAGGGTTCAAAATCAGTATTCTTTTGTATTGTAC
Organism: Pseudognaphalium luteoalbum; assembly: GCA_963422505.1. Lineage (NCBI taxonomy): Eukaryota > Viridiplantae > Streptophyta > Magnoliopsida > Asterales > Asteraceae > Pseudognaphalium > Pseudognaphalium luteoalbum. Next base: position 103,054,180 of record OY730196.1, read on the forward strand.
TTTTAATGTATGTGAATGTGTGTGTGTGTGTGTGTATATATATATATATATAAATTAAGTGGAATGTTTTGAGATGAGTGACATTATTATAAACGAGTTTCTAACTTATTATTTTATTGTGTTCTTAGATAAACCGAAGACTCGGTAAGATTAGATCTCTGAGTGGAGACTGTGATCGTAAGGGTGAGTGGATCAATGACTTACAATCTAAGTTAGTTGTAACAATCGGGTTACAACGGGTAAATGTGGTTATAGCGTTAATATTTGCATATTGTCATGATGATTATGAATTATGTGATTTCTTTCAGAGGTCAATTGCGATTGGGTTGAGGTACTATTACTTGGACAACATTAGTGCTTTGTGCATGTCTTGTTTATTGAAATAATGTTGTAAGTAGTAATAGTACCCAACTATCGGTTAGATCACTTAATTGACCTTCAGTGGTTGTAAGTGTTGCTTGGGGGCCACCGCGGCAGTAGGGTACCGCAAGGACCACCGATCCTCTTTGACGCTAGTTGTTTATGATGCTTAGCTGTAAACAATTGTTAATCTGAGTTAGGTTTATACTTATCGATCTATTCACTTAGCTTTGTGCTAATCCCTCCTCCTAACTTCTTGCAGGTTGACTTTTGTATGTGGGTGAGCAAGAAGTCGGTTTGATTTGTGGAATGTTTGACGATGCTTACTCTGTTTTGGAACAATTGTGTTAATAGGCTATTAGAAGGATTTAACTTTAAATAACACTTAAGGCATAATGTTTGTAAAAGTTTGTGATAAACTAGATGTTTGGGTCATATGTTGTAGATTGCACTTTTGGTTTATACAATTATGCAATCTAAGTTGTGAATATTAAATTAACGCTTCCGTTATGTTTTTTTTAAAAAAAATAGCCTTTTGAATTTAGAGTCTGTTATACAAATAACATACAGTCATACAAGATCAAAATAAACCAAAAGCGAAAAATAACGTATTTAACACTAAAAGCTACACATAAAACATCGAAATAACTTACCGAATGGAACTGAACGAAGTGGAAGAGCAGGAATCATCGATGATGATGTTGCATTTGGAGGAATCTCTTGACGAATGTCCATTGTATGTTATTAATGATGAATTTTAACCTCTGTTGGAAAATTAGGGTTTCACAAAAACGGTTTTTAGTGAAAAATAAACTGATTGAAAGATGAAGCGAACAACGTAGATGAAAGAGACGATGATTTTGGAGAGAAACAACAACAATTTGATGATTGGATGAAGGTTTTTGTGAAGGATAGGGTTTGGTGAAAAAATCTCCAGAGAGAAGGAAAAGAGATGACAGAGACGATCAGTTTCTTCTTTTTTTTATTGAAATAAAAGTGAAAATAATAATAATTAAATTGATGGTGAAATTACAATTATGCCATTTCGCCGAAAATCTAATTTAAATTGATTTTTTTAATTATAAAATAGGGTATTAATCTGGGCCCTTGATCTGCTAGATCCGATGGCTCAGGTTCATTCCCTCATTCTCAACTTAAACCCTTGTACTCATTTGAACCCTACTCATCAAAGATAACCATTTAACTCTTTATAATTGTGTATTTATTTTATACGTAGGTAAACGTTCGAATATAATTAGATTTAAGTAGTAATAATTACCATATTAGGCCAAAATTAAGCTAGTAAATTACATTAAAATAAGTGAAAAAGAAAGATAAATGATTTTATTAAAATACATGTGTAAATCCATCTATCTATAAATATAATATATACAACATCTATACATATATTTAAAATTATTATATAAACTTTTTGGTTTTTTCGGTCATCCGTTTATCATATCTATCCCAAAATCATGAACCGAAATCGAAAACTGAAAATAGTTCGGTTCGGCTAACTGAAAAACAAAAAAAATTGGTTCAGTTAACCTAAAATCAGTTCAATTCAATCGATTTTGGGTCCGGTTTTCCGATTTCGGAATATTTTGAACACCCCTAATATGAGTACAAGTATTAATGCCTAATTCTTTAATAGATATATATGGGGTCAACTTGAAGTTACAATAATTCGATTAATTAGCCCTTACTCATGGGTGATTAGGTTTACTCGGCCATATCTATAAAAGTAAATTCTTTCCCATGAATACCTAATATTTCGACCGGACTACTAAATATGCCTAATTCAAGTACCTAAATATGCAAATTCCATGTCCTCATTTTCAACGTGTATAGTTACACTGTAGTTTGTATGTAAGTAAGTTATGCAACAAGATAATGAGATGTGTCACGTCGAAGTTTACATCTAACTGTAGTCTTTGAACACTTCATGTTGGTCATTTTAAAATAAACACCGTATTACCGTGTGAATCTCTTCAAAGATATTTTGATGTGTGAACAGCCTTAAGATTATAGATTATTATTGAAATTATATAATATAGGTTGCTAATGTAAATTAAGTCTGCATAACATTTCTGAGTGTCTACTTTTTTTGAGCCGTTTCCCAACCTACCCATTTTGCCATCTCTACCAAGACCTAACAGCTATATCCGAACAAGGAAAGTTTTTAAGCACATAATCTGTTTATGCAGTTTCAACTTTCAAGAAACCAACTTTACAGGTTTCTAAGCTGGTTTGATTGCTTATAGTTATACTACTGATCGGAAACATTACTTAACAATTTCTGACCAAGTTTTGTTTATGTTCTACAGAACAAAACTTCAAATGAAAATCTCTCCAAGCCACAAGATTTTAATTTGGAAATTCATCAATGTAACAGTATAATGCCATCTATGATCAAAAACTATGCCATCTGCTATTCCAACAACAGAAAAGTCAAATTGCTGACTTAGAGTGTGAATTGCAACACACAACTTCCAAGCTTGTGGAGGAAGAATCTGAGCTCCAAGCATTGAAGGATTGTGTTAAACGCCTCACTGATTTTTCAATGGTAATGGAAGATCAGTAGTTGGAATCAAAAGAGCAATCGACTTCGATTGACATGTTTATCAGCATAATGTTACAGGTCATGTTGGAGATAATGATGTTGCAACAGTTCCATGTTGAGTTGCTAATGCTATTGGTAATAAGGAAATTGTTATGTAAAACTAAAGAAAATGATGAACGTAAAACATACCTTTCTAATACAGATGACCTACTCATTTCCGTTCATTTTATAAGAAATGGTGACTTAACTTATAACCATACGATTGTAAGTCGTAACTGTTAAGTCCTTTTAGAATCTATCTAGAATCACTATTTAAATAGTACAAATGTGATAGTTCAAGTAATTTTGTTGTCATTTTGCTTAATGCAGGTGTTTTCTATTGATGAAAAAATTGAGAACATTGATGATTACGTGCTGAGGAGGTATGCTTTAAACTTCTATAGATGTAAGCCTTATAAGGCACAAGTGCGTTTCAGGCTCAGTTTGGGCAAAGTGTGATTGGTCCTGTTTGGCCTGAATTTAAATATGGTCCAAAAGTGTAAATACAAATTATAATATGTCTGCATTGCAAATACTAATTTGAAGTACTTAGAATAACTATGATTTTTTGAAATTTGACTGCTAAATATTTAAATATTTTTGAAATTTCACTGGGTCAGTTAGCAACTGGGCGTTGGCCTGGGCCTTGTGCTTCTTCAGTTTGTGTGTTACATACTCCCAAAGTACACAATTATGCTCAAAATATTTCATATTTTAGAGGTATGCATATTTTTTCCGTGTATGACTTTTCTGTAATTAAGTTGGTACTTCTGATATAGGAGAAGAGATGTTTGTGGTGCTTGGGAAGTCTACTTGGAACCGTTCAATGCTCATAAGCACTCTGGGCTGATCTTGATACACAAGAATCATAGAATCGTTGTCATAATTTTGCAAAGGGCAGTCTCTTATTTGTTCCAACCTAAGCATTTTACGTTATTTCTTCAGTTTGCTCGACTTGAAGATGCCAGGGCTGCCCAGATTTGACTAGACAGATGGAGATTGCTGGTCGAATGATGAAGGTATAATTCTTTATGATTTAAGAAGTTACACGTCAGATCATTTTTTGTCTTGATCATTATCCTTATCATTATTATGTGAATAATTTACTTCTTTACATTGATAGAGGGTGATGTTTATATAATACTTCTTTATATTCTTGCGTGGATTTGAACAATGAATTTGAAGTAAGATTAAGCATCATAACTTATAAGGTTTGTGCTCATTAATTTATAATTTGTACTCCTTGTGAATCTGCACAGAAGTATTGGAGTAGAGGTGTGGCAAATGTAAGAACTCATTTCAAGTTTTCATCACTTGATATGACTGACTCAAGTAAATGGATTAAAATTACCACTTCTTACATCGTGATGTGGTCTGTTTGAACTGTTCTTTTTACCTTGTGTTATATTTTTATATGTCACTAAAATACCGTGTGCTATCTGCCTTGTGTTATCTATGCACTCATAATAAACCATGGATTGATGTTGACCTCTCCTCTTAGACTTGTGCATGTTGACCTCTCCCCTGAAAATGTTATTCTGTTTTAGCCAATTAGGCGATAACCTGTAAACTCATGGTCTCAGTGTTGCTGTTTGGGTTGTAAGATGGTTATCATGGTATTGATCTTGCAGCTACATGACTCGACTTTGGGTGCATTAACTTCCATGAGTAGCTAAGCCATTTCTCAGTTCCACAGAATTATTATTTTATTATAATAATTCTCGCGGTGCCTTAATTTATGTTATCTAGGCCTAGGCCTCTATCTAGGACACTTGCTCTAACATAAAAGTCTTGACACTTTTTCCTTACAGCAGAAACAGCAGGACAATTTGTATCGCAAGAGTGAAACTTTGCAATTATGTTGGAGGACTTCCAATGGTTGAACAAGTTTGCAGGTATCTTTGGTTAACTGAAATCTACTATTACTCTTTCATAAGCTTTCTCATTTATTGGTTATAATTTTTTTATATTTTAATTGCTACTAACGATTCTTAGGTTTTTGCTTACAATATACTTTTGTCTACTCAAGCTATTGGAAGAACAATGAGTTTTCGAGGATCCTTAGTCAAAGATTTCTTGTGATATATGTGTCATATTGTATGACTTTATCTATCAAATTATCTTATGTACCAAAAACCTGCATTTGTTCAACATGTAAGGTTGATATTGCAGATGAAGATAATTGCACTTCCACATCAATCAACTACAAAGGCAAGTGCACTTTTTCAGAATTCTTTGAATACTGATGAACAATTTCTACAACCCCGTAAATGGGAGTTCATTTAATCTACACCGAATATGTTTCAGGCTTTCAGAAGTCTATCTGACCCATCCATTTTGCCACCCCCTACTACTTTAGGAGTTGCAGATTTCACTTATGGACTCTTGATCTGTTGATATTGATATTTGAAGCTAATAAAAAAATCTGTAATTGACTTAAAAGCTCAATCATTCTAATATATTAATTTCCAGAAACTGATATGTGATTTTACTTTAATATAATAATGCAAGTTTATTTAGCCTGCGCTTAATACATTGTACGTACACAACACTGGTTTACTATATCTAAATGACAACACTTGACCTTGCAATCGCGGTACTTTGTTACTTTGACATCTCTCTGCAACTTTTGTGCACCTGCATTATCAATAAAGGATGTCTTCCTTAGTGGTATCTCACTTGAAGATAATGAAGGAGAAGACTTTGATAAAATTCAACAGGTGTGGTCATATCATATTTAGGGTAATTAGAATTGATTATACTTTCTTAGTGTAGTTTGTAGCTGACCATGTTGACCTACTCTTAAAAAATATGAAATGCTTATGAGCATTGCACGGCTCTTTATTCATATATAGCTATATATATATATATATATATATATATATATATATATATATATATATATCTGGATTAGTTATTGCAAGTACTTTATGTTTTACTATATTCTTGAACCTTACAGTTACATTTAATCAGAAGCGAATCAATTATTTGACGTTTTATTGTAATTGAGATTTCTAACTCTTTCACATTTATTATGTGACTTGATATCCGGAGTTGGCAAAGCTTTCTAAAACATTCCGGGAAAAGTTTCTGGTTGGCACAAAGAACAGAAGTTTGAAAAATTATTACAGATAAAAAGGAAACTGAAGGATTGCCAGCTACTGCTCTTGGAATGGCTGCACAAATAAGCTCATCTAAGGTTCTTAATTTTTTATACTACTTGTGTTTAATCGTTGATTACTTAATGCTATCCGGGGTCATGAAAATACCACTTCAGAATGGTCGATGGATATTAACATTGGATGGGCCAAGCTTTAAGTCTTTTAAACATGCTAAGAACTGAACTTTGCGGGAAGAAATTTACCATGCTTATTAAACTGTGTTTCAAGCGGAGAGTTAGATAACACTCCAGTTATTGACCAAATATTTAACTGTGACGGTGTTACCATGCTTTATTTGACTTTTCATTGGTTGAACTTTCAGATATATATATGGAGTAAAATTCATTTTACTCCCAAGAGTACTCATTTTAGCTTTCATGCCCCTACATATTCTAGATACGGAAGAGCTTAAGTAATTTTCCAGAAGTCAAGTTGCTCTTGAAGATGAGGTGGCAAGATTGGTGGGTGAGATGGTTAGGTAACAAGTCAGATTGGTAACACTTTTATGGGTCCAAACGTCTTTGATCAATTTGATCTTAAGAAGTCTAGACCAAACGTTTATTTTCTTATAGTAGGTTATTGAGGAAAAAATTTGCTAAGTTTTATAATAAATGAAAGGGTTAAGTATCTAGAAATGTATTCAACTTGTTATGAATGTCTATTGTATTTATCATACTTATGGGAGTGTATTTAATGCATCCAACTTTCAAAAACGGTTTATTGTATGTATTTTGATGACGTGTCATCTTTTAAGGACGTCACGTAGCATCTTAAACGGACGACATATCATCAAAATACATACAATAAACCGTTTTTGAAAGTTGGATGTATTAAATACACCTCCCGTAAGTATGATACATACAATAGACATTTGGGACAAGTTGAATACATTTCCAGATACTTACCCCTTTTAACTATTTCCAGATACTTATCTGTTTCCCCCTTTTAACTATCTATCTATCGACCCATTCATATGTAAATGAGTCGAAACTGCTACCTGTTTTTTTATCTCCTTGTAGATTAATGTGGAAGTCTCGAATGACACAACCTAAAGAACTAATGAACCTACTTGTATTGACAGTAGATGTATGTTAGAAGAGGCTTATTTGTCAAATCAAGACATGGATATGATAAACAAGAGGTTATGCATCTTGAATTACAAATTGATTGTTTCCCATGACACTCTTATATTGGTTATTAAAGTTATTTATATATGGGATAATAATGATATGAAATATGGTTGAAGTTCGTTGAAGTTCAATTACAATATCAATCGATTATTCATGTTTCCCTTATCCAAACTAATTTCTTGATAATGTCATATTGCATATTGGCTTATTGCGATTTCAATGAACAAGAATTGTTTACAAAACAGTTTTAGAAGTCAATAGCTGTGAAAAACACACCCACTCACACGAAAAAAATTGGTCGTACATGATCCAGTTTCATTCAAATTGTCTACCAACACGCTTCTCTGAAAGCTCAATACCAATCTCTACATTTTTTTATGAGGAAAACAAAGTAGATATTATGGACGCTATTGATAAAAGGATCAAGGCTCATTAACCGTGTCATCCCCTTCAATATCTTAATGAGTTTTAATGGGTTATTAGTTTAAATTGTTTATTTTTCTTCAAATATTATTTCAGATAAATGAGACGATCAATGATTGTCATTTGTACACATAAAGAGTGGTATAATGTTGCATCGTTCCTATAGTGTTCTCGAAATACCATATTTTCATTACAAACGTAGCATTAATATCTCGGAACATTTAGTTGCTAATAGGTTTTTCACATTCTAATCGATAATACGTAAAACCTATTCGTTATTTTTACATAACAAAAGTTATGCAATTCCTATGTTGACTCTAATGTTTTTCAGTTAAATATATCTCCTGTAATTAAAAACATTTATGCAATGTCAGCTGCATAAATATTTTGACTTTAACATTATCCAGTATAACTAGTGTAATACCCGGGCGGTACCCCGGGAACCCATTTGGATAGTTTAATCGGATCGATGTTTACATTAGGAACTAAATATTTTTAATTTATTGAACGTCTTAAATATCAAATATAAATAATGTATATTTTTCTTGATGATTACTACTTAATAACTCTCTTATAATAACCAAACAACAGCTTCATAACATTTTGTTATAATAACAAAACAATGTTAAGCAATATTACACCCAAGGCATAACATATTAAAATGACAGAGTACCTAAACTGTAATAACCTGTCCCATATCGAAAAAAGATAAGAATTTGGAATCTCTTATAAGTCTAAAGTTGTGGCTAATAGATACCTTCTACCATGATTTTTAGCTGAAACCTGAAGGTATCTGATTAGCTAGTAATGACTTTAGCTTTGAGGGACGTTACATAAACATTTGGTTTTTTTTAACACAAGTGTTAATTATAAAGATGATTTATGTATAAAGTAATATGTTACTTTAGTTGGTCTACAAGAAAACATTCGGGTAGTTAGTGTTTTATAATGTGATAATAATCAAAGCATACAATATAATAGCCAAATCGTAACAATAATTATATCCGGGATAAAAGGAATTGATGAAACTATTAACAAAATATAGTGAATATATATAAACGGCAAAATAAACTAAAAAAATTAGGTATTGAATTTCCTGAACCAAAATATATACTCGTAATTACATAAATAAAAGCATGCACATCTCAATCTCCAAACCTGTCAATTACCATATATATTCATTGGAAATAATTACCAAAAAATAATTCTGAAGTTGTAGAAATCATGGTTGGCGGTTAACATACGACCTCATATATTTACATTTATTATTTGACGGTTATTTTGTAAAAATTAATACGAAAACTACCCATAACTGTAAGTGGTACATTATACGGCTAGGATCGAAAGTCAATGATCTTTAAACGGTTCAGATCGTATGATCAACTGTGCCGGTTGACTCACCTCCGTCAATGTATACGAAGAATAAGATTATAGATATCAATATTTATCTTAAAATCATGTATTAGCCCGCAAATTTTACGGGTTATAATCTAGTACAATATTTATTAAAAAAAAGAAAGAAGGTAATTTTAACCCGGCCCCACCTCCTTGCGTCTCTCCTCTCGTCGCAACCACAGCCGACCTCCATGTTTCGCCGGAAATTATATCATATCATATCAATTAATCAATCAATAATTTTTATTTTTCTTTCTTTTATTTATTTAGTATATCTCTCTTATCTAATATAGGAGAGCCTATATTAACTAATCCCCTCCTAAACTAGCCCTACTAAGTTAATCTTTCCCTTACATTGACTTAGTTCCTTTAATCTCAGCCGTTAATAGTCATTAGTAAAATGATTAATTAATCTTAACATTTTTTCCCCTAATTTGTTCCAATCTTGCCCTTGTTTAACATCCCGTATCTTCCCCTCTGCAACCTACAGACGCCCAATCCACACACACAAAATCCAGCAAACCAATCAATCCCCAATTAAAATTTATTCATCTATCCATCTATTCTTCTGCATGTCAACCAATTAATCGTCTCAATTTCTGTTGAAAACCTAACAATTGGGGATTGAACAGCAGCCATGTGCGACCGCGGACATGGGTGAAATTCCGATCAACAAGACCTTGAACGGACGGAGGTGGCGGCGGAAGAGCAACGGACGGAAGAATCTGTTAATTGCCGCATCGGACGGCCACACCGGCGGCTAGCATCGGACGACGATTGTCAGAACCGTCAGCCGATTGTCAGAACCGTCAGCCGATTGTAACACAGGTATTACAATCCCCAATTCTTGTAGGGTTTGATAGAAGTGGATACCGAATTCCATTACATAATCGACTCTAAGTTACACAGCTAATGATTTGATCGTCTATGATGATGTATAAAAATCTGACTCGTATGTAATGTGAAATTGGGCCAATATGTTACATACAAAAGCAAGATTATGGTGGTGAACTTGGTTTGCAAAATGCCATGACACCGCATTAGGTTGCCATTGTAGGTATGTACTCTCGAGCCACGACACCACATCATCAAAAATGTTAAGATTAGATGATACCATATCTCATTATTATTATACAAATGGTTAACTTTAGTGATAATGCAATGACAGATTCTATTGGTAAATCAACCCATTAGTTTGATGTTATATTGTCCTTCTATGTGCACACCGAAGCATCCCGATTTAAGTGTTCATGGATTTCAGACATGCCTTACAATATTGGTTTACTAAAACTTGCCCTCTTATTATTTTTTTTTTTGTTGCTTTTCAATTTACGTACAACTGCGTTTTTACATGGTTTATTTTTCAGCACTCGCAAAAGTTCATGGATGAATGATTGCAATTTCTGCTTTGCTTGCATTAAAACTGCAGGATCTCTGTTGAATGCCCAAACCATGCCTCTTTTGGTAAATGTGTTCCCAGTTGAAGCTCGGAAAAATCTCAGTTGAAGCTCTGAAAATTTTTGGTATACAACATCTAGAACTTTTGTGACTGTCTTTGTAAGAAATTTCTAATAAGTTTTGCTGGATAAAGGTGTTTCATCTGATTATATGGTACATGCTCGTGAATTTATACAAACACTACAACTCTTAAGTGGTGTTAAGAGTGATGTTAATATAGTTGTATCAATGATGATGGGCTTTTAATAATACATAAAAATTAGAGTAATGGTTGTCGATCCTACTAGCTGTAACAAAACACATTCAAAACCGGCATTCCTTGCTTCATCATCCATAATGAATCTCAGTAGAGTAGTAGACGACCCATGGGGATGCCCTCTCCCATGTAATATCTTTATTAGATCACACAAATGGCCATTGGGATTTTATTTCAATTTGACTTTTAGTATTCATCCATAATTGTTCTTATATTTTAGCCGCAAATTTTGCGGGTTATAATCTAGTAATAATAATAATACGGAGTAATATTCATTTCGATATTTGGGTTTAAATGTAATAATAATAATAATTTATTATTATTCACTTTTAACCTAGCATGAGGGAATATGGATGAAAACCCGGAACAGCCTCAAAAACACCCTCTTCCGATAGAAGAAGAAGAAGAAGAAGATGCGGATAACAAAAGAAGGAAACTTACACCACCGTTGTTTTCAGATCTATCCGACGACCAACTGTACGTAACTTTACTTTCCTACTTAAACACCATAATTTATTTATTTTTTAATAAAAAGCTTGTTTAAAATTCTATCGCTAACTACTAACTGCTACTGCTAGTGAGTTAAAACAATTGTTTCTTGTATGCCTTAATTGCCTAAACTCAAATTATTATTATCATCATCATTATTATTATTATTATTAATACTATTACTATTTCTATTATTATTATTATTATTATTATTATTATTATTATTATTAATTATTATTAATAATAATTATTAATAAATAGTAGGGTATTCTATTAATTAAAATTAAAATGAGCTACCACAAACCTTTGGCAAAAGAGTTTTCAAAATAATACCCGAATGTAAACATTATTGTGTTGTCTCATGCACTCTCGTTTGTACACATGAAAGTTGAATTAATTTATATAGGAAAACATCCACTTTTAAGTTGCCATCCACCGGAAACTGTGATATTCCTGAACCATAAACACTCTCATCAATAATAAATGCAATAATGGGTAAATAACTAACTTTAATCAAAAATAAAATCTTGTTGCATTTGAAATACATCAATAGTTCTAAATCTTTTGCTGCATTAAGTTCAGTATTTGATAATTCATATTATTGGCACAAAGCTCTTGTCCTGGGAATTTATATTCACTTACATGTGTCATAATATATGTTTTCTTATTAATAGATAGAAACTGTAGTACTTTCCATCTGACTCAACATAACAACCATTTCTTAAACCCATGTTGATGCAATGATCAAATACCCACTTTTTAAATTTAAATGTATCATTTCCAAGGATGATATATAATTGATACTTGCCAATATACACAATCATATATAATTATGATAGGCACCAACTGCATTTGTATCTTAATACTTATGGGTCAATTTGGGTCATATGTAATTTTCTGTCTACCAAAACGGGCTGAACAAATACCGATTGTATTTAAAATTCGGCCTGCATAGACAGGGAATAATCACCAGATGTGCTGTGTGGTCAAATTTTTCTTCTTCAACCCCATAAGTCTTTCAATTTCTATTAGCTCATACATGTGGGTAACACATATTTCATGTAAGAAGTTGATGTAATAATGGCTTCAAATAAATATTGATCCCATATTGAGCATTATGGATGGAAAAATTGCGGATCATTAAATCATCTATTATATTAACATCTTGATAGAAAGACACACCTTGCTAGTTTTTAGATGGCCACTTGCCAGCATATTTTTGATTACTACTGTATTCGTTGAGTCAAGCGTATGGGTTCCATAATTTGATGTTGGCTTTAGCTCCAGAGTGACCGAATCCTTCTGTTGGCACAACTCAAAACTATATAGATAGATATGGGTTAGTAAATTAGGTGTTGATTATCAAAATGCGGAGGCACTATATTATAATCAATCATGCAACTCATTCGGGCAGCTTTCAGTCCATATAATCAACCTCACTCCATCATGGGAGTTGTACTACTTTCTACTTCCTGGTTGCTGCAACCTCCCAAATCAATAAATTGGCCAAAAAGTGTAAGCATTTCTAGACTAAATAAAATGATCAAGCTAAATGAATTTATCATGGCATTTGAAAGGTGAATTGTAGATTATACCTCATACACTGGCACACGGACTATTGTCTGTCTTGCTGAATGTTCCCATAGTCGGTATCAAAGTTCCAAATATACAAATGATATCCAAACCAAGATAAATAATTAAATTATAATTACTTAATATGATAGTTATTTGTACACCTTCGCATTTTCAGTTCCCTAATAGTATAAAACACAATTAGAGGATACGTATGAAAGAAAGTAACAATAAAACCCAAGAACCATTGATCAAAAAGAAGAAAAAGACATAGAAAAGAACCAATGTGTATGAAATTAATCCTAAAATTACTTGATTCGAAGATGATCTGAATGGGGCGAGAGAATCAGATATGGCCGCTAGGGTATTTATCAGTCGTGACCAAAAAAATGAATTGCCCGAGTTTTTTTATAATCAGCTGAGGATCTTCTTAATTAAAAGTTTAACACATTATTAGGAAGGGTGAAAAGTGTAACTATTAAGATTAAATATTGATCGTAGGATTGATTTGTAAAAAAACAATTCCAAGCTATTTTGCTTTAAGGGCCTGTTTACTTACACCTTAATGGGCTTAATTGACTACAGGACTTATTCGGTCAATCATGTGATGTGTTTACTTAGGCCTTAATAAATAATCCCAACTTACCCGGTGTCTTTTTCGGTCATCCCAAAATCCTTACTACTCCCCATTCAGCCATTCTATTTCCCTCCCTAGCCCTTCCCTATCCTTTGTTCTTATAAAATAATAAAAAAAATGTCATCTTCAACAGTGATATTGAAACCCATCGTCGACACTTGTTGCTCCGGCGACCTTCACACATCGCCACCGCCGTCGTCACATTCTCTTCCACCACGCCACCTGCTTTTCCACTGTCGACCGGTGTTCATTGAGAATTTTACTAAAATCATGGCAGCTCTTGAAGAAAATCATAGAAGTAGTTCTCATCATCAAGAAGCATTCGAGAAGAATTTCAACGTCAAGAAGTAAACAAATCGATAAATTGTATTTTCTTTGTACTCGATATCTTCCACTTCCGTCAGTTTTTTATTAAAAATTATTGAAAAACATATCTTGAAATAGAAAGGGATAATAGTTTGTAATTGATCTTGATGGTGTTTTTAAATTTGCATGATTTCGATTTTTAAATTTGAATGATTTCGATTGTTGTTGGTCGTCGTAATCGTTTACCGATTATTGAAGTACCATTTTCTAATGACGCACAAAATGAGAATCCCGATTCACGTGCTTTTCATTGTTGCTTTAATTTTGTAACTGATTTCCTTGGTTACCGATTATTGAAGTAAACAAAGCTAGAATTTGATTGATACTGTACAAATTATGAGATTATATAATGTTATTGAGTTATATAAAACATATGTATAGTTTTGTATAAATCAGATTCTCTTTTATCATCTAAAAATATTTGTTTTATTATACATTTGAAAAAAAATAAGTAGTTACATCGAGGGTAAAATAGTCATTTTAATTATTCAGACTGTTCATTCAGCACAAAAAGTAAACAACATTTATTCAATTACAACTTACTCCATACTGCCTTCTATACCCATACTGCCATCTGTATCCATATTGTACTTAATGAAATAAAAAGTAAACAGCCCCTCCTAAGTATAGTTTATAGATTATTATTATTATCATTATCATTATTATTTTTATTTTTTACCATCAATCAATTCATCTGTCTATCTATATCAACATTGTACGTTTCTTTTGTTTGGTATTTGTCTAGATATCAATACACTTGTGTGTTTTTGCTTATACTTGCTCTGTTGTTGTTCATCATATCATATATAGGGTGCACATCTTCGGCGGTGAAGGTCTTCGGTTTGAGCTGTGTCATGTTTATCTTACCTATCAACGTCAAAAACGTGTTGTTGCTGATCTTCAGCTCTTTGGAACTATTCAGGCCTCAGCTGGTGTTGGTGGTTTCTCAACAGATCCGCTGTTACAACAATATCTATTCAACCGTGAATTCAATAATCCCATACACCTCCCATCGTGCGGTCATCGAATTCTACGCGATCTCAGTTATAGTTCACTTCCAGTCTCGTCTACATCCGTCGTTCAGATCGCTTCCAAACTCTATGTTACCACTGACAAGGTAGATGACGTGGAGGACTATACTGATGATCCTGAACCTGCAGAACCAGAACCAGATGACATTTATATTTCTCAGGAAGAAATGGAGGAATTTAATCAATTTTATTCTGAAATGTTATCAAAACCTGCTTCTACTGTGGATAAGAATGAAATGTCATTAGAACCTGCTTCTACTGTGGATAAGGATGAAATGTCATTAGAACCTGCTTCTACCGTGGATACGGATGAAATGTCATTAGAACCTGCTTCTACTGTGGATACGTATGAATTGTCATCAGAACATGATTCTACTACTGTGGAGAAGAAGCAGGACATGATATGCATTGATGATGATGATGCCGATGAAACTGAGAATGAAGCGTTTCACGTTTCCGATGGCCATGCGTTTATAAACATCTCAGACAAACCCAATGGTGGTGCCGGTTGTAGTATATTAGAAGGTAAACATGGCTCTCTAGAGATGTATTACGTTGTGACCAAGTATGCAGTAGACGCAGAACTGGAAGTAATATTCAAAACAACAAATGCTGCGCACACTAAAGTTTGTGGATCTGTACGGGCTTATTATGGTGAAGGCTTTGATTATGACGATCCTGACAAGTCTGATAATTATTACCATGCATATCTCTTTGACTCCGAGTATCCTTTTGTCATGCCTGGCAGAATAAACCTGATTCGATCTGTGTTGGCTGTACCAGCCAAATCCTCCCTCATAATTGAGGCAAAGTTACGTAACCACACCATTAAGGGTCAGGTGGATATAATGTCGGAAAAAATTGAATTCCCTGTGCCAATTAATTGTCGCAGCTTAATTGGAACTATTGTGGGTGATGAATGCTCTTTAGAACTGAATGTGAACTGGAAGCTGCCATCTGAAGAAGCGAAAATCTGTTCCTCCTTAAACTCATCCATCAGTCGTCTGGTACTTTATTTTAAGCTCCATCCATCCTTATTGTCTGTATGTTTAAACTGCGATTTAAGTTATCACACGAATCGTTTAGTGTAGGCTAGGCTCCATATGTTCTGTACAGTAGAATCAGAAACTTTGAATTATACCTGTTTATCATCTTATTTTTGTAAAGGTAAAAAGTCACAGGAGGAATATATTAGATTAAATAAAAATAGGAAATTCAATTGATTTGTGTACATGTTATTCTTGGCTAAGTTAGCCCAAGTCCTTGCTATCCAGATTCTTCCCTTCTCCATGCTAATCTACATAATATTATTTTTTTATTGCGAAACTAGACTGAAAGAAGAAAATTTGAAGCCCATTCTACATCAACCACGGCAGATCCTGATGTAAGTCTGTTAACATCAACTTTAGATTCAGAAGCTTATAATATATAAAAACTACAGGCCACATACGCGAACAGTTAAAAAGATGGATTTGTATATTGTAATACAGGAACGTAATAGGTGGAGCCTTCAAAAAGAAATTGCAAAGGTTTTTACCACCTCACTGAAACGTACTTTCGATCTTCAGGAAGATGTGCCTTGTGGTATTTCTACTTGTACCAAAGAGGACGGTGGTGATTACCTATGGTATATATATGTTCTTTCTCATACTTGTGCACTTTTACTTTCTTTGTTATAGTATATATTTATTATTCTTTTCTTTTTCTTTTCTGAATGAATGATGAGTTCTAATCCAGAATTTTTTTATTTGGTAATAGCTCTAGTGTAATGCACATATGGCCTGAAATAAAGAACACTCGTGTGTATAAAGGACCAAAACATGCTGGAGTGGTAATATTTTTTGTGTGAGTGATTTATCATTTATTTTGAAAAAATTACAGCCTAGTTATTTATACCCCTTTTTTTATAGGCCGTGAAGAATAATATCATAGGTTCTGACTATAAGTACATGATGGAAAGATGTGTAGTATGTGGTCCTGGTTTTGTAAAGTTTAAGTTACATAGGAAATGGATAGCTGAGGTATATTGTATTTTCTTTCCAACTGTTGTAAAACACACATTACAATTCGTACCTTAGTTCTTGTCTACTTCAATATAGTTACTTTTATTTATTACTCCTTGCAGAGAATTAGTACGATGGTAAGGGTTGGTATAGAGACATGGGCACCAAAACTTTCTGTGAAAAAAGTAATTATATACTTTTTGTCGGAAAAGGAAATGCATATGGGCCATTTACGATCCACTTTTATTGGAGAAACGTTAGCTCGTATGCTTGAGTATTCTGGAGTTGTTGTGCTCCGAAAAAGAATCCATGATGGGGATTCTATGGATGGGTTAATCCAAAAACGTTACCAAACAGTATATCAGCGTCTGGGGATCAACGTGAAAGAAGAGGTGCATGTTATTCCCCATTTTGATATAAAATAGGAATATACCTCTTATTTTTGCAGTTTATGAGTTTAATTTCGTTGATTTTCAGGATATAAGCTTTTATGAATCCTACACTACAAAAGTTCAAGATTTTGTTAGGGAAAAGGGTTTGCTTATAGGAAGTGAAGGAGATGAGTTACCGCCTGTGGATCTCACAGTTTTGTGGTTTGTTTACTTGTTATATATACTGATTTTGTCAATTGGCTAGTAATACATTTTTTTTGGAAAAAGCTCAATACTGTTTGCATATCTAGGCATGCACTTAAAGAGGAAAAGGCAGACTGGATACTGTATGTGAGTGATGTAGGGAAACGAGTCTATATTGAAATGTGCATCACGGTGAGTAACTGTTATACACCATAATTGATAACATCTTCAAAAAAATGACCAAGAATTCAAATTGAGTAATTATTGAGTTCAACAATTTTTTTCCCAGGCTGCTAAACGTGTAGGGTTGATTGAAAATGATCATTCTACATGCCCTTTAAGTCATGTAGCAGTTGGTCTTGTTCAAGGTGATGAAACTAAAAGTTCTAGTACTAAGGTGGTTAACTTGGTTAATTTGCTTGACGAAGCTGAAAGCCAATGTAAAGCACTTCTTGTGAAACAAGGTATACCAAATATATTCATTCTGGCTTTCAACCTGTTTCGATTTTAGCTAAATATCCTTCATATCCCAAATCATGACTACGTATGCATTATTTTAGCTGGTGAGCGGACTGCTATTGAGCCTGAGCATGCAAAAGCACTTGGATATGGTGCTGTTAAGTAAGAGTCTCATGCTTTATCATATATATTACTGCTATTGCACTTATGCCATCGGTACCAATAATACGAGTTTGGTGGTAAATATTAAAATTTCCGAAGAACTTGCTATAATCAAATATTTATTTCCAAAAAGAGGTGTAGATAAACAAAGACTACAGTTTTATTTATATTCAATTAAGGAATGCTTACAGGCTATTTCCTTTTGTTTCATAACACAATATACCTTACTTTTGGTCAAGTTTCGTGCATATCTTATCTTAACTATATATAAAACATCCCTCCATTTATCTTAAAATTATACTCAACAATGTTTAAAGACTAAATTACCCTTCATAATTCATTGACTATTCAATCTTTCAACCAATCATGATTTAACATATGTCAATCCCTTTCATTTTAAATTCGCATATCCTCTTAATTTTTTTATACCATATCATTCCATTGATTCTTTTTATAAAATATATAAGAAGATGAAAATATATCATTAAACACCATCACCTAAATTTTAAATCGAATTCTTTACAAACATGTACATTTATTTGTTACCGCCGCTATGTGCGGGTATACTACTATTTATATTCTATGCTTGTGTTCTTTACAAGGTATGCAGACTTGAAGAACAACAACAACAGATTGACTAATTATACATTCAGTTTTGATCAGATGCTTGATGAAGAGGTATTCATATGATGTTTGTCCATTACTTGTGATATTATGCAATTGTTTATTGTATATTCTCATTGATTTGAAATATTTACATCGATATTGTTTCTTATTTGCTCACATTCATTGATAAATAGGGAAATACTGTTGTAAATCTACATTTTTCACATGCTCGAATTTGTTCAATCATCAGGAATTCTAGTAAAGACATCGAGAAGTTAACGGTAAGAATTTCTTTTCGTGTCAATGTTATTTCATAGACACACAAACACATCCGATTTATGAAAATTCACTGTTAATCTTAGTGTAAAGTTTATTCAAAATCGAATGAAAAATATTTATGAAAAGCAAGTGTAAGACGAAGGTAAATGAGCCGATTTTATATATTAAGAAGATTTTTTATTTTTGTGACAGGCTGAAGCGTTAATATTGAAGCACGATGATGAGCGTGAGTTGGGATTACATTTACTCCAATTTACCGAGGTAAGATAAATGATTGTTTAAATTTCATGTACGTTCGAACCGTTCAAAAGTGATTTATTAATGCAAATGATTTATTTACATTCTAACTCGACAATTGTTATAAAGACGTCGAACTGTTTAAATGGCATCTTAATGTTAATCTACAGAATATCAAAGATTGTCAAATCATGTTTTAAATAAATCGACATAACTTATCTTTCTGAATTTCCCCTTCTTTTTATTAGTATCCCGACATGATATATGCAGTAGTATAGATGATGCTAAATGACTCGGGAATTTGTGAACTGGTGTGTGAACTATTATAGTTTACATCCAATAGTCCATAATACTATTATCTTCTAATAACCAAGACTAAGTTAACATAGAAGTCAGATTAAGTTTTGGCCACCATTGTAATGACTCTAGGAATAGTCCTTTTATATACATAAAAAAAATTCAATGTTAAGACCGTACTAGACATGAAAACGAAGATCGAGTGAAATGTAACGCTACATAGAAACTCAACCAGTAAACCACCCCCAGGTTCTCGTAAACTGATGGAGAGCAAATCTAACTTACAATGACTCCAGAATTGAGATTGGAAATTGAATTCCTATGAATTGATCTTCTAGCTTTTGAGACTCATATGCTCTCCCTCAAATTGTCGTCTCACTCTACTGTTTTCAAGTTATGTTACGGATTAGGTATAACGTGTGTATTTGAACTTTGAAGAGGAGTGGGCGTGAAAATCTTGGAGGATCGAGTCATATGGGATCGTATCTCAGATTGCGTCCATCTCCTCACAATTTCACCTTGACTTTATATAGTTCATATACAGTGGTCCTTCATGATTATCATTATAACACGCGTCAAGCATAGTTGTTGGAGTTAAATACTTAGTAGCCTAATGGATAACTAAAACACATACCAAGATGTTTTTGACAAGTAGTGAAAAAGTTAGTTTGTAAATATAACTCTAATAGTTGAATATGATTATGTGAATTATATTATTCCATCAATAATATAACTTTCCATTTTAGGTTCTCGGAGAGGTTTGCACAATTCTTACGCCACATAGCATGTGTGATTACCTTTATGGTTTATGTAAGAAGTTTAACACTTTAGACTCTTCTGTGAGGCAGGTATGTTTACTTGCATATACTTTTTTTTCTCATTCAGTATTGAATTTAATCTCCTCTTATCTTAAACCAAACCTAACTTTCTAAAAGTTTATTTGATTTATAGAAAGGCAAAAATCTGATGATTTTTGTCAGGATATTCAACATAACTTTGAAAGTTTTGGCAGGTTGTTGGGTCTAGTGATGAGACTAGCAAATTATTGTTGTGCAAGGCAACTGAAGTGGTAATGAGGAAATGCTTTGATCTTTTGGGGATCACTCCTATCTATAAAATCTGATCGATAAATCTGAAAGTTTATCAACATGTTGCCCTCTGTTTCATATTTTCATTATTATGCATTATGATTATGATATGTTATGATGGCTAGACAATCTTATGATGTTGGAAGTTTATCAAAGTGTTGTGTAAAAGTTTCTGTGCCTTTTCTAATTGGTAGGCTTGTTTAATGTCTTTGAGATTATTAATTCCGAAGTCTAAGTTGGTACATTTAGTCAATGTTGTTCAAATCAGTTTAGGTAATAGTGGAGTTATTGTACAGCTGTGTTTTTTGTGACGCACTTTGGGTTAATTGCCTATTAGTGTATCTTTCTTTTTGTTGTGTACTTGTGTACCTGCCTTTTAAACTTGACAAAACTAATATTCTTATCAGTCATCACCACATTCCAACAACAGGTCGCCATTTGCTCCAAAAAGATGGATGGAATGTAAACAATAAATGCAGAAAAGAAAGATTAAGATTCGCTACCTAAAGATGGCTTGATATTTAAAAAGTGAATTACATAGATGAATAACTGAAAAACAAAAAGAACGAGTCTAGAAAGTAGTTATGAAGCATGTACTAAATGGCAGGGGTGTTCTTTGATCCAAAAAATCAACCAATCTAACCTGCATACAGAACATAAATTATGTAAATTGAGACTTTGGGTTAACAGACTTGAGGCTGAAATGGACAGCAAAATTACTTAACAAATCTTGTTCTTAAACCAAAACCATGTCACTGTTGAGAACAAATGTGATCAATGTGCAATCATTATAAGAGTAGAATCGTTGAGGTGTCGGTTGAGCGTTTGTTGAATCATTCCATCGGTTGCAGTGTGGACATTGATGCAGTAGCTTCGTTGAGTATCAACACTTTGCTTTCTTGAGTAGCACACGTCTAGAGAGACAAGTTGTCGTTGACCCAAACTCCAGTTCTTTCCATTCTCAGTAAGTAGTTATGTTATATGAAAGTGATAAGACACTATACCTGATAAAGGTTAAAAATGTTAAATGTAAAAACTATGAACAAGACCCGGTGAGTCGAGTTTCCCTTCCTTGTTCCTCACTTCATCTCCAGGTTTGTTTATATTGTTTACAATAATGGTTAAAAATGTTCAATGTAGATACAATGACAATGACGTATGTGTGCACGTTTGTCAAATTTGTTTATTTTGTGTATCATCATTTTCTTAACAGTAGTTATATATTGTGGTTTGTCCTTTTCTTTTATGTTGTCACGTCTTTCATAAGATAAATAGCCATCTTTTAATTATTCCGTGTCACATAGACTTTGTAAAAAGGAATAATAATTACTCCGTTTTAAGCAATACAAGAAGATATTATAATTGGCTTACAAAGATGTCGTTCAATATGTTTATTGTAAACGTTGTTTGATTGACAAGAAAAGCTAATTTTAGATTGAGGAAATGGACCTATAGAGTTACAGAATTGCATAAACTTGGGTTCATGAACAAGATCGAGAGACGGCAACAATAAGGTAATAAGGGGTCATTCGCATACCTGATAGGACGTGAAGAATAATATCATGGGTTTTGACTATAAGGACATGATGGAAAGATGCATAGTATGTGGTCCTGGTTTTGTAAAGTTTAAGTTATGTAGGAAACGGATAGCTAAAGTATTTTATTTTTCAAATGTTGTAAAACACACCTTACAATTCGTTCCTTAATTCTTGTCTACTTCAATGTCGTTAGTTTTATTTTATTTTTCTCCTTGCTTGTAAATAGGATTTGACGATATATTTCAAGTAAAACACAAGGATAATGCAAATTATACGTTACTAATATGAATTAAACGAGGTAAAAGTAAAATCGACACGATGATATACGAGGAAAGCCCTTGATCAAGGTTGATCGCCGACACAAAACCTCGGGAAGGATCAAATGATCATTCCTTTGTTAATCTTATCAGAATGAAAATAACGAATTACAAACTAATAGCACAAGGATGATCAGCTAAGTGATTGTGTGTGTGAATCTAACTAAATGTTGATGAAAATGAATATGAACGAGAGTAAGAACATAGTGTTTATGTGTTTTGCGGGTGGAAATAGTCAGTATTAATTAACCTAGTTGATCATCCATGCCTCGTTTATATACTAAGAGCGTATAACAACTATTCCGAGAATCTCGGGATCCTACGATGAAGGATGAAGACTTCCAACGTTACCTTTGACTTCATTTAACACGTGCAGTGGACTTCGTCTTCATAGAATCATATCAAGGCCTTGCCATGCAATCCGGAGCAAATCTCATTAACGCGTTCCATCCATGACCTGGTCAATACTTACGAAAAACAAAGACGTTATACAGCGCATGATCCTGAACTAATATAGGTCCAGGATCCTGAGTTACGCACATTCCATAATAAACATAGGATCCTTACTTAATTATTTCGTTTTATCCATTATCCTGCATAGATATGTTAAAAAAATATATTCTGAATAGGATCCTACAAGATAAGTAATAAGAGCATTTCCAGGATCCTTAACTATAAATGTGATTTTGAAAGTATACTCGCGAGTTATCATTATCCTATTATGCAAATATAAAATGTAAATGCTTTTCATACATTTGAGATGAGATTATGATACTAATCAGGATCCTGCAATGTTAGATAAAAATCTACCCACAACAAAAATTCGTGTAACCTAAGACATATAGGGTTGAATTGTCATTTTCGAAAAGTGATAACACAATTCAAAGGGATATCCGGTCATTGAAATCTTTACCCGTTACACGGCATTTCCTCCAACAATCAAAAACAACAATTTTTTGTGATTTCAATGGTGGCTACTTTGAAGCATATGACAACTAATTTCTTTAAACTTGATAAGTTTGAAGGATTGGATTTTTGTAGGTGGTAGAAGAAAATGCATTTCTTCCTCTCAAGCATGAGCGTGGTGCATGTTCTAAGTACACCCATTCTTGAAGACGGTGGTGATGATGCTACTGTGGAACAAATCCGGATAAGGAGCAAATGAGAGAACGATGACTATATTGCTCGAGGTTTAATCCTTAATGGTATGACTGACTCTCTCTTTGATAGTTATCAAAATCATGAATCTGCTAAAGAACTATGGGATTCTTTGAAATCAAAGTATATGGCTAAAGATTCTTCAAGTAAAAAGTTCCATGTGATTAATTTTAATAATTACAAGATGGTCGATTCCAGACTGGTCATGGAACATTACAATGAACTTCTTCGTATATTTGAGCAATTCACACAACACAAGACGAACATGGATGACCATTTCGGTTTCTTGTGTCATTGAGAAACTCTCTCCTTGGAAAGATTTCAAATATACTTTGAAACATAAGAAGGAGGAGTTGACTCTAGTTGAGTTCGGCAGTCATTTGCGTATCGAGGGATATCTCCGAGTGCAAAAAATTGACAGGCCAAAAGGCAATAATGTTGTTGAAACCTCTTCAATTAATATGGTGGAACATAAAAAATCCACCGGTAATAATGACAAAAAGTGCAAACGCAAATATCATAATAACAAGCCTAATCCAAGTAAAAGTATAGATTGATTTGTTGGAAGTGTGGTGATTCTGGACACTTGAAAAGGAATTGTAGGGTTGGAAATATTAGTCTTAAAAACACCAATGGAGCTAGCACAAACAATTCTAGCAATTGTTTTGAGGACCAAAATTCGAAAGGATGATGACATTGCATGGTGAATTGACTCGGGTGCTACTACCCGTGTATGCAATAATAGGTACTGGTTCAAGACTTACGAGTCATAGGATGGTGGATAAATTCTTCATAAGGGAAATAAGTCAACAACCCATGTTCATGGACCTGGAAGTGTTGATTTGCATTTTAGTTCGGGAAAATCTTTTTCTTTGTTTGATGTTCTACATGTACCTAAAATTCATAAAAATCAATTGTCTAGTAGTGTGTTGAATACTTGTGGGTACAAACAAGTCATTGAGTGTGATAGGTTTGTTTTATCAAAACATGGTATGTTTGTTGGTTCAAGTTATCTTTGCAACCGAATGTTTAGACACAATATTAATCATATGAATGTTAATTCAACTTTTATGACTTGTTCTAGCACAAATATCTCAACTATTTGACATGCTAGATTAGGACATGTGCAGTTTAAAAGAATGCATGACATGTCTAAAGATGGATTAATACTGACTTTTGACATGAACCATGAAAAATGTAAAACATGTATGTTGACTAAGATCACAAAACAACCTTTTCAAAATGTAACTGGAAATTAATTTTCGAATTAGTACATATTTTTTAGCATTTTTATATGTTTCTGTAGCTTACTTATAGTGTAAAGTTGCCTTATGCTTGTTAATCATTTTGTAAAAAAACACTGAAAGAGAGTGCAATGAAGAAATGTATGAAATTGAAGTCGGTTAAGCTTGAAGTTGAAAAGAAGAAACCATCTTTTCAAAAGGAAACATGTTGAAAATCAATCATTTGTATATTTAAATTGATGACTTTGTTAGTGAAATTAAGAAGTTTACCATATATTTTATTTTGTATGAAGTAATGATGAGTTAGCGAAATTGTTCTTTCATTTTGTTTTTTCGGTGCATCTTGCATATCTCCGGGTTTCCTTTTGACTGGACAAATTTTTGGTCACTTTTGATGACAAATCCATCGAAATTGTAAAATACTCTCTATTGATCTGAAAGGGGACCGCGGGTGACAATTATCACATTTTAGAGTTTTAGTCTGTCAAAAATTTGCTCTCCATACTCTAAACCCGACCCTTTTAATCAAATTCTACATTTAGAAGTCATTTAATCGGGTATGCGGCTCGGGTTAATGGGTGTTCGTGGACGGTTAACCGGAGACTCGGTTAACCAGAGTCCCGGTTCAAAATATTTTTGAACCTAAACCTAAACCGAAAAATCCGCTTAACCGGAAATCGGTTAATCATTTTTTCGGTTCGGTTAGTCGGTTAACCAAATTAACCGTGTATTAATTAATACATATTT
The DNA here is from genome assembly GCA_963422505.1 of Pseudognaphalium luteoalbum. Classification (NCBI taxonomy): domain Eukaryota; kingdom Viridiplantae; phylum Streptophyta; class Magnoliopsida; order Asterales; family Asteraceae; genus Pseudognaphalium; species Pseudognaphalium luteoalbum. Next base: position 103,079,770 of record OY730196.1, read on the forward strand.
AAAAAGTAATTAATAACACACAAATATATATTTATTTTTTAGTGTTCACTGTATTTTTAATATTTTGATGATATTAATATCAAACGATAACCATTTTACTATTTATAATCGTGTATTTAAGTTATACGTACATAAATCGCCTGAATATAATTAGAAACTTAGTAGTAATAATTACCATATTATGTCAAATATAAGCTAGTATATTACATTAGAATGAGTGAAAAGGAAATATAAATGATTTTATCAATATATAAGTGTAAGTATTTATATATAAATATCAAATGTACAATATATATACAAATATTTAAAACTATATAAAACATTTTCGATTTTTTCGGTTAACCGTTTATCACGTTCATCCTAAAATCATGAACCGAAAAACCAAAAAAAAATCGGTTCGGTTAACCGAAATCAGAAAACAAAAAAAGGTCGGTTCGAATAACCGAAATTCAGTTTGAATCTATCGATTTTCAGTTCGATTTTTCGATTTCGGTATATTTTGAACACCGCTGGGGTTATGGACCGATCATTTTTATTTTGAAAAAACAAATACTCCGTATTACACCACACCTGTTTATATTCTTCTCTGGGATATTGGAATTCCAGTTCCAATGATGGATTAAAAAAAATTTAAAAACCTAAGCGGGAAAACAATACTCCATTTAAACTTTAAACCATCTTCTCTGGTTAGATTGAGAAACACACAGTTTGTGCGTGTACAGAGAGACATGGCTGACGAATCATCAAAGAAGGCCATGAGTTTGAATCAGCTTCACAATCGCTCCATCGCTGCTTCTAATTCAAAGTCCACTGCTTACACTTTTCTATCAGGTAATTACTATTTTCCATTACTAATCACATCTTAAACCCTAGTTTTTGACCTTTTATTTATGGAGTTTATTTAATTACAGATATGAAGAATCGGGAACGGCATGAGGACGACGATGCTCCTTCTTTTAATATTACCGATTTCGATTCTCCTTCCCGTAAGAATATATAATATTTTTTTGTCAAAGTATTGAATAATCTGTATGTGTGGATGACTATTTTGTCTGTATCTGAAAATTACTAAACCCCAATTTGACATCTGAACTTGAAATGCAGCGCCTAAAACCCTAATTTCAACTATGGAACAAGCTGATGATGAACCTGATACTACTGGTACTCACTCATGTCTCTGTATTTGTGGAACTACAATCTATATATGTGTTTAGTTGCTGTAATTGAAGTGATTAGTGTGCTTGAGGAAACATGAAACTATAGTGAACAGATTCGTATGTTATTGATGTATAATCGTTTGTCTTATGCGATTTTTTGTTGCTGTTTGATATGTGAAGAGAAAATGAAATCGGAGGTTATGAATAAAGAGCAAGTATCGACTGCGCAGAAATCTGAAAGTTCTGTTGTGGTCGACATTGATACTCAGCATGGTAATTTATCACCCTTTTATCCTTTGTAATGTATGAGGTATTTTGAGGTTTGGTTTATTTATTGTTTGTTCTTGTGATTGCAACAGAGGATGAACGTCAGAAAGTAAAGCTACAGGGACGGAGGAGGCTTTGTAAGGTTGTGGTAAAAGATGATGAAGACGAAGAAGGTGGATTTCATGATGTTGAGTCGGATTTCCCAGCTGAGTTTTCCGAATTTGACTCTCCCAGTCCTGTAAAGAATACTGAGAACGAACATGATGGTGGTGACGAAATTAGAGATATTTTAAGCAATTTAAGCTCAAGGTTTGAGATTTTATCAATTGAAAAGGGGAAACGCCCCAGCAAACAGCTTTCAAGTTCCTCTGATTCAGTTGTAAACCAAAATTTTAACAAACAGAAGCCGGTTGAAAATTTAAAACCTGTGGATGTTGAAAACAGCTCATTTGCTGTTGCATCTAACCAGTCTGATGTATCACTGAAGGAAACTGCCACCAGAAAAGAGTATTATAATGGTGGATTTTTAAAGGGTCATTCAGGAAAAGTTGTATCTGATAAAAGTTCCATTCGTCCTCCGAAATATGAGACTTATGAGGATGATGACGACGATGATTGTGTGGTTACTAGTGGCCAAAAGTTTATTCAGAAGGTGGAGAGTAGGCATGGGAAGTCAACTTTGGAGTCTGATTTCTGTAACAAGGTTTATACCTTAAAAGATGAGACAAGTGACCATGCTTTAGGAGATGAAACAACATTTTCTCTGAGTAACCCAAAATTCAATTTTTCATTACCTAGTAAGATTGCAACTATGCTATACCCTCATCAACGTGAAGGTTTGAAGTGGCTGTGGTCCCTTCATTGCAAAGGAAAGGGTGGTATTTTGGGTGATGACATGGGCCTTGGGAAGACCATGCAGGTAAGCACTTGTACTCTTATTCTGATGTATAAAAAGGTATAATCACTTTAACTTTTCGTCTCATTTCAGATATGTGGATTTTTGGCGGGTCTATTTCATTCAAGTTTAATAAAAAGGGTATTGGTTGTTGCACCCAAAACACTATTACCCCATTGGATGAAAGAACTAGGTGTGGTTGGTCTTTCGAAAAAGACAAGAGAGTGAGTTTGTTTAGATAAACGATGATGTGCTTTTTCAATATAATCTGTGTATAGTTGCACATTCTAGAAACCATTAATTATTTTCATGTACTTTCCAGATACTTTGGAACTTGTGCAAAAGCTCGACAGTATGAGCTCCAATATATACTTCAGGTATATAAATCATTCGACTCCACCACTTACGTAAGGATTTATAGACATATAAATTATTTGACCAGCATGCTTTGATCTGTTATGTAGGATAAGGGTGTCCTGCTTACAACTTACGATATTGTCCGTAATAATGTCAAATCTCTATCTGGAGACTATGATGAGATGGAGGAGGATGCTGTGACATGGGATTATATGATTCTTGACGAGGTATGTTATGTTGGTAGTTTGGTTCATTTACATATTATTTCTTATATTGGGTCTAATGAGAATAAAACAGTTCAGCTGGAAAGGGAAGGGTTTGAAGTTGCTCAAAATGTTTTCTTAATGCATAATTATTTTTGTTGTAATGATCTTCTAATATGAACAAAAAGGGTTTGTTGCGGGAAACCCTGATTGACCCTATTTAATTCTTACATAAGTTGCCTGTTTCTTTGAACCCATTTGTACCCCGTTGATAGTTGTTACATACTTACACGATGCCTGTTGTTTATAGAGCTTGCATCTTGTAAATTTTTTTTGGCGGTGACACATCATTCCTTTGAATTTTTTTTCTAAACATGTTATTTATTATCTTGAACTAAACTCAGGGGCATCTCATAAAGAATCCTAGTACACAAAGGGCTAAAAGCTTGCTTGCCATACCTTGTGCTCATCGTATAATAATTAGTGGCACTCCACTGCAAAATAATTTAAAGGTATGCAGCTTGATGAGTATGCATTATGTTATCGATTTATACAAGTTTTGTTAATGTCAAGTTACACATCAGTTTGAAACAAATTCACTTTGTTGATCTTATGTTTGTAATACAGGAATTGTGGGCTTTGTTTAGTTTCTGCTGTCCAGAGCTTTTGGGTGACAAGAAATGGTGAGATTTCATTTGTGATTATATTAAGAACAGTTTGGAACTGCTGCCATTTTTTGGTTATTTTTCTTATTTTTCTCATCTCTTTGTTGTGTGTGTATATATATATTTCCAGTTTTAAGGACAAATATGAAGCTGCCATCCTCCGTGGAAATGACAAGAATGCATCTGACAGAGATAAACGCATTGGTTCAGCTGTTGCACAGGTTATTGCTCATTTGGTTTCATAGAGTGTATCTTATTCAAAATTATTATTTTTGCCATGGATATTGTCAATAATTCTTTGAAGGTACTTGAATTTATTAGTCTATTTAAAAACGCATATTTGACTATGCTGGTCATGAGTTGAAGGTTACGTAACGGTTGCTGTTTTTGTTCAAGGTTTACCTGTAGCCTTTTTAGTGTGGCTGAGATACAACACTATGTAGTTATTATGAAAGTTTCACTATAAGATTATCAATTGTTATTCTTACTTACAAACAGGATTTGAGAAAATGCATCCAGCCCTATTTTCTCCGCCGTCTAAAAAATGAGGTCTTTCGCGAAGATGGTGGTACAAATGCAGCCAAGCTTTCTAAGAAAAATGAGATAATTGTGTGGTTAAAACTATCCAGTGTCCAGGTACTGAGCATGTGCAATGATAATTTATAAGGTATGCTTCTTTGAGTCCTTCGGGATGTGTTTTTATAATCTCATCTTATTTGGATACAGAGGCAATTATATGAAGCATTTTTGAATAGTGAGATTGTTCTTTCAGCCTTTGATGGTTCACCTTTGGCTGCTCTGACGGTATTCATCTGTTTATCATATACTTCTCTTTTGTCATACATATGTATTCTATAGTGGATCACGTCTTTATCATCTTATATACATATGCTTTGCGTATATCTATTAGATATTGAAAAAGATATGTGATCATCCACTACTGCTAACAAAGAGAGCTGCTGAAGATGTGCTAGAAGGGATGGAATCGGTTTTAAATCAGGATGATCATGGGGTTGCTGAAAAATTAGCAATGCACATAGCAGACGTTGCAGATAGATATGACATTGGGGAACATAATGACAATCTTTCTTGCAAGATCTCCTTTATTGGATCTTTGCTGGTTAGAATATTACATAGTCTTAATCAGTTAAATGTGTGTGTTTTATAGCATAAAGTGTGATTGATATTCTTTTTTAATTCTGTAACAGGATAAGCTGATTCCAGAAGGTCATAATGTTCTAATTTTTTCCCAGACTCGCAAAATGCTTAATCTTATTCAGGTTTGTTCCAAATTATCCGTTTAGTTTCACCATTTGATTTTGCACAAGTACTGTTTTCTGTATCAAGAGAAGGCGACTTGATCCATTTGCTAATAATTGGGTAGGTTTGGGTTTTGTTCGATCATTAATGCGCCTATCTAGCAAGTTAAAAATATAGCTTAAGAAAAAAAATGTTGGGTTGAAGGTGTCTGAAGTGTATACTTCATGCACAATACCTCCCAAAGCAACAAAAAAAATCAAAATTGTTGGTGAAATAAACTAAACTTACGTAATCTTTGTCACACTACTTCACTGGATTTTTTTATGGGGACAATTTGTTTTGGGATGACCTTGTCCAACCAGTGCGTTCTGATCTTATACCTAATATAATCCACCCATCATTTTCTGCCTCTATCTATAGTTGTTGATTTCTATGTATATAACATTTTTCTAATCTTATTTGGTCTTTCCTTTGTGCTTAGGATACTCTTAATGGCCGAGGCTACAAGTTCTTGCGTATCGATGGTACTACTAAAGCTAGTGACAGGCTAAAGATTGTGAATGTTGGTATCTTTTTCTTAGTAACTTGTTGCTTTTATTTTGAATTGGTTTGATTATGACATGATATTAATAACAGGATTTTCAAGAGGGTGTTGGAGCTCCAATATTTCTTTTGACCTCGCAAGTCGGTGGTTTGGGACTTACCCTTACTAAGGCAGATCGTGTCATTGTGGTTGATCCAGCTTGGAACCCGAGGTTGTTATTGATTTTATTAGATATGATGAATCGTCTTTATTATATCTTGCATTACTTGATTCTTTTTTTTTTTTGCAGTACTGATAATCAAAGTGTTGATCGTGCTTATCGTATTGGACAAAAGAAGGATGTTATTGTATACCGCTTAATGACATGTGGCACCGTTGAAGAAAAGATATACAGGAAGCAGGTTAAACATGATCCGATTTTAGTGTAAGATTTTTCTCATATGTCATATCTGATTGCTTAATTCTCTTGCAATAGATATACAAAGGGGGTTTATTCAGAAGTGCTACTGAACAGAAAGAACAAATTCGCTATTTCAGTCAACAGGTGAATACTGAAGTGTTGGATATTTTTGAAATTATTTCCACTTAGTCATTTGTGAAAACATTACTGATGTGTGCTTGTTATCTCAGGATCTTAGGGAGCTTTTCAGTCTTCCCAAGCATGGTTTTGATGTTTCTTTAACTCAGCAACAGTTGTATGAAGAGCACGACAGTGAACACAAAATGTTCGTAATTTTTTTAACAATTGATCTTTATAATCTTTTCTTTAGAAATCAATATTAGCCGAATCATTAAATGATTAGTTTTGGATCTTTTGAAGAATTATGGCTTTTTTATACTATCTTTCTCTAAATTACATCAAACATGTTGGATCTTTTTTTTTAAGAAATAAGCTCTAGCTGAATCGTTAAATGATTATAATGTTGTATTCGATCTACTTAGAAGAATCAAGTTACTTGTATTCTTTATCATAGGGATTCATCGCTCACAGTGCACACCAAGTTTTTGGAATCTTTGGGTATAGCTGGTATTAGTCATCATAGCTTGCTATTCTCCAAAACTGCTCCAGTGCCAGTTGTACAAGATGAGGAACTGGCAAGGTAAATATCTTATGAACCTTTTATTTCTTTCTGAAAAAATTACATTTTGAAATTTGGCAGATGCTATTGTAGCACTGTATTTTCAATTGTTCCCTTGAATGGTTTGTATAGGATTAGGCAATCAACATATGTGGGCAACTCATCTTCACGTTCCTCACATGAACCAAACGTGGATGCGTACGTTTTCTCATAACTAAATACTTCCACTTTAATATTTTATATCGATTTATCTAATGCTAGTCTTCATTTCAAGCAGTGCTCAATTTGCTTTTAATCCAAAGGATATTGTTGTGCAAAGGAAGAATCTCTCCCCAAGTATTTCCAGCAAATTAACAGAATCAGAAATCAAACAACAAATCAATCGGCTTTCTCAAATTTATGCAAACAAGGTATCATCTATTTATAATCTACAAGCAAATTATGTTTTGCTTGATTTGTATATATAACTAGGTATTGAGCCCGTGCGATGCACGACCGTTTAAAAAGTACAGTAGCCGAGTATATTAATGGGCATATAATTAGTGTTATCGATAGCACAATTAATTTGTGGTGTTGATCAAATACTTTACGTTTACTTCAATATTTTTCATATATATTATTCCTTTACTTTTCAGCATAAAGTTATAAAGCAAAATTTCTTTGTAAACAATGTTCAAGAGTTTATAAATTAATAACACATAATCGTTAACTAAAATAATACATTCTAATAGGTATTTAAAAAGCTTTATTTTATATATAAAAACCAAGCATTGAGCACGGCCATATATATAATACCAATAAATTAGTTTGTATATTATTATGTTCAAGTTCGAATACATAATACAATTAAATTAATTTGTAAGTTATTGTGTTGAGTTTTAATACATTTGTTGAGCCAATGCAATGAAAGGTATTTAAAAAAATAAAAATTAATCATGTCTTTTAGGTTTTCAACTGTATCTTAATATTGTTGAAAGTTTAAAATTTATTACTGAATTTAATAGTAGTATACCAAAATGTAGAGAAAATAATCAAGTTCAAATATCCTTATTAAAACCAATTTTCTTAAAACATGTTAGTTGATGATAATAATATTTGTTAAATGCAATGTATAGGATATGGATTAGAAAATGAAATTTTTTTATGTAGGTAAAAATTGTTATTTATTAAATATAATATAGGAATTTTAAAGGGTATTATAATAAAGTATATATGATAAATAATAGTCTTAGTAATTAATAATTAAGATTTTTAAGGGAAAAAATAATATGATGATCTGTCAAGTTAGGAGGCTTTAAAGAAAAGGAAATGTTATGATGTGGTATGTCTAAAAATCAAGGGAAAATCTTTGTTTTATAAGTATAGATAGATATATACTGTTTCTTTTTTTTTCCTTCCTTATTTGTACACTTTTGACATTGCTTTAATGGCTTAAACACACTAGTTATGATTATGAAGCCAAGGTACTTTCAGTAATTTGCAACCTATTACGTTCTTGAAAACTTTACACTCACAAGAAAAGTTGCACCAAATCATAACTGTGAGACAATATAGTTGTCAAATGCAAAAACTTGATGGTGTAGTGGTGTACAAATCACCTCATGCGTCTTGTTCTCTTAGATGACATTTGCTTGTCTGCAAATTATATTATATATTTATAATACAAGTATTCCATTTCGTGTAAGCTGTACAGGCAATGGTGGCGAGGTTAGGAGACAATGGAGAGAAGATACGAAAACAGATTGCTGAGTTGAATTTAGAGCTCCGTAATCTTTGCATGCCGAAAAGAGGTGAAACAGAAACCATAGATTTAGATGATGTTGCTGATGATTTCAACAGGGTGTTGAATGTTTAAATCAAGCCATGAGTATGTTTCTGAAAAATAACTCTTATGTTCACTGATGGTGAAAACACTAAATCATTTTTGTTGGGATCATGTTTTCCACTGTACAAAACCCGTTTGTTCTTTATCAAGGCCAGTGAGTTGGTCTTTTCTATGATAATAACTTTGATTACCTATGCAAAGTGTACGGATTTGCATGTTTGACTATTAGCCTGTTTACATGTTGGTATATTACAGTACAAATTTTTCATGAAGTTTAAAAGTCTATTATTTTTTATTGTGAATCTTATATCTTAATCATTTTGGAATCTATATATGTAAATTGAAATTTAAAATGCAAAGATATTTCTGGAATGAAACAAGGGCGACTATAACCATTTGTCATGTAATATAGTAAAAACTTTAGAAGTATAATTTTGTTTTCTATTATCTTACATACTTCTTAGTGATAAGTAAAAACCAGGTTGTTATCATTATCACCAAAAATAAGTCGTATACCATTATTTATACTATAGTGACATTGTATATACGGTTAATTGTGCTGTACATGTTATTAATTAGTGACATGCTTTTAATTTTTAATGGAATACAAACTATTGCCCAAAAATAAGAGATGGTGTTGTAAACTTACATTGTACTATAATAATTCATGCTTCAAAACCATGTTATGAATCTGTATTAAACAAAAAGGTATTACCATCAAAACAAATATATCTTAATTACTCTGTATTAGCAGTAGTTTTTTCTTCAAAGATAGCAATCTACCTATCTAAGTAATAGAGAATAGAAGATGTCCTATTTGACGTGCTTCTTTAATTGACACCTAAGCTTTTTTCCAATATGCCATTCTAACATTCTCCTAAAAAATCTTACATGGCAGAAAATATAAATTCAATCCTACATGGTATTAAAAAATGTACGTATAAAAAAAAGTATTAGAGTTTGATCTAATCTAATCTCTATCTATCTATCAAATAATTAATAATTAATTAATATAATATAATACAATATTATATATATAATATAATAAATAGTAATATAAATATAATCTAAACCGTATGTTATAGTAGGTAGGTGAAGAAATAATGTTTAATTTATTAATAATAATTGTTATTGCTATTATAGTATAATTATATAAATATAATAATATTGAATATAAAATATTTTATAAATATAAATATTTTATTGAATGGAAAAGAAAAATGATTTTGTTATTATTGGTTTGATCTTTATTAGTATAACCCGAATCGAATCAAGAATTGTCAATTATTAACGATTTAGTTATTAATGGTTCAGTTTTACCATCGGTTCAGTCTTTTTTTACGATTATTTCAGTTATTTGGTTATGATTCATTCTTTCATTTCTTCTGCTCACCCCTAAGTATCACATTAATTACAATAATGCCTTCATTTTGTTCGATCGGTTATTTTAGTTATTCTGTTATGATTCAATCTTTCATTTTTTCAGCTCACCCCTAAATATCACATTAATTACAATAATGCCTTTGACATCGATTGATACAAAAATATTGTTCAAACTTAAAAGAAGACAATTTTACCATATCTGTATGTTACACAATGACTTTAAACAAGAGCCAAATCCAATCGTTGTCAGATGTCAGTTTGTTTTTGAATCATTGGCAATCATGGCATCAAAATATCTATCTACGACAAGGATGAAAAAATTATCAATGTTGTTTTCAAAGAGGTCTTGCACGGCTTGTAAATCAAATAATAAATTTAGCATACACATGATACTATATTGGATGTTTTTGACTAAACTTGTAACCATCTAGAAAATCAATTAAAATATACATTAGAACTTTTCAGAAATCATCTGAAAAAATCAACTTAAATATATATTTAGCCGTCCATCGGACGGGTGTAAAAACTAGTTAATAATATAAAAGGATTTCACTAAATAGCGCTTTGACTTATTCAACGAAAATAATTCGTAAGACATTTAGTAAAATGGTATAATCAATAATTAAATAAGTTTGTTATCGAACCCTATCTAACTATAAGCTAGTTAGCCGTTACATGCTGATTTATGATTTACATGTGTATGGTAAAACTAGCTTGCAGTTGGAGTTAAAAGCTTATAGTTGAAGACGTGGAAGTGGTAGGTGAAGTTAATTTTTTAAGCTGGAGCTTATTGCTTTAAAAGAGCTTATCAAATTAGTTTGAGCTTAAAAATGTGAATTAACATAATAAACTATTAGAATATATGATATATAATTTGTTAGTAATATTTGAATAATTTCTCATTTCAGCTTGAAACTTATTTTCAAAAGCTACCTCTAAGAGCTTATTTTTTCACAAATCACTCTCTATCAACCACATTTAAACTATGTAACACAACTTATAATAAGAGGGTGTTTGGAGGGGCTTATTTTGATTGCTTATTTGCTTAGTAAGCTCAACTATAAGTGTTTGGATAAACACATTTTATGAAGCTTATTTGCTTATTTTTGATTATTTGTGAGGAGACTCAAAATAAGCTAGAAATTTCTAGCTTATTTGCTTATAAGCTATAAGCAATAAGCAAAGGAAATAAGCTCCCCCAAACACCCTCTAAGGTATGTGTAACTAGGGTTTATAACCAGTTAATGTTCAATTCACTCAAATATATTTAACCGGGTTAAGTATCTGGAAATGCATTCAACTTGTCTCGAATGTCTATTGTATGTATCATACTTACGAGAGATGTATTTAATGCATCCAACTTTCAAAAACGGTTTATTGTATGTATTTTGATGATGTGTCGACCGTTTACGATGCCACATGGCATTCTTAGAAGATGACACGTCATCAAAATACATAAAATAACTGTTAGATGCATTAAATACACGACAAGTCGGATGCATCACATCTCCATTACATTGATACTTGTTTGGGTAAGAAATGGCAAACCGTCAAAAGTCTAAGACCCTGAAAATGTGAATTTTTTGCCACACAAAAACCCTTCTTGTCGTCGTCTTCCCGTCGCTCCGCCGTTGTCAGCCATCAATACTTTGTTCATTGTAGTACAAGGTGGGTTTTATTATTCAATCTAATTCCTATTTGCTGTCTGATTGTTTTGCTATTAGTAATCAACAGTAATTTTCTGCCGCGTTTCATGATTTGCGTACATTTTCAAATTTATAGAATAACAGCTGGCTACTAAAGGAATCTAAATTACTTCGTTATTGGTTATTATCCTCATTTTCTAGGGTATGCACAGTATATAATTGATTATGCAGGAATGTATCATCCAATAACTAAGTTTTTGTTTTAGGTTAGGGTTGTTACAGTTTTGTTTTGTTGTAGTATGCTACTTTTTTGGAGCGCGATAATTTTTAAGTGATATTCGGGTTATGGCACTGCGTTTCAGTCACTCTCGTATCAAATTCGGTTTATCGCAGTCCCGCTTAGCTTCGTCATTATCTACTTTTGAACCTAAAGATGTAGCAGCAGAAACAGAAACAGAAACTGTAACAAAACCTTCACTTCCTTCACTTGAATCATCAAGTGATGCTGATCTGATTTCTCAAATGCTTATCCAGCATCATAATCCGTTCCACACAATGGAATCCTCTCTACAACTCAATGGCATCGGTATATCCTCATTTCTCGTCCACCAAATACTAATTCGCCTAAAAAACATCTCCAAAATCGCATTTGCTTTCTTTTCTTGGGTTAAAGATCAAGCTCACTACTCTCATGACTCCCCTGCGTACAACCTCATGATTGACATATTGGGTAAAGTCAGACAATTTGATGCAGCTTGGCATTTAATCGTTGAAATGGACCAAAATGGCGTCACCCCAACTTCCACCACTTTTTATGTCCACATTCGTCGGCTTATATCTGCTGGTTTTACTAGACAAGCTATCCGCGCATTTGATGATATGGGCTGTTTTGTGGTAAATGATTCTGATCAACAACCAATTGATGATTACTATTTTCTTTTCGATACACTCTGTAAGTACGGCTACCCAAAAGTCGCCACAGAGATGTTTAATAAATGGAAAAACTGGAGGTTCCAGCCTGATGCGAAGATGTATACGATCTTAATTTACGGGTGGTGTAAAATAAACAAGTCTAAGATGGCAGAGAAGTTCTTTAAAGAGATGTTAGATAGTGGAATCGAGCCGAATGTGGTTACTTACAATGTTCTTTTAAATGGGATATGTCGGAGGTCTAGTCTACACCCCGATACTCGATTTGAGAGAACAATCCAAGCGGCAGAGAACCTGTTCCGTGAGATGTGTCAACGAGGTATAGATCCAGATGTAACTAGTTATTCAATTGTGTTACATGTTTATAGTCGGGCACATAAGCCAGATCTTACCCTTGAGAATTTACAAATGATGAAGGATAAAGGTATTAATCCTTCATTAACTTCGTATACCTCTGTCGTGAAATGTCTTTGCTCATGTGGACGTCTTGAAGATGGTGAAAAGTTGCTTGATGAAATGGTGCACAACGGTGTTACCCCGTCTGCTACAACATATAACTGTTTCTTTAAGGAATTCAGGGGTCGGAAAGATGTAGATGGTGCTTTGAGGCTGTATAGAAAAATGAAAACTGATTGTGTTTCCTTGCCCGACACACACACTTATAACATTCTTGTGGGGACGTTTATGAGGTTAAACCGGGTTGATCTTGTTAAAGAGATTTGGGACGATATGAAGGGTAGCGGGGTAGGAGCGGATTTGGATTCATACACGTTGTTGGTTCACGGGCTTTGTGAAAAGCAAAAGTGGAGAGAAGCATGCAAGTATTTTGTTGAAATGATTGAAAAGGGGATTTTGCCACAAAAGGTGACTTTTGAGACGCTATATACAGGATTGATACAGGCTGATATGTTGAGAACATGGTGGAGATTGAAGAAAAAACTTGATGATGAATCAATATCATTTTCTTCGGAATATGAGAAGTATCATATCAAACCTTATAAAAGGTGATACATTACTACATTGCCAAAACGTGTCTGTTTTTTCTACGAACCTTTGGCAACAACATCATGGCAAGCAAGCACCTTGTACTTAAGTGCCCTATGTGGTACATGATTGTTGTTATCATCTTTGTTGAAAGTTCCGTTTCTAGGTAACAATTAGTGCCGCTTTCGATTTTTTTACACATCGTCATAATGTTGTCTATAACTCTATACTCTATATCCTCATTTTCCTTGTCTTTTACCAGATGCAGTTGGAAACATGCAGTACTGTAGTCATTACTGTCTCGGAGACAAATGATACTTATATGTAGTTTTACTGGATCAAAGTATCCATGGAGAGAAACTTGTTACATCCATACAATGATACAAACATATGTATACCATACTTTTTATTTATCTATTTAATTATTTTATTTTTAATTGTTAGTGGATCAAAGTATTCATTATGCCGGAAAGCATGTAATCACACTTGTCTTGATTTCTGTGACATGTACATATTAATATGGAATACAAATATCATTGTGAAAAGTGCTAATTCTTCTGGCTTAGCTTGATGGTTGATACAATCATACAATTGTTCAATTCTGGATTTTAATGTTATAGTCGGTTTCTCATAGCGAAAGAAAACTTGTGGATCACGATTAAAGATGCTTGTTTTGAGTAATTACTGATTACCTAAACAACAAATTTTAAAATCCTAACTTACATGAAGAGTATGTAGTATTTGTTTTAAATCATCCCATAATAATAAAGGTAATGATGTTTAATTTGTTTACATTATTTAAAGTATAACCTTCTACAGCAAAGGTACAAATTATTCCTTTAACTTTTTTGTTACATAAAATGGTCAAAACTATATCTTATAATAAGGTCAAGATTTGTGTTTCCAGAATAAAGAATAATTCATGCTTTGTAAAATGCAGTTAGGAAAAAAAGGATTTATTAACGGTGCAGATGAACCCACAGACATTTTGATGCTTTATGAATCTATATTTTGTTCCACATTGGGCGCGAACAGAAACATCAGAAGAAGAAAATGAAAAACAGTGGTCGGAAAGAGTCACCCAAATGGATACTAATATTCAGCATCTTCAGTTTTGCTTTTGGCATGTTCTTCACCAACAGGTCTCATTCTCATGTTTGATCATTAATGAATCCAAAACTAATATTAGTTCGATGTGATCGAGTGGAGATTTTCGGGTTTGATCATTGTTGTAGGGTGTGGGCTCCGGTCGATATAGAAGGGAAGATTATGCGTAGGCGAGAACAAGAAATCAAGATTGTTTCTGATGATTGCATGAAAAATAAGGTAAAGCTGTTGTTATTATCAAAACACCTACATTATGAAATAGATTATTATTTTTTATCAGCAGGTTTTATTTACAATGGATTTTGTTTCAGGAAAATGATATATTGGAAGCAATTCACAAATCTGATGAAGCAATCCGGTGAATATTTTGATCTTGTGAAAATTGCATAATCAAACATAAATACACGTTAAACGATCTAATGGTAAATCTAGTTAATCATTGGTGGTGTACAGGTCACTTGAAAACTCGATTTCAAAGCTGCGGATGGAGCTGCCTAGTGTCCAAAGCTTACCTAAGAAAGTTAACTATGGCAAATTGCAAGCAAACAAGACGATTTCTGAGAAGGACACGAAAAGGAAAAAAGCATTTGCTGTTATCGGAATTAACACTGCTTTTAGTAGCAGAAGAAGACGTGATTCAGTTAGAGAAACATGGATGCCTAGAGGTAACTTTTATCTTTAATTGTTTCAACACGAGATAAGAAATGCATTGGTGCTACTTACACCTGGGATACATGTCTTGAAACATAATTTGGATGACATTTGATCTCATTTCTGTCCACCTCGAAGTGCATGTCACTATTTATGTAACTGCTGACCAAATTTTGTATGCTGAAAATAATCATTTTGTGATTTTTTTTGTTCTTGATTAGGTGAAAATTTGATACAACTCGAGAAGGAAAAGGGAATTGTTGTCCGTTTCATAATTGGTCATAGGTGATCTGATCTTCCGTTTCCTTTTAGTTAACGTAGTGTCAGGACAATAGATCGCTGGTAATAACAGTATCTAACAACAGTAGTCTTTCATTTTTTGCAGTATGACATCTAAAAGCATCTTAGATCGAGCCATTGACTCTGAGGAATCACAACATAAGGACTTTCTGAGGCTCGTAAGATCAAATATTCAGTAACTCGATTTCTTTTTCCTTGATCTCAAAATTGAAACTATCTGATGCTATCATTACTGTAGAAACATGTTGAAGGGTATCACGAGTTAACTGCCAAAACAAGAACATTCTTTGCTACTGCATACGCCAACTGGGATGCAAAGTTCTATGTCAAAGTGGATGATGATGTTCATGTTAATTTGGGTATACAATTCCTCCATCCCATATGAGTTGCAACTTATCATCTGGGCTCATATCAACAATGTTCCTTTTTCTTGAAATTATTTCAAGCTAATTTTTTGAGTGTGTGCCTATTATCGTAATTTTGCAGGCATGTTAGCTTCAACTCTTGACAGACATCAATTAAAGCCCAGGGTCTACATAGGATGCATGAAATCTGGGCCTGTTCTTTCTCAGAAGTAACTTCCTTAAAATTCAACTCCTTGATATAAATTGCAATAATATAATAAGTTCTTTTTCTTTTCTTTTCTAGATTAGTCAATCATCAAAGTTTAAACAAGCCTTTCATTACAGAAATATGTAAATAAGCTTGAGATTTAAGACATAATTTTTGTTGAATTTAATGAAAAGGTTGTATGTGACCTTTTGTGCTGTTTAGGAATGTCAAGTACCATGAACCTGAATACTGGAAATTCGGAGAGGAAGGAAACAAATATTTTTGGCATGCAACCGGACAGATTTATGCTATTTCAAATGATCTTGCTGCATACATCTCCACCAGTCAGTAAGAAAACCAAAACTATTTGTTGCATACAAGTAGTAGTGTGATGTTAAAACTCTTCCTTACACGAATCTTGGTTTGGTGCTATTGATAAATAAAATATAGGAATTTTTTTGAGTAATGCAGGCCAATACTGCATAAGTATGCAAACGAAGATGTGTCACTTGGTGCTTGGTTTATTGGTCTTGACGTAGAGCATATTGATGATCGGAACATGTGTTGCGGGACACCTCCTGGTTAGTACTTATACTATGTTTTATTAGAAAAGAGTCAACGTTTGACTTTTATGTGGCATAGTCTCAATTTAATTTTATAACTTTCAACTTTATTTAGAGTGCGAATGGAAAGCAGAAACAGGCAATGTGTGCATTGCTTCGTTCGATTGGAGTTGCAGTGGTATCTGCAAATCAGTAGAAAGAATCAAAGAAGTTCACAAGAAATGTGGTGAAAATCGTGCTGCCCTTTGGAACCGACCAACATTGAAAATTTGACGACTGCAGGTATTGACTTATGTCAAGGAATTCTTGTAGGTCACAATTCATACATTAAAATGTTGCAGAATCGGTCCCACGAATCCAGTTGTTTAAGATCCAAAGCTCCTATTGTTCATAAGAAATTTCGTTTTTTACTCTAAAAAATGTTACCATTGATCAATTACAGTTAACTTTATTTCTCTTTGTAAATATAACATATTAACATTCTTTTAAACTTTGAAATTGGAAAAATGATAAAGTTGATACTCGTAAGTCAGAAGTCGATTTTTCTTTTGCTTAGCTTACTAAAGTTATTAACTTAAAGTGGAAATATTGATTTTGTAAAAGTGCATCTTTTATGTACAAAGTTTTTATATGCTGTTCAAAAGAATAAATAGGCTGTTCAATGATTCGAAAATAATTTTAGATTGAAAAGTTGCAACATACACGTTCCTTAAGTTATATTATATCAGCGTCGAAACACTGTTTCCGACATCCATCTTTTACATGTACTCTTATCCCCTCGGGCTTACAAATAAATGTCACTCGAGACCCATGAAACATGGGACTGGTAAACATAACTTCTTTATAAATATTGGAAGCTCTGAATGTTATGGCAAGAATATTTTCTTGTAGAGCATCAGAACACCTAGGCATATTTTATGAATGTCAAAATTGCAAGATTCAGCTACACATTGCTTCTACAGAAAGTTTCTTCATTATGCCCGGGCAAAGTTCTGTCTTGAAATTCTCTTCAGTTAGTTCAATTTTGCACTCGTTTTTATCCAAGCATAACTGCATAAACAATGAAATTATGGAATCATGTAAGATGACGAGACAATTCTTTTTTCAAAAGATTGAAAAGTTGATATATGTTGAATGAAAATGCTTGCAGAATTGACACCCATTGAGGTTCTTGTCCTATTAGGGATTGGGAGAGTAATTACCTTTTCAACAACAGATGTGGAATCGGGATCATGGCAATCTCCAATGGCATAAGACTGGCAAGTCCCAGTAGGAGTCCCATAGCTAGCAAACTTGAAAGTTGAAATGCGTGTGTCCATTGGGCATTTAAGCTCCACACTTGGTTTGTATTCAAAGGAGGGGTGATCTTCAGACACATGAGCACAAAGAGCGGATAATTTCCGTCTTGAGAATCTAATCTGAGTCGGGTCTCCACCTTTCTCTTCAAATATCACTAAAACATTGCCTGATGGCTTGAACCAAGATCTTGGAACATGGTACCTAGGATGAAAATGTCATTAGAAACACATAATAATATAGACCGAGGAACAATCATTTGATCATTTAAACAATGTACACAAATTTGACTTTTGAGGTCAAACGAGAAAAATTTGCATATTCTCACAGACATGAAGACCATCAAAACTTATTATAAAGATAAATAGACATCTTTGTGTGATAATGCAAGTATGCTTCTTTGGATCAACAGTGTACTCTTTTGCTAAATAATTGCCTATAGTTATCAGTGTTCTTGGTATATATGTGGGACAGGATAATTTTACCATCTTTGTGTCGGTTCTCCACACCCTGTATCACATTTTTCAATGTAGAATTTGCCTCTATAATCACATTCTTTGACACACTTATCGGTTGGAGCCATACGGGTCCAATATCTTCCGATCTGCTCCCCATTTAGCCATGCCAAGCCCTTTCCCATGTGAATCATGTCAAGAGCAATGGGCTCATCTCCCGGTGGGGTATCCACAATAGCCTACAAAATTTAATAATTAGTCATCCTTGCTTAGATGACACTTTTTCTTTTGTTTGACTCAGTGTGTAAACAAAATAGTTCCTGGAAAATGGTCGGAAATACGCTGAAATGAGCGCAACGTAAGTGCTTTTCATACAGTCCCATTGGGTTGCATACCTTGTACCATGTCAACGGTTGATTTTTAGGTAGTTCGGAAACCGATGTCCAGTTTACATGTTTTGAAGCACCACGGTCGTATAGACCAAGATGTTCGCCTTCTAACCCAATCTGAAATGCCAGGATGAAAAAAAAATGTCAAATTTCAGAAAGAATAGTATTTCCATCTTAAAATTTGACATCGGTGGTTCGAGTTCTTTTAACTCCAGAAAGTTCATATTCGGATTAACTTTTTCTGTTGTTAATCGTTGTTAGTTGTTACTGATTTGTTTGCATTACAAAAAATTCCGTGAATTTTGAGGTTCAAAAGTAATTACTTTGACCCTTAACAGTCAGATGTTACATAGAGGAAGAGGAGTGTACCTTGTAGGTCCATGTGTTGTTAGATAAGTCCAAGGTTCCATTCTGTAAACCTTTGAGTTTCGCACTGGTTAAACCAGCTCCAACCCATTCATAAAATGCTCCTGCATGCTAATATACGATACTTGCAATCACAGCCGTATTTCTTATAACATCATATAAAAAAGAACAAACTGACCAACTTACTTGGAGGCCCATAGTCATGCTCAAAATAGCAATTTCATACTCCCCTGCCTTCAAAGAAATCTGACTCTTAAAGTTGAATGGTGAAACAGTGCTGTCTCCAGCAGCACTATCTGAGAAGAACCAAGTACATCATGGAAAAGATTACTCAAGTGTATAATTTATTATCTGTCGAGTGAAAACCAAAGATCAAACTATAACTTATTTATAGGAAAATCGACATTTGAATATTGTATCTTGAGCATACAACCTTGAAGTACACCATTCACAAAGGCATGAAGGGCATGGCCCTTCGATTGAATAAGGAGTGTTGGTTTGTTTCCATTTTTTAAAAGCTCTTCATTCTCGTCAACATGTAATCTGCAAGACAAATTTAACCTCCCTTCAGTTTTGACTTTTATTCGTCAAAAGTCTTTTAGAGGTTTGACTAATTTTTGAAGAGTTCTCTACATTAAAGTAAAGGAGAATATGAAGCTGGTTTTACTTGTATAGAGATGAACCTAGTTGTATGCCAAAGGTAGTCAGTGGTATCTTTCGTGGCATTGATGTGATCCACAAAGCCGTTGCACATAAAGTCAGGTTCTCCCCAAATCCCCGTTTTCTCAACAAAAATTTCCCAACTATCTGCTTCTAAGTCTTTATGTGGCGAAGTTGTTGAAGGTTGCAACTGCTCTGGTACCATTTTAATGGTAGAAGTTTGAGAACCAACCTGTTTTAAAAGGTGTTTAATATTAATTTTGATTTTAAGGTCAAACAAACTACTCTTGATCCTAACGACTAAGCGCAACTGCTGTTCGTTTTCTTATATCAACACATACTTTAAGATAGTCATAAATAATATCTCTAACCATTAAAATTATAGCTCATTAATCCAAAACATGAGGTGTCCTGCTTTTCTTTACATATAGCAGGTTTGGAGACTCAGGATTCAACCATGGACTCTCTCAAATTTTGCTTAATACCAAAAAAAGAACATGAGAATTTCAAAAGATGTTACCTTGGCGGTGTTGAAGACTACATTTTTGCAGTCAGGAAGAATGCTCACTGACCATGCTGGCAGTGTAAATGAAGCATTCCGAAACTGTACCGTCTTCTCATTTTTGTCATCTATGTTGGAAATAAAGGCGGCACAACTTCCCAATTGATCTTCATAAACACCTGCCTAAGAAATAAAAATAAGATAAATAAAAAACTCGATCACATAAAAAATGAGAGCATATGAAGAAACTGGGGACTGACTTGAATTGATTCAAGAGCCAAAGGTTTAAAAGTAAAATACTTAACAAATTATTAGTATATATATATATATAAACAAATAAAAGACTATACTACCATCTAAGTAGTACTCTCTTTGTCCTAAGACATTCTTCTATACTAAATACCGTTGTTTAATTGCTGCCAGTCAGATGTCTACAATGCCCATGCAACAAGTTCAAAAGAGTAGAATCTTGTGCAGTGAAGTCAGCAGCATCAACTAATAAGTTGTAATGATAACAATAACAAATAGTTAACTACAGCTTGGAAAAACACCCTATGGAGAGTGAAAATCTACCTCTTGTTGAGAACCAAGATGAATCAAGGTTGGTTCGTTGTTCAACAATGCGTGTTCACACAACTTTATAGCTTGATGAAGTTCCTTAAGGTGCCCCCATTTTGGAAATCTCGGTAACCCTACATCACGAAAATATGTAAAGCTCAATCTAAATGTCAAACGAACTACTTTTAATTTAAGGACTCGCATATATTCAATTGTTCGAAGGAAAACCTACATAAATAAGTAGAAGAAATTTGATTAATAGAAAAGACTGGTATTTAAAATGTAATAAGCTTGTGAATGTTTGACTCAAAGTCAATGGCTGAGAATGAACACAACACATATGGAGTCCGTTATAAGACACATCAAAGAGGAGTTTTATCGATGGGCTCAATGGGCTAACCATATTCGTCAACTGGTGCATCATAATCATAACTTGTGGTAATAAACGGCCCACCAGAAGTGCGTGCAAAGTTAGTCCCACCATGGTACTAAAAGTCAACAGGAAAAAGGCAGAGTGAGAGTCCAAGATCAAACACATGATACCAAAACTAACATTGCAATAATGAATCAAGAGCTCATGAAGACAACACCATATAATAATTATGTACAGTTCCTCCTTCTTGGAAAAAACGAGCAACAGAAAATGCAACGTCTTCAACAGGCCGATGCGGAGTCCTACCTCCAAAATACTTGCACCTATGCCACCATAACAACACCGAAGGTTAAAGAGACAATTGGAATTTGATGCAAAAATAATATACTTGCATAATGCATACCATCCTGGCCAATTCTCAGTCCAAATTTTGGGCATTGTTGGATAGCGTGGCTTGAAATCATCACAGTAAAACCAATTGCATGTATTGATCTGTACAACATACAAATTGGTCTTTTTAGAAGTTGGTCATAATTATTACATTTTTATCTGTAATAATATTGTTTTAGAATCATCACTTAAGCAATAATTATTTACTAGGGGAAATCAGATAATAATACAAGATAGAAAAGTAATCCCCTCCCCCCCCCCCCCCCCCCCCCCCCCCCCCAACACACCCACCCACCCACACCCACACCCACCTGTTGTATGCCTTCTACAGAAGAAAATCACCCATTTCGTTTCAACACATTTCCTTATTTTATTGAAGATGGGGGCGCTTACCACTGGATATGGGGCATCCCACTGCTGACACATTATCCATGGTACACCGGTATTTTGAGAAAGAGCCATTTTAGCTGCCCACTGAGTATATTTTTTGCCACCCTCATCATATGCAGCTTCGTAGTAACCATACTCATTTTCCACCTACAATAATTGGAGAATCAACCAAAAACAGTTACTTTTAGAAGAATATAAGAGAGTATTAACATAGTCAGTCTGACCTCAAAGGTCAGCATATGCCTTTTCTAAGCAAGCAAATCCAGGTTACTCAAGACTTTGTGGTCTTCTAAGGAGTATTTTTTAAGTCACCGATTTTATAATATAAACTTAGAATATGAAATGAAGCTAAATTCCGGAAGAAATTAACTTCACTTGCCTGAGATAAGACGATGGGGCCTCCTTGTGATGCAAAAAGCTTATCTTTCTTCATCATACTCACAATGAGGGATGTGAAGTTCTGCATGTGATGCTGCACTTACCACAAACAATACACATTAATATTTACGAAATGAAGGTATTATTGGAATTTCGTAAAAAACATGAATCTTTGACGGTGTTTGCTCAAAGTCATTTTAGTAACTTGAAAACTTGGAATTCGAAAATCGGTTGATTACAGTTAGGGGTAGTTAGGTAAATTTACGTTTAGCTCAATAATCTGTTATCTCATGAAACTTAAGTGACAACAACGAATTGCACACCTTGAAAGGTTCATTGTCGGTCTTGAAGACGGTCCCTGGCACATAATGCAACCAAACAGGTATACCACTGTGTAGTTTATTGAAACTCATTAGGAATCGAAAACAAATGTCATGGTTTAAGCAAAAAAGCACAATATAGAATTATTACAATTGTATTATCGAATAAATATGTCACCAGCTCACCCAAAGTTCCATTCTGAACATATATATGGCCCAATTCTGAGTATCAGAAGCAAACCGGCATCTTGAACTATCTTCACAAATTTGACTAGATCATACCTTCCTCCAAAATAGTACTAAATGGGCCATTAAGAAAGCACATAAATAATTAAACACACTTTAGATATTTGAAACGAGCAATTTTAATGTCCTGAAAAAGTAAGGTTTAGATCCATTGGCAATGGAGAATGCCACTCACATTGCCTGGGGATGGTTCATGTCCATTCCAAAATACATATGTTTCAATCGCGTTTAGACCTCCTTCTTTTGCAGCTTTTACCAATCCAGGCCACATCTATCACAACAAAAATGTTGTGTGTATCATTAGAGTAGTTAGATAGATACCACTCATACCAGTTCACATATATTCATGTAGAATTCTAGCTTTTCGAGAAAAATCCAATCTTTATGAAGTATTGGATTCAACAGCACACACCAAGCTTCATCTTTCATCTAAACCTCAAGTAAATTTGCTAAACTTCCCATGACTACAAAAGGCAAAACCAATATACTCTTGTTGAAGTGTTTGACTATTTAGTCAAATTTCATATACATCCTCTTATAGTAACAATCTTGTACATCAAAATCAATAAGATGAAACCGTAACTTTTCATAAATAAGTTGTCTATGTTTCAAAATCAAATACTAAAGATGGAAATAATTTTATCAGCATCTTTCAACATTAGACTTTCCATCTCCATTGGAACCCAACTCAATCTCCCCCTAAAAAAGTATTAAATATTTACTTTTCTAAAAACAACATATAAAATGGAGATTATGATTACTCCATCACTAAAACTCATCAATCTTAAGCAAATAATAATAGAACATACTACATAAACAGATAACGTCACCTAATCATCAGTGTTAATGTGCCCAAATTCCCATATCACTCAACCAATTTCATCACTTTCAAATTTCAACATTTAAATTTTAACTTATGCAACTGTTTCTTTAACCAACACAACACAATAACAGCTTTTTAAAAAAAATTTCAAGAAAAGTACATAATCAAGAAACCCAAATAGCATATATATTATCCATAATAATCCTTAACAAAAAATGGGTCAAAAATCAAAATCACGAATTTTAATGAAAGGTAGGTACACTTACAGCAGGAACACTACGAGGGTAGTGAATAGCACCTGAAATAACAAGCTTTCTTACACCATTAATAATAAGTGACCTTTTATCATATGTCACATTGTTAACAGCTTCTGCGGATGACAAAATGTACAAGCATACAAAGCAAAACAGCATAAGCAGAGTACAAGTAACTGAAGCCATTAAAGTTTCTTCTCTTCTGCATGTTGTTTTTGCAGCAAGCTTGTGACTTTATATATGGGAGTTTTATGTAATCCAAAGATCTATTGCAATTAAATAGCTTGCACATATAATTCTCTACCTTTTTTTGATAATTTTTTCTCATTTAGTGAGATAAAATCAGAACAAAGAATAGTGCTAAATGAGCTTATTTTTGCAGAAAGTCAGTAAATTAATATTTGATATTTCTTTATGTAATCCAAATATTTGTTACATGTAACTTTCTATCCTTTTTAATAATTTTTCCTCATTTAGTGAGATAATAAAATCAGTATAAAGAAATGGAAATTAAGTTGAAGTACGCGCCTTTTCTTTTAGTTACTGCCCTCTCCCAAAATTATAGGTCCTATCTTTCTTTTTTATGACGTCATAAAATAATTGTCTACTTTTCATTTTAACTAATAAGAAGAAAGTTAGGTGGGTGCAGATTCTATTTGAGTGGTTGAAAACTGTTGTGGTTCCACTTTTATTAAGCCGTGTGTTTTTTGTTAGTAAACAATAATTTTGAGATGGAGGGAGTATTATTTTTGCATAAAGTTAGTAACTTTATAAATGGGGTTCCTTTATGTGATCCAAAGATCTTGTTACATGTAATTTTCTGTCTCCTTTTAACATTATTCTTTTCTTCCTTATTCGGTGATATATAAAATAGAATAACTAGATTGAAAAAGACACGTGGTTTGATCTGTGAAGGTGAAATATAAAGTGGGACCGGGAGTATCTTTCATCCTATTCAACTTCACACATAAACACAAACGCGTGCATAAACACACACAAGCTCATTTTTTCGGTGGTTAAACGTCTTACGTGTGAAGAAATGCATAATATGTACATTGGACAAATCCAATCCAATATATGATAAGAAAAAAAAAAGCGTATCTTGTTAAATGGTTGAAGTAACATACCATACATACCAATTTTTTCCATATCATCTTCTGTTTCTGCACAGGACTTGTGATAATAATATTGTTTTCTCCATCAAGAAGAACTCAACGAGATGAAGTTTACATGGGAGTGTGTTATTAAATGGAAGTAGAAATGGTCATTTTGCACAAGTTTAACATTTTGTATGTACAAAGTTTTTATATGCTGCTTAACAGAATAAATGGAACTGTTTGATAACCCGAAACAGCCGAAACTATATGCTTTTCTTTTATTTTCATTAAAAGTTGCAACATTAATGTTACACAGATTAATTATTTTAGCATCGAAACAGTACTTCCGACGCCCATCTTTTACATATGGTTGTTCCCTTAGGGCTTACAAAGAAATGTCATTCAAGACCCATGAAATATGGGAATAATCGACATAACCTTCAAACTAATGATAAAATGGTCAAAATGTGGGGACTAGATTTTTTTTTTTTTTTTTTTTTGTAAAGCTATCAGAACACCTTGGTAAGACTGTTGAAAAACCTTTCTCGACTCGAATCCTATGTAGAAGATGACTCATAATGATACAACAATTAAACCGTATGTAGCTGATGAACATCAAAATCGCGAGCCTCAGCTACAAGTTGCTTCTACAGAAAGTTTCTTCGTCATGCCAGGGCAAAGTTCCGTCTTGAAATTCTCTTTGGTTAATTCAACAACACACTCGTTTTTATTCAAACATAGCTGCATAAACGACAAAATAATGGAATCATTAAAGACGATATCACAACTCGTTCATGAAAAGTTGCTAGATTTTTCTTGAAATGCTTGCAGAACATCAAAGATTAGGAAAGTAATTACCTTTTCAACAACAAGTGTGGAATCGGGATCATGGCAATCTCCAATGGCATAGGACTGGCAAGTCCCGGTGGGAGTCCCATAACTAGCAAACTTGAAAGCGGAAATGTGTGTATCCATTGGGCATTTTAACTCCAAACTTGCTTTGTTATTGTGCAAGTCGTTTGTCACAAAGGAGGGGTGATCTTCAGATACATGAGCACAAAGAGCAGATAATTTCCGTCTTGAGAACCTAATCTGAGAGAAGTCTCCACCTTTCTCTTCAAATATCACTAAAACGTTGCCTGATGGCTTGAGCCAAGATCTTGGAACATGGTACCTAGGATAAAAATGTCAATAGAAACACGAACTAATATAGATTGAGGGACAATTATTTAACCATTCTAAACAATGTACACGGCTTTGACGTTTGAGGTCAATATAACAAAATTTGCACATTCACACCAACATGGTGACATGACTACTTTCAAAACTTATGTAAATGATAAATTTCCATCTTTATGTGATAATGCAAGTAGCAGTATGCTTCTTTGGATAAATGTACTTTTTTGCTCTATAATTGCCTATAACTATCAGTGTTCTTTATATATTTATGGAACGAAGGGGATATTTTTACCATCTTTGTGACGGTTCTCCACACCCTGTATTGCATTTATCAGGGTTGAATTTGCCTCTATAGTCACATTCTTTGACACACTTGTCAGTAGGAGCCTTACGGGGCCAATATCTTCCAATCTGCTCCCCATTTAGCCATGCCAAGCCCTTTCCCATGTGAACCATGTCAAGTGCAACGGGCTCATCTCCCGGTGGGGCATCCACAATAGCCTTTACAATTTTATAATTAGCCATTCTATCTTGATAAACTACAGTTCATAAAAAGAAAAAGAAATTGCTTCTAGAAAATGGTCAGAATTAGGCTGAAATTTTTCATGCAGTCCCTTTGAGTTGCATACCTTGTACCATGTCAATGGCTGATTTTTGGGTGGTTCAGAGACCGACGTCCAGTTTACATTTTTTGAAGAACCAGCATCGTAAAGACCAAGATGTTCACCTTCTAGCCCAATCTGCAAAAACCGGAACCAAAAAATAACTTAAATTTCAGGAAGAATAGTATTTCCGTCTTCAAATTTGACATCGGTATTGAGTTCTTTTGTCTCCAAAAAAATTCATATTCAGATGTACTTTTTCTATTGTTAATCTTTTTTACTACTGTAATATTTATGCATTACAAAAAAGTCTTGGTGGATTTTCAAGTTTTAAGAGTAATTAATATGACCCTTAAAAGTCAAATGTTATATACAGTAGTGTACCTTGTAGATCCATGTATTATTAGATAAGTCCATGGTTCCATTCTTCAAACCTTTGAGCTTCACACTGATTAAACCAGCTCCAACCCATTCATAAAATGATCCTGCATTCTAGTAAACAAGACCCACTATCACAATCGTATTTATTTTGACATCATTACCAATAAGACCCATAAAATAAAAAAAACGACTAACTTACTTGAAGGCCCACGGTCATGCTCAAAATAGCAATTTCATTCACTCCTTTCTTTAAAGAAACTGGACTCTTAAAGTTGAATGGTGAAACAGTACCGTTTCCAGCTGCACTAGCTGGGGATGATTAAGTAAATCAAAGAAAAGATTACTCAAGTGTATAATTTATCATCTATTGAGTGAAAGACAAAGGGTCAATCTATAATTCTTGCATAAGAAGATTGACTTTTGAGTAATGTATCTTGAGCATACAACCTTGAAGTAAGCCGTTCACAAAGGCATGAAGGGCATGGCCCTTTGATTCAATGATGAGCATTGGTTTGTTTCCGTTCGTTAAAAAGTCTTCATTCTCGTCAACATGTAATCTGCAAGAAAAATATTTGAAGAGTTCTGCCTCAGTTTGACTTTACTCGTTAAAGGTTTTTTGAACATCCGACAAATATTTGAAGAGTTCTCTACATAATATTAGAAGGAAAATATGTAGCTACATTTCTTTATGTAGACACGAACCTAGTTGTATGCCAAAGGTAGTCAGTGGTATCTTTCGTGGTATTGATATGATCCACAAAGCCGTTGCGAGTAAAGTCAGGTTCTCCCCAAATTCCCGGTTTCTCAACAAAAATTTCCCAACTATTTGCTTTCAAGTCTTTATGCAGTGAACTTGTTGAAGGTTGCAAATGCTCTGGTACCATTTCAATGGTAGAAGTTTGAGATCCAACCTGTTTAAAAAAGTGTTTAATGCTAATTTTAATTAAAGTCAAACAAACTACTTTTGATTCTCAACAAATCAAGCATCACTGTTATTCGTTGTCTATCATTACTATACACTTTAAGACAGTCATAATAATATTTTCTACCATAATATTTATAACTCATTAACTCAAAACTTGAAGTGTCCTGCTTTTCATTTCATATAGCAAGTTTGGACACTCAAAAGTCAACCATGCACTCTCTCGGATTTGCTTGAAACTAATCATGTGAACATGAGAATTTCAAAAGAAGTTACCTTGGCGGTGTTGAAGACTACATTTTTGCAGTCAGGAAGAATGCTCACTGACCATGCTGGCAGTGTATATGAAGCATTCCGAAACTCTACCGTCTTCTCATTTTTGTCATCTATGTTGGCAATAAAGGCAGCACAATTTCCCAATTTATCTTCATAAACATCAGCCTAAAATATAAATTGAAAGTTAAAAAACGTACTCATTACATAAAAAATGATAGCACATAAGTAAATTCGGGGACTAATTTGAAACAACTCCAGGTTTAGAGTTAAAGAGTGAAATGCTCTACATTTATGTTTTAAAAATCGAAAACTATTAAACTAGCATCAAAACAGTACTCTCTTTATCCTATAAAAATTGCATTATAATTATAATCTTGTTTAACTGCTGGTCAGATGTCTAAAAAGACCATGTAACAAGTTCAAAAAGAGTAGAATCTTGTGGAACGAAGTCAGTAGCATCATTAAGTTGTACTATAACAATGATTTATAATGAAAACCTACCTCTTGTTGAGGACCAAGATGAATCAAGGTTGGTTCATAGTTCAACAATGCGTGTTTGCACAACTTTATAGCTCGATGAAGCTCCTTAAGGTGTCCCCATTTTGGAAACCTCGGTAACCCTATAACTCATACAAGAAAATGTATAGAGCTTATTCGGAATGTCAAACGTACTACTTCTGGTTTAGAAAATGATACACATATATTTAACTTTTTGAAAGAAAAAGCTATAACTACATGAAGAAGTGGAAGAAATTTGATAAATAGAAACAGTAGTAGTCAGTTTATGATATACAAGTTTGACTCAAAGTCAAAGTTAATGGTTAAAGAATACAACACAAATGGAGTTCTTGACTTCTTGTTACATGACATATTTCAGAAGAGGCTTATTGAAGAGTTCAATGGGCTAACCGTATTCGTCAATTGGTGCATCGTAATCATAACTTGTGGTAATAAAAGGCCCACCAGAAGTGCGTCCAAAGTTCGTCCCCCCGTGGTACTATAAGTCAACAGGAGAAACGCAGAGTTAAAGTCCAAGATCTGACACATGGTACCAAAACTATCATTGCATTAAATAAATCAAGAGCTCATGAAGATAATACCATATAATAGTTATGTACAGTTCCTCCTTTTTGGAAAAAACGAGCAACAGAATAGGCAACGTCTTCAACAGGCCGATGTGGATTTCTACCTCCAAAAGTCTTGAACCTATGGCACCATAACAAAGACACCGCCGATTAAAAGATACAATCGAAATTTGATGCAAAAGTAGTACAGAAATTAGACTTGCATAACGCATACCATCCTGGCCAATTCTCGGTCCAGATTTTGGGCATTGTTGGGTAGCTTGGCTTGAAATCATCACAGTAAAATGAATTGCATGTATTAATCTGTACAAAATACAACATGGCCTTTTTAGAAATTGCTCATAACTACTATAGGTTTCATAGTAATAATATTGTTCTACAATCATCATTAACACATTAACTATATAGATTTAATAAATCAAGATAAAAAGTACCCACCCCACCCTGTTTTCGACCATTTACTTATTTGTTTTTGGAGCCTTGGGGGGATGGGGGAATTTACCACTGGATCCGGGGCATCCCACTGCTGACACATTATCCATGGTACACCTGTATTTTGAGAAAGGGCCATTTTAGCTGCCCACTGAGTATATGTTTTGCCACCCTCGCCATACGCAGCTTCGTAGTAACCATACTCATTTTCCACCTACAATAAGTGGAGAATCAACCAAAAACAGTTACTTTTAGAAGAATATAGTGAGTATTAAAATAGTCACTTGGACCTCAAAAGTCAACGTATGCCATTTCTAAGCAAACCAAAACCGTGTTACTCAAGACTTTGTGGTTTTCTAAAACTACTTTTTAAAATGCTGATTTCTAAGAGAAACTAAGAACATGAAATGAAGCTAAATCCCGTATAGAAACTTCACGAAATTGTTCTTTACTTGCCTGAGCTAAGATGATGGGGCCTCCTTGTGAGGCAAAAAACTTATCATTCTTCATCATATTCACAATGAGAGTTGTGAAGTTCTGCATGTAATGCTGCATTTTCACCAACTATACATTATTATCGACGAAATGAAAGAATAATCAGATTATCCTAAAGAAACATTCAACTTTAATGGTGTTGAATGTGCATATTCAAAGTTATTGATGTGACTTGAATACTTAGAATCTGAAAATCAGTTGATGACAGCTCCGGGCATTAGGTAATTTTACATTTAGCTCAAAAATCAGTTTTCTCTTGAAACTTAAATGATAACAATAACAAATTTCACACCTTAAATGGTTCATTGTCGGTTCTGAATACGGTCCCTGGCACATAATGCAACCAAACAGGTATACCACTGTATAGTTTATTGAAAATCGTTAGGAATCTAAAACAAAGATTACATTCTAAGCAAAAAGGCACAATCTTGGATTGCTATTATCGCGTTAGAAAGTTAGTCATCAACTCACCCAAAGTTCCATTCTGCAGCAACAAATGGCCCAATTCTGAGTATCAGAAGCATACCAGCATCTTGAACTATCTTCACAAATTTCAGTAAATCATACCTTCCTCCAAAGTAGTACTAACAAAACGCCATCAAGAAAACACAAAAATGATCAATCATCACAATTTAGACATTTGAAACAAGCAATTTTAACATCTTGCGAAAGTCAAGATTAGATCCATTTGCAATGTGGGAAAGGGTACAATGCCACTCACATTGCCTGGTGATGGTTCATGTCCATTCCAAAATACGTATGTTTCGATCACGTCTACACCACCTTCTTTTGCAGCTTTTACCAATCCAGGCCACATCTATAACAACAGAAAGCTGTATAGTTATGTTTAGAGTACTTAAATTTAATCCAAATTACGCGAAATCATGAAAAGTTTCTCAGTTTCAGGGGAAAATTTATTCTCTTTGGAGGATATAATTCAACAAAACACATCAACTTGAAGAAATCATAAAACTACATTCCATTTTTCATCTACACCTTCAAGTAAAGTTGTTAACTTCCCATGACTACACAAGGCAAAACCAATATATTCCAACGTTTTCCTAGCTATAATGCCATATAAAAAGTTCTCTCACCCTTCACAAAAAAACATATAACTATAGATATATAATTTATAATATTAAGAAGAAAAATATACTACTCCGTAATAAAATATAAAATAGTACTAAATAAACAAATAACTTCTCCTAAACACCTGGGTAGATGTGTCCAATTTCCAATATCAATCAACCAATTCCATCACTTTCAACATTTTTAATTAAAATCATACCCAACCCAAATACTCCCGAAATACCTAAGATTTCCCTTGTTTCATCAATAAAAACAACAATGTAGCAGCCTTTTTACTACAAATTCAAGAAAAACACGTAATCAAGAAACCCAAATAGCAGTTCATCAAAACCCAAAATCTTACAAACATTGGGTCAAGAACTATAAATCATAAATTTTTATAAGGTGGATAATCTTACCGCAGGAACACTACGAGGGTAGTGAATAGCAGCTGAAATAAGAAGCTTTCTTTCACCATTTATAATAAGTGACCTTCTATCATATGTCACATTGTTAGCTGCTTCTGCAAATGGCAAAATGTACAAGCAGCAACAGCACAACAACAGAAGCAGATTACAAGTAAGTGAAGCCATTGAAGAACGCTTCTTTTCTTTTCTTTTCTTCTGCTTGCTATTTTTGCAGCAAGCTTGTGACTTTATATAAGGGATTTATGTGTAATCCAAAGATCTGTTACAATAATTTAGCTTGCACATGTAACTGTCTATCTTTTTTATATATATATATTTTTCCTCATTTAGTGAGATTAAATCAGAATAAAAAAATAAAATTGTATTGAAAATTGCGCCTTTTCTTCTGAATTGCTATCTTGCAGAAAGATAGTAACTTTTTAAATGGGTTTTTTATATCATCCAAAGATCTTGTTACATGTACTCCATTTATCTTGTTTTTTTAAATGGAGTATTATTCTTTTCTTGCTCACTGGGGGAGATAAAAAAAAAAAATATTATTATAATACAAAAGAAAAGAAAAAAGAGACACGTGTGTTGATCTGAGAAGTGGAAATATGATGTGGGACCGGGGAGTATAGACCAACCGGCAATCGCATTAATCGCTTTATCGTGTGTGTGAGAGAGAGATAGAAAATGGGAAGATACAGAGAAAATATTCAAAGAAACAGCTAAGCTCTGATACGGGTTGGTCCAAGACTGATTTTTCGATGACGGTGGTCGTCCACAGATTCTGCTGATTTATGGGAAATGTTTGATTAAGAATTTGTTTTAAGAGCTCGTGTTTAGCATAAAAGATGCTTTAATAACCGAAATCTTGAAGTCTTAACAAAAGTTCTGAACGCTTCCAGTTATCAAAACCTAAATAATAATAATATTACATCATTTACACAAGTATTTTTAACACACGCGTTGCGATGGGGCTAAAAATACATTTTTAAACTCTCATATGAAATATGAAATTTTCACTTGAATAAGATATGATCTCTTGATGGTTTATTTTTTTGATTATACTAACATGTATGTGTATAATTGAAAAAAACTTAAATTATTACAAAAATGATTTTGCATCTAAAAGTGTATAGTGTATATTCACTGATTTTACAAATTGATAATACAATCAGTTACATACACTTAAGTCATTTATTGTTCTTCTACTATAACTATTAAGATTTTCATATTGGAAGACCATTAAAGTTTTATAGTGTCATTATGCTTACAACTTCATGATCATAAGCTCCAATATTAATTGTATTAAAACTTTTGTGTTCATTTTGTTATTTTAGCTAATCTCATTAACTTAATGATATAGGAATGGATCAATAACCAATAAGACAAACATTTACTTATTAAACTGATCATACCATGTAAATTTGAAATTATTGAAAAACCCCATAAACTCATCTAGAATTCATTTTTTGAATGTTGACTATTTAATGTAGAAAATCGATATCACCTTAAAATAAAGCAACAATTAAAAATCAAAACGTATAAACTACGCAAATTTTAAAGATGTTAAAGATAAATTAGACCAACTAATTAACCTCAGTTAAAAGAAAATGAAAAATTCAATTTCTCAACACCAAGTCTTAAATGATGAGCTCCTCAAACTATGATCTAATAGTTGACTCTTATTTATTGATACTTACTTATATCCACAAATGCGTTATTTGGAACTTTATTTAGTGCATACTTTTACTGATGTAACTACATGTAGTCCCCCATATAATATTTAATTTATGCAAAAGACGTTTTAAAAACTAAAAAACATACAAAAGCAAAATCTATAAAATTACGTATACTCTCAAACTATAAACCTTGAAAACTATGCTCAAAAACTATAATTATAGAAAAAAATATATACAAATGTTAGTAATCGAACACATATGAATAATAAAAAAAACGTAAATAAAATTAGCAAATTAAAAAATTAAAAAATTTAAAAAGAGCAAAATGTACTATTCATCAACTATTGATTATATATACATTTTGAAAGGAAAATTTAAAAATTAAAAAAAATAGCAAAATGCACTATTCATCAACTATTGAATGAATATTACATTTTACCTTCCAAAATGTATATATACTCAATTTTAGAAATAAATGGTCAATTAAATTAAGATATAACTATTCCTAACACTTACATATATTTGTGCCGTGCAATGAAAACAAATAAATTTATAAACAATTTTGCTAAATAAAGGTCTTGGAGTTCTTATTAAGCCTTTTAAACATGCTTTAACAGTTCTACTATAATGATAATTGTTGTGGGTAGATTTTTATTAAACATTGCAGGATCCTGATTAGCATCATAGTTTTGCCTCACAGGTATGAAAAATATTTGTGATTTATATTTACATAGCAGGATAATAATAGTTTGTAAGTATGTTTTCAGGATCACAGATATAATTAAGGATCCTGGAAATGCTTTTATTGTTTATCTTGCAGAATCCTAATCGAGATATATTTATCTAACATAATTATGCAGGATAATGGGTAAACAAGATAACTAAGTAAGGATCTTATGTTTATTCTGGAATGTACATAGCTCAGGATTCTGGACCTACGTAAGTTTAGACTCATGCGTTGTATAACGTGCTTGTTTTTCTTAAGTATTGATAAGGTCATGGATGGAACGCGTTAATGAGATATGTTCCAGATTGCATGGCAAGGCTTTGATATGATTCTATGACACGAAGTCCATATGTTAAACGAAGTCAAGAGGAACGTTGGAAGTCTTCATCCTTTATCGGAGGATCCCGAAATTCTCGAAATAGTTGTTATACGCTCTTAGTATATAAATGAGGCATGAATGATCGATTAGGTTAACACATACTTACTATTTTCACCTGCAAATAATATATAAATACTCTACTTTTACTCTCGTTCACATCCATTTCATCAACACTTAGCTAGATTCGTTAATTGTCATACACACAATCACTTAGCCGATCATCCTTGTGCTCTTAGTTTGTAATTCATTATTTTCATTTTTAATAAGATTAACAAAGGCAAGGATCATTTGATCCCTCCCGAAATTTTGTGCCGACGATCAACCTTGATTAAGGGCTTTCCTCGTATATTATTGTGTCGATTTGACTTTTATATTGTTCAATTGATATTGTTAACATATAATATGCATTATCCTCATATTTTACTTGAAATATAACCTTAAATTTCATTTACAAACACTTGTTTTTGTAATCGAATACATTTTCATTGTTTGAATTACATTATTCTTAACCCGTTCTTGAGCATTCTCATTAAATATTTGTTCAACAAGGATCAACGCCTTTAAAGCACAATTTTCATTCAAAATTCTTATTTACTAATATTAATAATC
Source organism: Pseudognaphalium luteoalbum (assembly GCA_963422505.1). Lineage (NCBI taxonomy): Eukaryota > Viridiplantae > Streptophyta > Magnoliopsida > Asterales > Asteraceae > Pseudognaphalium > Pseudognaphalium luteoalbum. Next base: position 103,114,885 of record OY730196.1, read on the forward strand.
GTGTTTCTACGTAATTATCTTGAAAGTAATTTCGAGCACTATACCTCACTTTTCTAAATCTGATCACTTAATTGTTTATTGTAATTTTTGACCAAAACAATAATTGATTCTTTCTCTCCATCTGAATTTATGCTACGGTTGATTGGATATGTTTAGTGTAAATTCCAACACTTTTATATTAAAAAGGCTCTAATGGCTTTCATTACCAAAACTCAAATATAAAATAGTTGGTGTGTGACAAATAAAAGTGTTGGAAAATTACCTAATTTGTTGTGTGTATTTTGGAAAAGGGGTGTAAAATATAAGAGTGTTTACTATTCAGATATAATGGCATTATTCTTACTAACGGGATTAGAATTTGTAGTGATCTATAGTAGTGCTATTTCAATATTTATGAACTTTTAGCATAAACAAGTTATGTAGCAAAAACGCAAATTTTTATATGAAATTTACACTAAACATAATGAACCGTAGCAACTTCTAACCCTACCTTCAAATCTTCAACGTGAATTCGGCCCAGATTATCCAAATGACCAATCCAGATTCGATCGTTTGAATTTATTAAAAGAATTTAAGTTAAAACGTTATTACAATATTTGTTTGATTATTTAACATAGTAGAGTGGGATTCAAATGAGTACAACAACTTTGAATGGGAATTGAGGAACCAACCAGAATGAGTCATGTGTTACAAAAATCCATTTCCCCCACGTTTATAAAAATCAAATATCTCACAAATGGTAAGTCAAAAAATTAAAAATATAATCCATAAAAATCAATATTTTTTCCCACTTCGATTTTCCATCTCATAAGGTATACTTTCAACGACTATTATTTATTTATGTTTTACAACTGGGAAATGATATTTTCACCATCTAATTTGATAGATCTACCAAAAGTATGCACTAATTGTTTGTATAGTACAATTACTTAATGCATAAGTTTGGTGGATCTATCAAATTGGATGGTGGAAATATCAATGCCCTTTACAAATTGTACAAAATTAGTAACACATGTATTACTCGCCGGTAACACATGTATTACTAGCCGGTAACACAAGTGTTAGTTGTTTTCTAAACCCACTGAAAAACCAAAAAAACAAAAAGTTCGTTGAAAGTATACCGTGTCACATCTCTAATCAAAGAGAACAAAACGTTGACTTTTATTGTGCAATTTTTTATGATTTTTCGAGCTACCGTTTGAGAGATATTTGCGTTTAAAAAACGCGGGGAAAGTGATTTTTATGACACGTGGCGCATCATTGATTCATTTATTCTCACCCAAAGTTGTACACATTTGAACCTTCCTCTACAATGGTATACTTAATACTCATGTTAATCTCTCAATGTATACTATATATTTGTTTGATTACTCCGTAATTTTTTTTATATATATATGAAACATTATTAATTTCTCCCAAAGTCCACAATTAGAAATCACAAAGTTCAAATGTGTAGCAGAAAGATAACTTCTGCGCTTACATTGTGCACAGAAATTCTATGAATCAGCTATTTCCGTTACCATGATCTCAACTTGTTTCTCTTCTTCTATACTTGAATTTTTGACAAATTCAAAGATTTTCTCATCAGTAAATTAACAAAAAACAGGTACTAATAACAGAATAGGTAGTAGTAATGTAATATATCGTCAACTTAAAAGATTATTTTTTTTCGTTTTCTTTTCCTAGAAACGAAAAATTGATGTAACAAGATTATACAAGTCTTTGACATTTGAGCATGTGATTGTGTCACATTAAAAGGGTTTAAAAGGTTGTGTTGGACGCATGTAAAATAAACTTGGCAACTTAGCATTTGTCAGCAGCCAAATACAGGAACGGATTTAAATTTCTGACACAAAAGGATCGCATTTTGGTCTTAGAGATACAAAACAAAGTCATATATAGACATGCTATCACAAAAAGAGCAGTTGTCAATCCGGATTTCAGACATACAACAAAAAACATATATACGTGTTTGCTTTCGATATACCGACAAGTTGGAAAATCTGTGTCAAATCATCATCACCATTTTCGATTACTTGTATCACCAAAATACTTCTGCGATTGTGAGTTGCCCCACCGATCCAACACTTAATTCTGACCTGAACCAGAGTCTGTCTTAACTGTCCAAACTTGAGCATTTGTCCTAGCAGAATGATTATCAGCCTTACTATTTCCTCGTGCACCTCGCCCATGAGTGTTCCACCAAGATTGGCCTCCTTCAGTTTGTTCTCTTGAAGCCGTCCTAGTAGCATCCTTAAATATTCCTCGTCCTCTTCCATTCCATCCACTTCCGGCACCTTTGATAACAATATCAGGATACCAATTCCTAGAACCAACGCCCGGGCTGCTTTTTTTGGCACCTTCGGTTCTGTTATTCGACCTACAAAAACAAAGTTTTGAAAAATGCTAGTGCTGAAAGAGTCAACAACGGTGCATAGATCAAAATAAAGTGGAACCAACAAACCAGTTGTTTCGGCCCTGGTAACCATGAATATCGTGCCATAGAAGCTTTTCTTCTATGTCCGATTCGTTCACCACCTATAGACCAAAACTGAATGACATCAGTCCCCGTATTAAGTAGATAACATACTATCATTGCATGTGAAGCATGCTTGTGTTCTTGAACAGGATAAAAAGTAGTAACTAGTAAGTTACCAATTAAGTACATAATCTGATTCAAGATTCTTTTGTAGTTCAACTTTTTAATGACGGAAAGGTAAAAACAACCCAAAAAAACATAGCCAAGATAGTGTACCGTTTCGGGGATGATGGCTCCCTCAAGCACGCGAGGGATATGCACACTGGAATTCAGTGGATCATAATATACACATCTGCAGGATTAAATTTAGACATAATAAAAAAACAGTAGAATGATACTCTGAAAGTCAAATCTGGTAGAGAGGTATAAAGCAAAGTCTTACAGAACATTAGAATCTTTCATGGACTCTAGCTTAAGACGAATAGACCCATTTAGGTCTCCACTGAAACCGAAACAACAAAGATATAGATTAGGAAAAAAAAATCACGAGAAGAATTAACAATAACAAACATCACAACCTTATGTTGATAGATCCCACATCGTTGATGGTCAAGATTATTTGTGAAGAAAAACTTTCAGAAGAATGTAGAAATAAAAGATCAGCACTTGCCACATTTCTATTAGCCTCGTCCTCCTAATTAGTATAAAAAACATCGGAACCAATAAGTCATCTCAATTGTCAATCAAATGAATAAGCGAGTGAAGATTGTGCAGCCTTACACTAAGTTCTTTCTCAATCTCCCTAGTTGCTAAAAGAAGACGCTCCTCGTCGATAAAAGGAAGCTTGCAGATACCCTTCAAAGATTTGATTCAAAGACACAATAGTTATAGCTACAAAGGCATAAGTCAATGTCTCTAACTCTACAAAAAAAGTCATGCTTAAGTTGCTATTACTTATTTAGTTAATTCAAAACCAAACTGTTTCAAAAACAAACCTGCCATATAAATCTTTTTCCATCGGTATCAACGTCAAAATCTGAATAGAATTGATGCAAAATTAGCAGAGGGATAGATGTGTTTCAAAAGTATAAAACAACAAACTGTATAGGGCTTACCAGAAGGATAGAAATCAAGTATACTCGAATCTTCATCAGTCATCAGTGAGTGATATATAACAGGAAGTGCATGTCGACTACACAAACATAAATAGAATAACACCATGAACCAAATTCACTGTAATGAAAAAGGAAATTATTTTGAAACAAAGAAATCCAATTAACTTACCTTGTTGGTGGAAGAACTGCCATCAGCTGATCATATGGTTTAAAAGGCATTCCTTTTTGAAATACCACTTTCGTGCTAGACATACCTTTTAGATCTGATGCAAAGGGCCCGTAATGGTATGGGAAGAACCTGTCGATCAGAGAACAATTAAGGATCCAGAATTTGGACTCTTTAAGAATATGTAAACATGAACTTTAACACAACACGATCGAGGTTGGCCTCACCATGTCCACGATGGAACCCCAGAAAAATAGTAGAGAAGAACCCAACAAAGCCCTTCAGTGTATTTTTCAACCTAGAGGGAAAAGGCAAACAAATTACTTTATCACACAAAAAAAAAAACTTTCCACAAATTACTTTATCACACAAAAATAAACTCGAATTTGTTGTTAGATGCCTTAAATGCGAAGAAATGCATTATAAGCACATTGAACCAATTCGGTGAGTTGAGAAGAAAGTCAATACTCGAGAAACGAATGATGAAGACAGTTGAAAAATACTCACAACTTTCTTTCTCGTTTTCTCAATATCTTCATCTGTTTCCGCACAAAATTTGTTTTTGTAATATCGTTTTTTCCATCCAGGAGAAGCAAATTTCACCTAACAAAACATAGAGATTATATGGCAGTTATTCAAAAGGTATAAATAGCTACAATCTCCTAAAGTCAACATATTTGAAAGAAGCATAGTACTGTGTCTGTAACTACTCCAGTCCTCCAAACATCAGACCCCCGTCGTGTGTCAGATTTCAATTTCTCTTTCAACATAATAGTATTTGCACGGATCTGAGAAATAATAAGAGACAATTCACACACATAATTTCAAAAAGAACAAAAAGGATCAAGATCGACAGTACGAAGTGCCTCAAAATATGGAATACCTGGTCATGATCGGGTGACCTGCAGCTGCTTGGTAAATCAACAATAGACCTGGTACTCGAGCCCTTCTCATTACAAGTATGTGGCACAGGAGACAAGTCAGCTTCTCCATTATCCTAAAAGGAAGTTTAACCAATACAAATTGGAAATGTAAGACTGAAATTTTCAGATATTCAAATACAATATAAAACATCTATAAAAGTAACTGTAAATTACATATACAACACACTCATCATTAAGTATACAACTAATTATCCACCTATTTACATCAATTTTAGCCTTGTGATATGGAAAGCTAACTCAAGCATCCTAAAACTAACATGAGTTAAAATATATACAATCGGAAGACTTTTAGTGACAAAAGAAGGCCAATGGACACGGTGTAAACAAGTTAATTATAAAACATACGGAATCCTGGATGTCCACAAGTATCCGCTGTATATTTTTCTCACGAACAGCCGATCTCTTCTTAAAGATTTTATCTTCATATGCTCCAACAGCAAGGATGAACTTTTCAACTCTTTTTAATTTAATATAACCTCCTTTCTTGTCGTTGACCTGTTTCCATATTAATTATGTCAGCGATGCAATGGAAGCTACCATACCTCTAAATATATAAATCCCACAATGAATAGGGCCCTCTAGAAAGTTCGAGAAAGATACCCAATGCACAGATCTATTAGTTTTGAATTTGCAGAACAAAAGCGGCTCTTTCAAAGTCATGTAAAAAAGGTTACGTTACTTTTATACAATCCACACTTACCCTTTGCAAGTCGACAAGATAACCTCCAAGGTTTTTGAATTCTTCCTTGTAAACATGAAGTAACAAATCTAGAGCACCCTGAACAGCAATCATTTAAAATTAAAATTAAATGAAAACTGCAACGATTTCATTTATAATTTTCAAAAATAAAAAAATGCATCTTTTTAGTGCCATGGAAACAAACTTCCAAGGACATATTAGCGAAAAAGAAACAGCATTAAACCTCGTGAATTTCCAATGTAGGCATGTGAGGTAGGAAATCATTTCCAGCAAAAAAGCATATGAAAATAAAATCGTCAATCAATCGTTCCATATCCAATTCAAACTTTTCTGGCATATTCGTCATTTTTAGATCCAGAACTAGATACTCTCTTAGTATCCAAACATGAAGAAACTGCAATAATGAAAACACAATGAAACAACCACTACAATAACGCAAAGTGTGTGCGCACATTTCAAGACCTTACCTGATAAGGCTTTTTCTTCACCAGAGACTTTGACTTGCCAACGGTTGAAATCTCTAGGCTTCTCATCTGTTTGGTCGTTTCTTCCGAACCTTGGTCCAGATCAAACTGAGCAGAAGCATAATTAGAGAACAATATTGGCCAGCAACATTAAAAATCAAAGAATTAAAATTTAAACAAGTCTGTGAATTTTGCCACCTTGGATTCGGATTTATCAGCCACCCTGGAATTACTTGATTGCCTGATATCTTCAACCAAAACATTCTGATGAAACAAGAACTTAAGTTAGATTTATCAAAGATGTGGTAAGAAATCAACCAAATTCACATAATCATATATCATGTTATGTGTTAATTAAAGCTGTAACCTCTCTCAAAATGGAGAAATGGATCTCATGTGTAGCCAAAGCTAGCATAATGAGGTCTGCATCCTGCAAAAGATGATATATACTCGTAGAATATAAGATTGGAGAAGGAGAAATTTCATAACTACATGCAACATTCAGCTCTAAACAACATTTAAATGTATAAGAGTTTCATGGAGTTAGCAAAATGGGTAGGTATGGGAAACATGTGAAAAAGGGCTAAGCTTTAGATTGAATATAGGTTGGTTTGGATTGTTTTGACCCATTGATACACCACTTACAAAGAAAACATGACACTTAGTAAAGTGATATATCCTGAAAATTTAAGTATTAATAATTACCAGACCATACAAAACATGGCTCGTGTTCGGGTTGTAACCCGGGCATGTCCGTTGAAGCCTTATGAATGACATGATCTTATGTTCTCCCTCACCCGGAGAATTTGCATCCGAAAGAATGACCTACATATACATAAGTAATCAATCACTACAACTTCAGTAACTTTTCAACCAACCAAATTCTTTAATCTATCAATATATACACAACAAACCTTCAATTGTTTCCATGATGGATTGTTAGTAACTCGCAACCGAATATAAGTTTGAAGCTGCTTAGATAACTCGGACATAAACTCGGTTCCAGGAGTGATTACATTTGAATCAGAAACTTGTGACTCAGATTCTGGAAGTACATGTATACCTTCGTATTCATACTGTTTTCTTAACTTGTCCTCTTCCTTTTTCTAACCAAATTTAAAAAAATTAAAACTTATAAATTACGGAGTATATAATAAGAAAATAATAATACTACTAATAAATAAAAATTAACCGTACGAGGGTCTCTTGGTCTTTAGCATTTCTGAATCTTCTACTTCGTTGTTGGTTCATTTTTGCTCTGGGTGCAACACCATCTGCATCAACACCTTAATAATTACTTCTTACACTACTTACTTAAAACCTTCAAAACAAAAATGGTAGTTCTCAAAATGATTTATATTTACTTACACATCTTTCCATAAAAGCGTTGATCAAGGAAATTTCCCTTAAAAAACATCTTAAAAAAAAAAAAAGCAGTAAGACTTGCCGATGGCCATGTAAAGCAGCTTTCTGGGTCTCACGATGTTCATGATCCTATCAACGTATTCAAATGTATTTTTGAAAACTTCATCGTAAGTTTCTACCTGTAAAATAAATAAAAAACGGAAAAGTTACTAATTATATATTGTGACTACTATACGTATATATATAGGCCGTATATGGAATTAAAGATATATATATAGGCCGGGAACATGCATGTTGAAGAACATGGTCGTTTTCAGGGTGAAAACAAGGATGGATGATTCCGTTCATATCAAGGTACAAGTTATCGAACTCGATGCCGTTTGGGTTTGGCAGACGTCCGTCTTCTTCTTCTTCATGGGTCTTCTCGACAGCATCGACTATTATTTTGGGATACTTGTTAGCAAGCCATCGGTAGAAAGAAGGTACACCCATCAAGTTAATGTCGATTTTTTTTATTATTATTACTGAAAGTGTGATGAAAGTACTATGAAGAAGAAATGGGAAGAAGATTAAAAGGCAGTTTTTGAAAGTGTGTTGGGGTTCCCGAAAAGAAATAATGGCGGCTACACAGAAAGAGTATGATGATTACTCTGCGGTTGTGTGCTAATCACACTCGAGAAACTAACTCTCATCATACTTTGTGTGTCCCTACTCCCTACAAGAAACAGCGATATCTATGTATCAAATTATCAACGCATAAAAATACGTTACGTGTCACTAAACTCATTTTTCTTCGTATTTTAAAAATTAAATATCTTTCAAACGGTAAGTTAAAAAATCACAAAATTACACTATAAAAATGAGTGTTTTCTCTTCGATTAGAGATATGACAAGGTATACTTTCGATGAACATTTTTCCCATTTTCAGAGGGTTTTTTTAAGCAATTAACACATATGTTACCAGCGATTAACACATATTTTACTAACTAGTAACAAATGTGATACCACTTAATACACATGTGATACTAATGTTGTACAACTAAAAAAATCTTCAAATGTATACCTTTAAATATGCAAATTGAAGAGGAAAAATTATTTATTTTTATGGTGTTATTTTTAAAAAATTTCAACCTACCGTTTGTTAGATTTTTTTCTCTAAAAAATGCAAATGAAAATGAGTTTTATGAGACGCGACGTATTCTTATTAATTCATTTATTCTCACCAAATTAATTATTCTCATTTGAAACTCACTCCATCAATATAGTACTATAATAATTGTGATTTATATAGTTGTACAAAATAACTAGTGCAACATTCAAAATTTAAAGTGCTCCCTCCATTTTTCTAAACTTGTACCACCAACAAATAATATAATAAAAATTACATATTTCTTATAAAGAATTAGACTGTGTATTATAAATAGATTCGTAATTACTGAATATAAAGCTGTATAGCACAATTAATGGTGTGCTAATTTTTTTATTATTATATAAAATACTATCCAAAAAATAATATATACAACATTAAAATATTGTGTAGATAATTAAAATCATACGGAGTAGTATATATGTAATATTTTAGGTTGCGTTTAGTTGTGGAAATTTTTTCATAATTTTTCATCTCCAATTTTCTAAGAAATGAAAAGAGTTTTTGTTTTCAAGAAAAGTATTGAAAATTTAGAAAATGTGTTCAAAAGTAGTGTATTTTCCATTTTGGAAAAATGATGTTAGGAGAAGACATTTAGAAAATTTTAGAAAAAGAGGGGGAGATGTATACAGGAAAAAGGTGGAAAACTTGAAAAATGAGTTTTTCAACTTCAAGTTTTATCATGGAAAAATGAGTTTTCCATTTTCTTGGGAAACTTTTTCAAAAAATACTCATTTTGAACGCGTTTTCCACTTTTCTTAAAAAAAATTCTGGAAAAGTTGTACATTTTTCTCCAACTAAACGCACCCTTAGGGTGTGTTTAGTTGTGGAAAATTTTCCACAATTTTCCATTTCCAATTTTCTAAAGAAAATTGTTCTCCAGAAAAGTGTAGAAAATTTAGAAAATGCGTTCAAATGTTGAAAAAGTGGATTTTGGAAAACTAGTTATATCTTATAAAATTTGGAAAAGTGTGAGGGAATTGTATAACGGAAAATTTGGAAAAGTGTGGTGGAATTGTTTTCCATCTCCAAGTTATATTTTGGAAAAGTGGATTTTCCATTTTCTTACAAAATTTTCTAAGAAAAATTCATTTTGAACGTGTTTTCTAGTTTTCCACTTTTCTTGAAAAAAATTTCTAGAAAACTTCTCATTTTTTCCACAACTAAACACTATTCTAAGTTGAACCTTAACATGGAAGTCATCATAATACCACTAATAATTTATAATATATCATTACAATTAAACAAAACAAATCATCACCTTTTAAGTTATATACGTTATAATAAATTATAAATGTATCATCAATACTTCTCATTAAATGTAAAAAACAAGATGTAACACATATTGTAACATCACAAAATTTAAAATATTAATTTTAATAAGTAAATAAATATTATTGTAACACCCCAAAATTTGAAGTGTTATTTTGATAAAAGTAAAAGTGATTCAATAAAGTAATTGCTATTCTAAGTGGTATAAAATAGTAATAATTGTAATGATTTTTAAGTTCCAAACAATAGGGTTTAAAGGGAATAAACTTAAATAGATATGTACGTATGATTACTGTTTATCTTATTTCATTTTCTCAAAGTCTCTGGATACATCCCAGAGACGAGTTCGCGAGAGAGAAACCACATGAACGATTCATGTATCAAATTCAAGGTTTCAATCTTCAAATTAGAGATTCAATCAACTTAATTCCTTCATTCTAATCATCATGAATACTATGTAAGTTGAATTTCTCTATGTTCTTAACCTATATAATGGGTTTAGTGGGTTTTGAGTGATTAAGAAATTTACATACGAAATTAGGGTTTGAATTTGATTAAACAAGTGTTAGTTAGTGTCTTGATTATGATGGATAACATTAATTAATTCAATATAAAAGTGAGTAATTTGAATTGTGTTATTAATGTCCAAAGTTGATTTTTTTGGAATTCATGAAACTAGTTATTTTCAAATGAAATTAAGTATCTAATGTATATTGAAATGATATTAGTGAAGCTTGTTAGTAAATGAATTGATATTAAAATGGGACAAAGATTAAGAATTCATTAGTGTTCTTGAGGGTTTGATGAATATTTGTAAAATAGAGATAATTCATACAAATTAGTGTTAGTGTAATAATTATGAGATATTAAAATATGGTGTATTTTAATGAAGTAAGAAATCAAGTAATTAAATAATAAAAGTGGTAATAGCGAGGTGGTGGATTGCTATAGACAAGTAGTTGATTATGATAAATATGATTTGCTAAAAGTGTCGTTATATGAATGTGTATTATGATAGGGATTGTAAGACGTGGAAAGCTTTCGTGATCATTGTTGTGAATCATCAAATATCGATGTGAGTAATATAGGAGTTAAATGAGTAATGGTTGTATGTTTCGGATTGCTTACGAGCAAAATGTTCATACAGTAAAACCTCTATAAATTAATGATGTTGGGACTGGGATTTTTTAATAATTTAGTGAAATATTATTATATCGATAAACTAATAAATTATTAATTTAAAGAGTTGGCTTGTCCAACCCATTCGTGAGCACAAAATGCATTATCGACACAAAATGGATGTGAATGAGTTGTTGGATTATCAAGGTGAAAATAATGAATGTTACGAGGTTCAAAGCATTGAAGAAATTATAGCGGATACCGTTCAAAATCCGATTGATGATGAAGTTGATGATGATGCAGTACCTTTGGAACCGGTCACTCGAAAAGAAGCATTGAAAGCGGCAACAACTCTTCACAACTTTTTGTTGAAATACGATAATACAATGCCTCAACTCTTAAGTACAATGATAAGATTTAAAGATGAACTCAATATAGATTTGAAGTTCACAAAAAAACAAGTGACTATAGATTCATTTTTTACTAGACAATCCTAGAATTTTAGAATATTTTAGTAATTATTAATTTATAGTTTCGCTGGGACCAATATATTTACATTGGGGTTCCAAAAAAATTTTATTTTATTATTTTATCGATTGGGGTTCAATTTTGTACTGGTCCTAAGTTGGGACCGGACAAATTATTAATTTTATCAAAGTTATTAATTTATCGAGTATTAATTTATAGAGGTTTTACTGTACAATCAAATGGGTTATGCTTGTTTCTTACGCTTGTTTCTATTGTGGTATATGATGTTATATAGTATTTTGCTTCAATTGTTTCAATATGATGAATTCTACCATTTGTGTTATGCCATGTGATACGGATATGTGCTTAGTTTGTTTTAGACATTGAATTGGGTTGAAATAAAGTGTGGTATATGTGTATTTATCTGAATTCTATGAATTGAGCAGTTGTAGAGATATAGTGGTATAGTATGTTGCTAACTACGGTTAGCCTACGCTATTTCGGAATACGTGCTTAGCACGAACTGGTATGTGGTTGAGCTTGGTATGCATACCGACGTGGTATGGTGCCTTGCGTGCTTATGTAGTTGAGCTTAGTATCCATTTTGACGTGATTTAGTGCCCTGCTTATTGTATCTATTGGACCGCAGATCCGTACGGAATATAGAGAAATCTCTACATTTGCCCTATAATTAATTAATTAGATAGATAAGTGGAATCTTGTTATTGTGTTATGTGTTTAGTGATTTGGTGGATTTTTTATTTGACTGCCTATATGCTCACTAAGCTTTAAGCTTATTCTTTCAGTTGTTTCCTGTTATAGGTAGGAATTTTTGTGGAATCGGAAGGTGCAATTTGGATAACTATGTTTGCTAGACGGTTACGTGGATTGAAGTTTGCGTAATAGGTAGACAAGCTTCTATTATTTTAGATTATCGTTATAATGACTCTTGTATAAATCGTCCACAAAATATGATTTGTGGTTAGATGTCGTTTAAAGTAAATTTAATTTTTTACTAAACTATAATTAATGTACGTAATTGATTTGAAAGAGACAAGTGTCGGTATAAATTATTGTTGATTGTTAAATAGGACTGAATGTAAACGAAATACATTTTACTCATTACTATGATGTTATATAACAATTTTTTTAAGACATTTCATATATGAATAAATTATATATGACTAGCTTAAACAAAACTCTTATTAAGACACGTACACTCAAAGTAACAATTTATGTAACTTATGATACCGGCCATGAGTGGCCATCTACGTAGAGTATGCTTGATTCCAATTATTTTTGTTTATATTATTTTAATACTAGCGTAATACTTGCGTAAAATGGCATTTGATCATTTAAGATATATATAAAAATAAAAATTGAATAGTTAATTAGTACCATAATAAAATACTTTCTTATTATAACCCAATTTCATTTATTAGTGTAACATGAGAAGAATAGTAATTTTAATTTTATTTTAAGATTTAAAATTCAACATCATGAAGATATTTTATTAATAGTATTAGATATTAGATATTTAGCATATTTGATTTCTATATTGAAATGTGAAATTTGATTTTCACAGTTACAAACTAATAGTTTCCAAATTTAACAGACATGTAACTAATAGTGGTATAATTGTAACTTCCAATCTTTATATATAAGTTTATAGCCTATCACATAAACCATTTATAATAGTGTATAAGTTAGATAAGGTTCAAATGTGTACAACAATTTTTGGTGAGAATGAAGGAATCAATCAGAATGTTACACATATCCATTTTCCTTCACGTTTTTAAACGTACATATCTCTCAAACGGTAAGTTGAAAAATCATAAAAATTGCACTATAGAAATAAGTGTTCTATTATCTTCGAATATATATGTGACAAGGTATACTTTCGACGAATTTTTTTTTCTTCATTTTTTGGTGGGTTTTGAAAACATATAACACATGTATTACCGGCGAGTAACACATGTATTAGTTGATACCAGCTAGTAACATATGTGTTATTAATTTTTACAATTTGTTAAACCAAAAAAAATAAAACTCGTCGAAAGTATGCTTTGAGAGATGGCAAATCGAAGGAAAAAAATGTTGATTTTTATGGTGTAATTTTTATAATTTTCCGACTTAACATTTGAGAGATATTTGATTTTTTAAAACGTGGAGGAAATTGAGTTTTGTGACATGCATTATGGTTGGTTGCTTCATTTTTAATCAAAGTTGTTGTTCTCATTTGAACCTCATTCGATAATTTAATTAGATATATTAGTTTAGAGTAGATGTTTGTAAGTTATTTTGTAAAGGAAATTCACGATGAATGATTAAGTGCCATACAATATTATTACAACGGGTTCATGATATACCATCATTCGATCAATAAAATGCCATATTATAATCCTTCGTCTCAAAGATAATGTTACAAATAAATAATGTTGAATTTATGATAATATAATAAAATGTCAATTTTCAAATCAAGTTTGACTGGATTTTTTTAAGAAATAAATTATCAATAGTAATAAATGGGTATAAATATGAAAATTTAATTATTTTTTATAGTTACCTTTTTACAGGTAGAGAATTTGTTTTGGAACAAACATTGATATAGTAGAGTATTCCCTTTTCTAAATAAAAAAATAAATTGTAATGTATATAAGACGGAGCAAGCATTATAATCATAATTCATAATAATAATTTATATATACAACAATTCTTACCACTATACATATATACTTGTGATGACCTTATTCTAATAACACTAGATACGATGCAACTACTCTTAGAAAAGTGTACCAAGTGGCTACTAATTAGAGTTGTAACGAGACGAGCCAAATCCGATCTCGTCTGATTTGAGCTTGACTTGTTTAAAATTTATTGAGTTGGAGCTCGGGTCGTATCGAAGCTTAGTATATAAGCTCGACCTCGGCTCATTTATTATCATACAAGTTCGAGTTCCGTTCAGACTCAACTCATTTATTCCATAATAATATTTATATAATTATTATTGATACATAATTATATTTTTTTCTCATTCTTAGCTATATATATAATACGATTTATCA